>ML804087.1:331019-351877 GCA_009831015.1 Picea engelmannii
GCCCAAGGATGAGATGTCCAGAAATTCCATTTTGGTCTGGATGTATCTATGTAGAGAACCACGATACTTGAGCACCAGATGTCTCTCTAAATCTTTGATACCTAGCTTGGTGCACAAGGTATGGAAGATATATGTGAAATCTGGCACTGCTTGGTCTCTTTCTTGCCACAGTGTGGTCCATTTGGTATACAAGTCGTCATAACTTCTGAAAGGGTAGTATTGTTCCTTAATAGCATCCCTGAAGGATTCTTAGGTGGTCGTGACTGTAAATAATGAGGGTTCCTCTGTTTCCTTTTTCTCACAGAAAGTTTCCCACCAATCTTTGACATGGAGAACGACTTTGAGGAGCGCAAAAGTAATATTTTCTCTCTTCGAAAAGTTATGGACAGAGAAATAACCTTCTAGTAGGTTCAACCACTTGTCTACAACATTTGTGTCTATCTAACCTTCAAATATAGGAATATCGAAGTTTATTTGTACCTTGAAGGGGGCGGTGCCTCCGCTCGAAGAAGATGTGTCACTTGTCTGTAGTCGCCGAAGGATTTGTGCGAAATTATCCATCATCTCATTCCTCTGTTGCGTGAGGGATTCCTCAATCAACAGTTTGAAAGGATCTCCTATCCCATCATCGTTATTTTCTCCTTCCATGAGAGGTTGCTTGGGTGTGCGAGAGATTTTTTCCTCAAGAGAAACAAGCTCGAGACCCAAATCTTTGTACTCCGACCTCGTTGGGGACATGCATTAAGACGACAAGGAGCAGACCGCTCTGGTACCATTGATACGGATTTTATGAGTAGAATGAAATGACTACAGATTATTACCATATGCTTAACACAGAATAATAGAGATACAGTAAAATTGGTTTTCTATTAAATAAGGAAATAAGCTAAAACTGTAAAATGCAGCGGAAAACAAGCTTGTTGGAATGGTGGCAGCTTATCTCTGAGAAGAGATGTGACGGTTGCGATCATTCGCAAGAAGATGATTACAATCAGGCTCTCAAGGCCTTTTTACAATAAACAAGAGTTTCAAAAACCCTAAACATCCAAAAACCTAACCCTAGGAGATGAAGTGCCAAAAGTCATGTGGGCCCTGTTTGGGTAAGTTAGTACATCAACTTCCCGAGGTCGTAACTTTTGCATACGATCTTCGTTTTAGGCGTATGATAGCCCATTGGAAAGATCTATCTGAGGACTACAATAGTTGCACAAATTTTCATGATGAAAATTTTTTATCACAACATACCCCAAAAAACGTTGTTTAGGGCCTTAAAACAACTCCGGAAGTTCAAGACCCGAAAAACTACTAAAAATAGTAAATTATCAAAATTGCTAGAAAGTTGTTTTGAGCCAGCTGGAAAGGGTGGGTGGCCACCGATATCCACCTGGATCAATAATATTTTGTGAAAAGGTTCAAGGGTATAATGCGCAGCTAACCAAGCAGTTCTCTCTTAACTTTACTGGTGTCAGTGAAACTATTGCAGGGATCACTTTTCAAGTGTCAGAGGAAACCATATCAGCAGCAACGGAGATTCCTAAGCAGGGAAAAAAAAGGTTTAAAGGTATTCCTTTAGATACTTCATGTTATATTGATTTTCTCAAACCTGAATATAGAAATCAAAAGATTGGAGCCAACATTCTCAGTGAATATCTTTTGGAACCTTTTGAGAAAATTCTTCAGATAATCCAGACGTACTTTACTTGTGAGGGTAGATTTGACAAGGTACATCAATACCACATTAGGCTCCTGATGCATTTCACAGGGAGAATACCTTTAAACTTACCTTTCTTCCTATGTATAAGCTAGGAAAGATGGCAGAAAGTGTCCAAGTCAAAGCTGACAAACCAAAGAATAGATTACTCCATTTTTCATTGATAAAGATGTTGGTGGTTGAGGAGCTTGGAGAGTTAAACAAGGATTGGGATTCCTTCTTGATTTCAGCAAGCATTCCCCTAGACCTAAAGGAGATACTCTCTTATCTGCTGACAAATCATCATTTTATAAGTCAGGTGTAAAAGTAAGAGGTGTTGTTGAAAGGGGAAAAGGAAAAGAAATTGAGAATCCATCACTCAATCAGCCAGCCTCAAAGAAAAGGAGAAAAATAAGATTCACTGATGAAACTGAGGGGACACGAGCTCCTAGTAAACTGCACACCAGGTCCTCTGCTAGTAGGTTTCCCATACCCATGACTCAGATGGAGTTTGTTGAATGTGCAGCCGAGGAGATTGATAAAAATCAAGTGGAACCAGGTGAGGAAGATGAAGATATCAAGGAGGTAAAACATCAACTCAAGAAATCTCAACATGTTATAGCCCAATTCTATCAGGAGAACAGAGAATTGAAGAGGAATCTAACATAAATAATTCTTGAAGCATAAGCACCATAGATTAAAGCAGGTCAGATATCTACTACCTCACCAAACAGAGGAGAAAAGAATATAATATGGATGAAAAAGAAGCTGAGAGAAGCTCAATATGAGATCATTAAGCTCGAGGAGGAAAAAATAATATCATAGGAAGGGATCATGAAACATTACAAGAAATGTAGACCAACTATAGACAATGCATGTGCAACCATCTCTGATGCTCAATAAAAATTTAAGAGGAATGCGGCTTTGTTGAGACAAGTGAGAAGTTTAAAGAGACAAAACTTGTCAATAGGAAAGGAAACGGGGCCTTATGACTACAAGTGATATTGGATAAAGAAGCTACGGACAAATTGAATGATCCCATCCTTTGTTGCCAACTGGATTCGCGCAAGCAACCTCAACATGAAGATTTGTCAGGCGAAATCACTGCATAAATACGACAACAATCATTTGCATAGTAGAAACCAGAATTTACGTTGTAAAGGTGACAGTGTTGTCCAACGATGACTCATCACAACCATATGGTTGAAATTTTCTCAAGAATTTATGATTGTAAATGAAATTTTGTTAGGATATGATTGAAAAATCAGGTTTCCTATTTTTGGTAAATTTTATAGAGGTTGTTGTTCTCTTTGAAAACAACCAGATCCATAAGTCTAGGAGATAGTATTCGACTCCTAGAAGCTAAGTGTAGCTTTATTTTTCTATATATATGGACTATTTTGACATAAAAGGGGGCAGGGAAGAAGTATAGACATTTTGATCCTCAATGTAATTTTTGAATCTAAAGAAATACAAATGCAGAAGTCATGAATTCCTTATGAAAAAGATTATAATGGTGGTGATCTGAAGATTGTACTCTTCTTTGTATATGTTCCTTGTGTACTTATTTTCATCTGCATTTTTCTTCTCTTTAAATTAGTAAAATCAAAGTCCATAATTTATCTAATGGTGCTCTAGACTTAACTAATTTAAATTTTGTCTATCTTCTCAACTAAGGTCAAAATTCATCCGTTGTTATGCTTTGATTATGTTATGTCTTTATTTTCTTCTTTCACCCTACATGATTAAAATAAACATTTAATTTCATCACCTTGTGTTATCGAACAAATCGATAAGTGCGGACACAAACATATCTCCCTAGTTTCATCCCGAAACTAGAACAAAACAAGACAAAATATAAAACTTCCCCTAAGTTTTAATCATCAAGAATATTAACTAACAAGAGATAAATGACATACCTTTTAAATGTTGTTTTTCCTCGCTAGTGTCATCCTCGCTCCATTCCAAGGATTATGGGATGTTGAACCTGTAAAAAGACACAAGCCAACGAAGTGAAAGCAACAATGTATACTTAACAAAACCTATGTATGTGATCAAGGAGTCATACAATAAAATAAAACCAATTTTATGGGAAATAAATATATCACGGTATTATAAATATGAAAAGGAGAATACAACCAAAGATTTGATGTTGTAAGGTCCCTTCCAACAGTTCCTTGCTTCCCACACACTTTTTCTCCATGGATTCTGAGACCAACAATCTATCTTGACAAAGAAAATCTCAAAGCTACAAAAATTACTCAAGCTCACACCAAAATCTAGCCAAATCAATCCAACTTTCCCCATGAGAAATCCTCTCCTTTTATAGGATGAAAATTATAGGGTGAGGAGGTTAGGATGATACCAAAATATCAAGGATGTGACTCATACCCAAACCGATCGGAGGCCACATCACCCTCGAAGCTTCTATTCTAGAAATTTCGAGAAATCCCTATTTTTCCTTTGTGCAAAAATCGTCGCACCCTTAACACTGAGAAAAATGTGATGACGTCGCAGGCCACTGTGGTGAAACCTGCGATGATCATATATCGTCACACCCTTAACACTAACCAAGGTGCGACGATCCCTTTTTATAAGGTTTTTACAAAGGAAAAGATAATTTTCGTCTTTCTGGGAAAATGTGTTTCATTATTCTTCAGGGATTCATGCCATTGATCCTTCTAAAGACAAAGGATAGGTGTACATCATTAACACTCATAGGGGTGGAGAAAATAATGTGTAGCAGAGAGCCCCCCAAAGTATGAAGTTAGAAAAGAGTGATAGCTGAAATAATTTGTCGAGTGTGTGTAGGGAACAAGCAACACGTCGGTTGGAAACCTGCCAACAAACAAGGAAATATAGTACAATAATATATCATCACTGAGGTAGGAATTCCCATACTCATAATACAAATGAATCAAATCATAAATTTAGACATGCAAAGATCCATGTCAAGTAAGATAGGTCATGGCCACCAACCATACACCATGGATCCATGCCACTATGACTCAAATCTGAACATAGCCACCAAAACTACATTGTGGATATATGTGTTAAAGACTCAAATTTGAACATAGACATGAGACGTACATTGTGGATATATGCAACATTACAATCCAAATATACTCCAACACAACCTGAATCTGTTAGAAAAGATCCAGGGTCTTCATCTCCACCACTCTATAGTATGAATCTAACCATGCGAATACATGTGTTGAAGTAGAACATGGTAGAAACCACTTGATTACTGGTCATTAGTGTATATCATTAACAAGTACGAGGGAAATCACCATTAATGTCAATGAATCCCAAGGTACACTAGTATAATCCAACGGATGTGAATTAATGAGTTGAAGTCGAACACTCAGGGAAATCTCTCGATCATGGGTCAATAATGAAAACCCACTGCCGAAAGTGAGGAAAATCTCCATTGAGGTATGCAAGTTCCAAGGTACCAATTAGTTTCTAAGTCTAATTCCTGGATAATGAGTTGAAGTCAACAGGAAAATACTCGTCGTAGGAGGGCCTTAATGTATCCCCCATCAATGACACAAAACAAGTAAAAATATTTGAAGTAGATCAAATTAACATGTGATTCAGGACTGAATCGGGGATGGTCGACACAATAGAAGGCATAAGGACTACAGAAATGGTTGACGCAGTAGAATGCTTTCTGGGTTGAACTTCTCTTTGAACATATTGATGACACGACAATTGTCTTGGAAACACTCACTCAACAATAGGGATCACAGACCAATTTGTAATATTATAAAGGAGTATGCTCAGGAGACAAGCGTATTTTCTAACCTAGACACAAAGCGAGTGAAAGGGTGTCATGTTCAAAAGTGACTCTTCCATAGAATACAGGTTTAGATACATTTATTTCCCAATTTTTTCCCCACCATTTCTAGCGAGTACCCCTTTATTTTTACACAAGATTGAGGAGGATAAAATATGCTTGAACTACAATCTCATCCTTCAGATGAGTCCATCAGAGTATGTTTAACGAACCCTAAGAAGGAGTGGTTCAATCCCATATGGGTCTTTCGATGTTTTCTTAATGAGTCCAAGGAAAGAAAACTCAGGGGTTTTTCATGTTTAGAGAGTCTGAAAAACACTTAAAGAAAACTCCAAAATGTCATTTTTCGTAAGTTAGTCTGACGAGACCAAAAAAGAGATGATCTACCATTCATCGGACGTTTTCTTCAAATACTTTTACGAGCGTGAAGAGAACAAGGTCACTGAACAATCTTTTCATGTTTAGAGAGTCTGAAAAGAGCTTAAAGAGAACTCCATGGGGTTTCCTTTTTCATATAACCTTTATGAGTCTGAAAAAGTGATAAAAGTATACTCCGTTACATTCTCATTGATTTACGAGCATGAGAAAGAAAAAAGACTAAGCTTGGGATTGTTTTCATTTTTACATAAGCTTAAAACAAAACAAAACTATGCTTGGAATAGATTTTATTTTTTCACAAGCTTAAAACTAAACAAAACTATGCTTGAGGCTTCCCAACGTATAATCTAGGGATGGTTGGTACTTAGCCCCCAGCTTAGGAAGCTAGCAACTTAACTTCAGCATGAAGTCCAGAGGCTGTAATAATTCCCCCCAAGCTTCGTTTCATCCAACTGTAAAGGCAGATGAAATGAAGCTTCAAATACTAGATGAAGGACTTGACTCAAATAGAGAGGGTGAAGTTGTTTCATTTTTTAATGATCTTGACATAGGAGAAGAACTATGCTCCTGACTCTAGGTTCAATCCATAGACCTTTGTTTCATTTTTTAATGAGCTTGACACAGAAACAAGAAGTATGCTCGTAAGATTTGTTTCATTTTTTAACGAGGTTGCTACAGAGACGCAAAAACTATCCTCACAACTGGTCTCATTTTTTAATGAGCTTGAAATCATAAAACCATTCTAAAAAATTCTCTTCTTGATCACGACTTCCAAGAGGACAGTGCTCTGGAAGGACACCATGTCAAGGGACAAAACTCGGTCATGGCCTCCAAGATATCTTCACTTGATAGAAGAAACACACTATGGAAGGAACACATGTCGAGGGTTGTGATAGGGGTAAGGAGATCAGGGTCCAATAGCCCTATCGAAGAGATCACCATGTCAACTATTGGATCCAAATCATAAGAGATTGAGCATACAATGAGAGGCTCATCTGCATCGGCAGCTGAAAGCATAGGAGACAACGCCACATAATTTACCTATGGCGGGGGCGATACCATCTGCATATAGGAACCGTTTAGGGAGGTCATTGAGTTGATGGTCAAGTCAGGGCCAACAAACGAAAGTTTATCAATAGTCACAATCCTTATGTCGTGAGGGAAAGATATCACATGAAAAAGAGTGGACACAATAGCTTTCATGCCATAGACATAATCTCGCCCAAGGAGTAAATAGAAATCCAAGGGGTCTTGGACTACCATGACATCAATAAAGATAATTTTCCCTCCCAAAGTTACGGGAAACTGAGGAATTAGGATCCCTAAAGGTTGATTGTTTCTTCTGTTAAAAGATAACAGATTCTGTGTACCCGGTACAAGCTAAGGATAACCCAAAGCTTTCCAAGCAATAGAGGACAAAATACTAACGGACGCACCTTCGTCTATCAGCGTCTGAGGAACGTCCTAACCACAAGTTTGTATTGTTATCTTGAAAGGAATGTGAGAGGGAAGACGAGGGCCAGTTAGCGCTCTCCAATCAAAAAGGATGGCCTCATTACTTAGAGGGGGTTCCATAAGAGAAGAAGAAATGCCTCCTAACATGGTAGATTCTATATCAAGGAGAGAAACTTGAGCAGTATCAAGATTACTCTCTATCGAGAGAGTAGGATCGATCGATGATGAGATCAGATCAACCCCTTAGGTTTCATTCTCCAAGGGGAGAATGGGATCGACGAGTGGAAAGGGATTGATCGCTTGAGTTTCACTCTCTAATGAGAGAGTGGTATCAACCAATTATGGGATCGGATCGACCACTTTGTCAACTAGTTTAACTAAGGACATGGCCAGATTGAATACCTAATCAACCAGACTGATCGATGAAGGGACCAGATTGATCATTCCATCAACTACATGTGGGTTGAGATTAAGGTTGTGGTAATCAGTTGGAAGTTGAGGCTAGGAAATAGACATGTCTTCTAGTAATTTTGAGGCTTCGTCCATATGAGGTAAAAGGCAATCTTGATGACTCCCTCCGCATAACATACATGGGAACTTGACTCTACTTTTCTTCTTCCCAATGGTATTTTGACTAGTTGACGAGAGATCAGCATGTTGTTCAGAGGCCGACGAAAGAGGTTGGCGAGGGTGTGTATACCATGCTTCTATAACCTTGGATAGACCAAGGCAATATTTAAGAAGATGGCTACCCTTACAAATCTTGCAAGGGTACTTGGGCTTATGGGTTGTTTGGGTGATCTTGGCATCATCAACACTCCCATCATGATGAACAGTAATCGGTTGCTTTCCAACATGTCCGACAGTGGTTGGAAGTTTGTACCCTTGCTTATTTTTCTTCTTCTTAATCTTCCTTTTCTTATTCTTCCTATCCAACAGGTTACTAGCTTCAGATCTTTCAGTCAGCGAAGAAGATGAAACGGAATAAGACCTTGAAAGTGAAAAAGGAGAAGAATATCTTACTGGTGAAGAAGGTGAAGGATCAACATGAGGTTGATTTTCTTGGGGGGGATTTCTTACAACTGAAGCACTTGTTGCATTCGGGATTACCGAAGTGGAAAACAACCATACCGATAATCCAATTGTGAGACCTAGAAGGCTCAAAGTAGTAATGTAAGGAGGACCAACGTTTTCGTAAGAAGGAAAAACAAAAGGTTCCCCTGGAGTAGGGGTTTCTTCATTGGTCATTCTGATAAATGACACCATTAAACATAAATACAACCTACAGTATGTTAGGGAAAATAAACAACACGCGCTAAAAATATAGGAAGAAAGAAAACAAACAAAACCTTCTCGCAGTGAACACACTAGTTGGTGATGAAATCCAATGTCGTGAGGACAATGTAAGAAGGGGTTGAGATAGAGAAGGTGGAAAAGTTATGTTGATGACCTGCTTAATGGACTTACACCATGTTGCAATCTCCCACACATAAACGTGACTATACCCTCCAAGGAGCCTGAGTGAGTTTGGTTAATGTCGATTCCAGGTACAACAAAGACTTCCCCTTCACCATCACCTCGTGTAAAGACCCTAAAGAGATATGCCACTAAGGTTACCAATTACGACAATGATGTATGGGAAACAATCAAGAGTCTGATCCACGTGCAAAGGCAGGGTATCTAAGACGGAAATCAACTCGAGAAGGTCCCCACAGGATCTTCTTCTCAAGTGACCCCCAATAATACACACAATCTCTATACTAAGACCAACAAAGCAGGGTGAGTAACTCTGCCAGTCCTAATGTGACCTCGTTATTGACCCTTTTGTTAGAAGGGATTCCCAAGGAAAAATGTAATAAGTGGATTCACGGCTCCCTAGCACAAGATACTATGTTTGTTTACAGCTTTGGAAAGTTATCTTTCACGCCTATTCCAAAGCCCTACACCCTAAGCTAATGTAGGTTTTCTACCAAAAAATATAAAATTTCTAATCAATTTTTATAAGCGCTTTATTTTTAAGGTTATTGTTTACTAAAGAGGAAAATGGCGTGGGCGAGATGATGTTTTCACCGACTCTAATCAATGCAAAGAAATGAGAATGCAAATATTTCACTTCAATGAAAGCTATATTATGAGAAGGAGAAATCGTTTATCATTCCTAGGTGCACAATGTCCCAAAATTTGATTAAACTCATCAATATCAAGATCTTCAAGAAATGATCCAAAGAGAATGTACACCAATACACGATTCTTGGCCAAAAATGGCAAAAACCATGCAATTTCGCTACTTCAAATGCAAGGATGCCCCCAATCTAATGCAAAGAAAGAAATTAATTTTTGTTTTCAAAGATAGCTAAAAGCAATAGCAAATCTCTATAAAACAAAGCAACCCAAACAAATTTTCTCTTTTGACGCGAACTATTCAGAAAAAGAAGTGTTCTTTCACTAAACAATTCTAAATAAAAAACAATGCTTTGTAATTGAAAGACACTCAAAGCAAGAGATCTCAAATCTTCCAAAAGAAAACAAAGAAAAAATGGCTAAAAACATATTCAAAGTTGTCAAGCAGACTATAATCAGACACAACAAATCACCCCAAACATTTATCACAAATATGGGTAGGGAAAACATTCAAAAATTAAAAAAAATCACAATCGTCGCAGGCTGGAAGACTAACATAGTGCGTTGACCCTAGATCGTCGCGGGTAATAGAAGGCCAGAGTGCAACGATGTCGCACTGTCTCTAAAGGAACAATGCGATGATCCTAGATCATCACACTGTCTCTCAAAGCAGGGTGCGACGATCAAACAAAAAATGGAAAAAATAAAAATCATGAAGGTTTTCCAGTGAAATTAAACAGTCAGAGACTCAAGTTGGATCTTCCAGTGACTCAGAAAACAAAACCCAAGAAATCAAAGAAAGAAAGAAAGACAATCTAGGAAAACAATATTCTCCCCAATATGGTCGCCAATTTTGTTATCGGACATATCAGTAAGTGCGAACACAAACAAATCTCCCTAGTTTCACCACGAAACTAGAACCAAACAAGACAAAATATAAAACTTCCCCTAAGTTTTAATCATCAAGCATATTAACTAACAAGAGATAAATCACATACCTTTTAAATTTCAATTTTCCTCGCTAGTGCCATCCTCACTCCTTTCCAAGGCTTATGGGATGTTGAACCTGTAAAAAAACACAAGCCAACGAAGTGAAAGAAACAATGTATACTCAACAAAACCTATGTATGTGATCAAGGAGTCATACAATAAAATAAGACCAATTTTATGGGAAAGAAATATATTAGTGTATTATAAATATGAAAAGGAGAATACAACCAAAGACTTGATGTTGTAAGGTCCCTTCCAACATTTCCTTGCTTCCCACACACTTCTGCTCCATGGATTCTGAGACCAACAATCTATCTTGACAAAGCAAATCTCAAAGCTACAAAAATTACTCAAGCTCACACCAAAAGCTAGCCAACTCAATCCAACTTTCCCCATGAGAACTCCTCTCCTTTTATAGGTTGAAAAGGATAGGGTGACGAGTTTAGGATGATCCCAAGAGATCAGGGATGTGATTCAGACCCAAACCGATCGGAGGCCACATCACCCTCGAAGCTTCTATTCTAGAACTTTCGAGAAATTCCTCTTTTTCCTCCGTGCGAAAATTGTCACACCCTTAACACTGAGAAAACTACGACGACATCACAGGACATTGTGGTGCAACCTGCGATGATCCTATATCGTCACACCCTTAACACTAAGAAAGGTGCGATGATCCCTTTTTATAAGGTTTTTTATAAAGGAAAAGATAATTTTCATCTTTCTGGGAAAATGTGTTTCATTATTCTTCAAGGATTTAGGCCATTGATCCTTCTAAAGACAAAGAATAGATGTACATCATTAACGGTCATAGGGGTGATGAAAATAATGTGTAAAACCTTGTTTATCCTTTGTTACCTTGAGGATTTCTATCTACCAAGCATTGTTTTCTTTGTTTTCAAGGGTTGAATCCATAGCCCTGGAAATACTATACCTTTTTGTCAGCAAACCTTGAAAAACTATCTCAAAATTCTAAATCTAGTCATCAATTTAAAGCAAGTTGTCTATCAGAGATCAAGTCTCAGAGAGAGCCCTCTCTATATTGGAAAGGCTAGTTTCCAATCTTAAAGTCAGTTTGTAGGTTACCTTTGTATATTGTTTCTTCAGGCCAACAATTTATTCAGCGTTAACATTTTGGTGTCGTTGTCGAGGACAAAATTGGAAATTTTCCCTAGGAAAGAATGACTAAAAGCTTTAGATTTGATTCATGAGGGTAACAGTGAATTAGAAACCTTTTTTTGGCTGAACTATTCTTACCCTGGTGACTTCATTTAATAAGATCAGTAACATAATTTTTTTTTTGAGAAAATAAGAAATCCTGGCTCCTAAGATAATTCACACTAGAAGGAACCTTGATCCAGAACCCATAGAATCTATGTCTGATCCTGAGAAACTCTTACACAAAACAAAATAAAAGAAAGTTAAATCATTTTCTTTCCTAGATAGAAATCTATATTTACCTTAAAAAGTATCGTTGACCTTGACTTTGATTTAAAATTTGAACAAACCTTGTTCAGATCTAGATCATAATCTAAGTTGAATGAAATTATATTTGATGAGAAGAAATTCCAGTCTTTGATTCCCACTGTCCCCATTCAGACTATTCATATTCAGACTATCCCCACTCAGACTATTCAGATAGCCAAAAATCCTCCTAGAGCCATGGCAACCATATTTTCTCCTCTTTCCTTGCATGCCCAGTTGCATGATTTACCCCAAAATTATAATCAGAGAATCAGATCATTCAATGTTGAAGAAAATATATCAGCCCAAAACACTTAGATTGGTTCAATGATTTTGTTGACCTATATGAGGTAGATCATGAGGATTAAAAACTTAGGCTGTTCACACAAAGTATTTCAGGGGAATTCAAAAAATGGTTTAAATCTCTTCCTGCAACGAGTATCCCTGACTTTGCAGCTTTTGAAACACTTTTCCTTGCAAGGTGGGGTGACAAGAAGAATCCTCTTCAGTTGCTAACTTGGTACAATAACATAAAAATATCACCTAATGAAACAGTACAATATTTTTCAACCATATTTATGAAAGTTTACAATTCAATTCCTACTGAAGTAAAACCTCCTCCTGGAGCTTCCCAACTTTGATATGTTGATTCTTTTGACAGTGAATTTTCCTTGTTATTAAGAGAAAGGAGATCCAATACATTATATGATATGATGAGTGATGCAATTGAATAGAGGTAAATATGATGGCATCAAGGAAGATCAAACATAATCCTGACAGAGATGTGAAGAAATTCCAAGGAGAAGCACAACCCTCAACTTCTCAATCATTAGATGATAAATTTGATTTGATGATGAAAACTATGGAAATATTCATGGAAATGATGTCCTTGGATAATAAGCCTACCACCAGAGATTAAACTGATTTTCAACCCAGAAATCAAAATTTTAGATGAGCTACAGTTCCACAGATCAGACAAAGAGACCAGAGAAATCAAGGTGATCAACAAATAAAACCTCCTTTCCAAAATAACTATGTAAATGAATATTTTGATCAAACAATTGAAGACAATATGCATTGTTGTGATGATACAAAAACAAATGTGTTCTTCACTAAATAAAAACATGATCAATTTATGGATGCAAATGATAAGTTTATGCAGGATAATGATGATATGTTGGCATTGGAAACAAAAGAGTGTAAGAAGGGATATCAAAATGTTATTATGAAGCTTCATAAACAGTATAACCTCAGAAGCAAAAAGGTGCATGGAAATCCTCCGAAGGCAAATCCTACAAGGGAACTTCAGATAAATACACCTTCTTCAAGCCAACCTAAGAAAGATAATTTAGCAAAGGATGCAATGGAGAAAGGAAAATCCAAATAAGAACCCCTAAAGAAAATACCTGAGGCAAGAAAGGAAGCAGTCATCAAAGAAGTAGAAAAAATCCCATCTCCTTTTAATTTTGAAAGTGAAATGGATAAAAAAAAAAAAAATGTTCCATTCAATGAGATGATTAAGAATGGAAAATATAGAAATCAAATCATTAAAATGCTCAAAATGGAAGAATCCTCTGACACCTTGAATGTACAAGATGATCACCATGCTATCTTGTTTGGCCCATGTGTGGAGGAGAGTGGCGATGTTGATGATGGCCCTGCTTTCTATGTTAGTCTTAAAATTCATGACATGACCTTCCATAATGCCATGTTAGATTCGGGAGCATCACATAATTGGATGCCCAAGGTGGTCATGGATGAGTTGGGTCTAGATATTACAAGACCTTACAAGGATCTCTTCTCTTTTGACTCAAGGAAGGTGAAATGATTGGGTTTAATCAAAGATCGGGTTGTATCATGGTCTCAAATTCCATCAAAAAATTTGATCATGGATGTGGTGGTTGCTGACATCCCTCCTAAATTTGGCATGTCATTATCTAGATCTTTGGCTTTGAAAATGTATATTTCATATGCTACTATCCTTTTTATTGGCCAAGAAAGGAGGTTGTACAGAGAAGTGTTGCTCAAGTACATGGTGAGTATAAAAACTCAACCAAACAACCATCCCATTTACTCTATAGATTTTGAGGTTGGTTCCTCTATTTTCTATAATGACTTGAGTTTTGAAGAGGAGGAGCCAACAACTGTCATGGCCATCAAAGACAAATATGGTCATTAAATAGAGGAAATTACAAATCAGCAAAATAGTGCAGAGGATGAGATGTGGAATATGAGTTTTGATGGAGCTGCAAGCACAGAAGGAGAAGGAGTTGGTGTGTGGATTCACCCTCCCAAGATAGGTACAAAACTATGTTCTTACAAAAAAAAAATTTATTGCACCAATAACATAGTTGAATATGAGGCATTGATTTTGGGATTGAAGACTTTAAAAGAATTTGGTGCTAGGAGGATAGTTGTACATGGAGATTCTAAGCTTGATATTAATCAAGTAAAGGGTATATATCATTTCAAGCATCCTAGATTGAGGGCATATAGGAATTTAGTACTTGATATTCTCGAAGAGTTTTCGTAATACAATTTATCAGTGATTCCTAGGGGGCAAAATCAAATTGCAGATGCTTTAGCTACTTCAGCCTTGGTTTTCAAAATTCCAATTTTTCCAAATAAAAAGTATGAAATTGAGGTCCAGCATAGGCCAGTAGTACCTGACAACATTAAGATGAAAAATAGGTAGAAATATTCCTTTAGATGAATGATAAATTTGATAATTCAAATATTGATTATGAGTGATGTTGTGAAGAGAATGAAGATGCAGTTGTGTTCAATAGTGATGACTTTTTTCAAAATCAGATTGTTGGGAGAGATATAGTGCAGCTCAAAATTAACATTATTCCCAAAGGATTAGTTCCATTGGAAAATATTTTTGACAACAATGATGTAGCCAGAAATCCTAAAATCACTACAAATGATGAGGACATAGAAGATTGCAACACTGGAACTCAGAAGGATCCCAAGATCATCAAACTATCCAAAACACTCAATCCAAATATTAAAAAAAGGTATATCATCCTAATGAAGGATTTCCCTAATGTCTTTGCATGGAGTTATGAAGATTTGAAGGTCTATGATACTAAGGTAATTCAACATGTAATTCCAATCAAGGATGATCATAAACCCTTGAAGAAAGAGTTGAGAAGAATAAACCCTATGTTGTTTCCATTGATTGAAAATGAGGTAAGGAAGTTGTTTGATGCCAAAATTATAGTGTCCTTAAGATTTTCCAAGTGGGTGGCTAACCTAGTGCCTGTCAAGAAGAAAAATGGTGAGATCAGGTTGTGTGTAGACTTCGAAATCTAAACAAGGTGTCTCTCAAAGACAATTATCCACTTCCTAAGATGGATTACATCCTGAATAAGGTGGTTGGATCTCAGAAGATATCAATGCTTGATGGTTTATCTGGATACAACCAAATAATGGTGCATCCTGATGACCAAGAGAAGACAACTTTTACAACACCTTGGGGCACCTTCCTGTATGAAAAAATGCCTTTTGGACTTGTGAATGCAGTGGAAACTTTCCAAAGGGCCATGGAAATAGCCTTTTCCAATGAGAAAGATAAGGTTGTTGTTATTTACTTAGATGATATCATTGTATTTTCATATTCTGATGATCAACATATCAAACATCTTAAAAGGGCTTTTCAGAAATGTAGAAAGTTTGGCATCTCATTGAATCCAAAAAAGTCAAATTTTGGAATGCAAGAAGGAAAATTACTTGGAAACATCATTTTAAAGGAAGGGATAAAGATAGACCCCAGTAGAGTGGAATAAATTTTGAATATTGGCACACCCAGGAGCAAGAAGGAGGTACAGTCTTTCCTAGGAAAAGTAAATTTTTTGAGAAGGTTTATTCCTAATTTGGCTGAAATCATAAAGTATATCACAAATATGCTCAGGAAAGGAAATGAAATAAAATGTACTCCTAAATATAGGAAGTCCTTTGAAGATATTAAAGTGGCACTGACCAAATCTCCAGTGTTAGCCAACCTGAATTTTTCAAAAGATTCTATATTGTTTTCGTTTGCTTCAGAACACACCATTGTTGATGTTTTGTTGCAAAAATATGAACATAACTTTGAAAGGCCCATAGCCTATTATAGAAGGACATTGAGAGACTCCCCACTAAGGTGTGACATCATGGAAAAGTAGGCATATGCCTTGGTGAAGGCCCTTAAGGAATTTAGAACTTATATCTTTCATTCAGATGTCATTGTGTATGTACCTAGCAATTCTGTAAAGGACATTTTGAATCAGCCTGATCCTGAAGGGAGAAGGGGAAAATGGATAGTTGTGGCGTTGGAATATGACCTCGAGATAAAACCCACAAGGATGATTAAAGGTTAGGGGCTTGCAAAGTTGATGGCACAATCCAATTGTGATGTCTTGGGAATCAATTTCATTATTGACCTATCAACAAATTCAGAAGAAGAAACGGTCCCACAACTATCCCAAAAATTCATTGATTCTCCTTGGTATGTTGATATTATTTATGTACTAAGAAATATACAAGCTCCTCTTGATTTAAGAAAAACCAAATCCATATTTTTGAAGTTGAAATAAAAAACAAATTGCATTCTGGACCATTCTCTATATTGGAAAGATCCAGGTGGGATCTTACTAAATTGTTTGTTGGAGGAAGAAGTGAAAAAAACTATCAAAGAGTTTCACAAAGTTGACTATGGGGGGAACCATTATTGGAATACCACTGCAGAAAAAATACTGAGGGTTTAACTGCCTGGGTTCTTTAGTGGCTGATCCTTTCCCTTCGTTTTTGTAAATGAATTTATTATCTATATAAATTCGAGACAATTTTTTTTGGAAAAAAAAAGGGTTCTATTGGCCTAGTATTTTTTCCGATGTATACAAGGAAGTTTCCAGTTGCTATGAATGCCAGATTTTTTATGGAAAAAGAAAGTTGCAGCCTTTACCTTTAAAGTCTATCTCTGTTGAAGCACCATGCATGCAATGGGGCCTTGATTTTATAGGAGAGATTCATCCACCATCCTCAGCTCAGCATAGGTGGATACTGACAGCCACATACTACTTCACCAAATGGATTGAAGCAATCCCCACAAGGCAAGCTATTGATATTGTTGTTATTCAAATTTTAGAAAGCAATATTTTTTCTAGATTTGTTTGTCCAATCAAGATCATTACTGACAATGCAACAGCATTCAAGTCCAAGAGAATGGAGAATTTTTTCAGTGACTATAATATAACTCTTGTCCATTCCATAGCTTATTACCCACAGGGTAATGGGTTGGCTGATTCATCCAACAAAATCTTGATCAGAATTATTAAGAAGCTTCTGCAACAAAATAAGAAAGCTTGGCACAAAAATCTTATCTATGTGTTATGGGTTGATAGGATCACCACTAAAAGGTCTATTTCTACATCACCTTTTCATATTGTATATGGTATAGAAGCAATTTTTCCTACCTCATTATGATTTCCAGTGATGAGACTGTTGCAAGAACAGGAAGTTGAACCAAATGATGCTCTAAGGAGGATAAACCAATTAATCCATGTGCAGCAAATGAGAGAACATGTCTTCAAAAACTCGCAACTACACCAAGATAAAATGAAAAGAGGCTTTGACAGGCATACTAAGGAAGATGATTTCAAGGTGGATGATTTGGTACTGAAGTGGGACACAAGGAATGAAGACAGAGGGAAACATGGGAAGTTTGATCATCTTTGGTTGGGACCATTCATGATTGTTGCATACCATGGAAACAATTCCTATTTGATGCATGAACTTAATATATATCTCATTGGTGGAGGACCTATGAATGGCAGGTTTCTCAAACACTATCTTGCTTAAAAAAAAAAAAATCTCTCCATTTCATTGTAAATAACCATTTTGTTTCCAGATGAATCATTTCAACTTAATAATTAGTAGAAAATTGAAGCCCAGAGTGAAGGCCCTAAGTTTATGATGAGTTTAGTCAAATATTATGTCCAGAGAGTCTTGTAAATAATTATTTTTGTCAGTTTAGAGTCTTTGAGTCAAATAAATCCCAATGGCCATGCAGTTGGTCTATTTTTCTTTGCTACCTCACTGGGAGGATAACATCCCCATTGGAGCCAGCTATTAGCACCATGATTTTTGTAGCTAGAGTTAGAGGTTTGTCCAAAAACAATTCAAAGCCATGCCATTATCTTGGGAAAAATCAAGACATTCCTAAATAAGTCATAGCTAGTGTGTCAAAGTTTATGAGGTCAGTGATCAAATAATGAATGGCTCGAAATGTCAGTAAGGGGTTTAGCCATAAGTTGGTTTAAAGAGTGTATTGTATTTTTCATAAAACAATACCACAAAGACAATAAATTCAAGAGTGTAAGGTTTGTCATGTTTAAGTTGTAAAGGTCTAATTTCCTAAGTCCCAAGTCATGTTGAAAAGTGGGAAATTATGTACCAAGGTTGAATCAAGTGGTTAGGATGAATGTCATGTCAAAATATATTATGGTTTATCATTACCTAATCATGAGTTTAGAAAAGGGAACAATCATGGCACTCCATATCATTTGTACCATTGCAAACTTAAAAGGTGTACCCGCTACGCAAGCTCATTGCACAAATATTTAACTTGCCTTAAAACATCTTGTCGCTATGGATATTCAATCCCTTTTCATAATTTTTTTCCTTATCCATTTGAGCATAAATATTGACCACCTTTCGTGTTCCTTCATAACCTTCAAGACTTTTGTGCCGTCCATATCCTTTTCAATAAACTTTGAATCCTTCTACTACGTAAATATTGTGTGTTGTTGGTCGCTACGTAAATCTGCCAACTCTATTTTTGTTGTGTATCCTCCATTGCTTTCAATCATTGTTCACGAGATTTCCTTGGAACCCATTGCAAATTAGCTTCTGGAACAAGTTTGGTTTTCACACAATGAGCTTTCTTTATTTTGAGCTAAATTCTTACTACCTACTCCTGTGCCAAGTTTTTCGTTATTGTTTGTCATTGTGTCAAGTTTTCCGTTGATTTTTATTGCTGCACCGAGTTTTTTGTTGCGTTGATTTTTCCGTTGGTGTTTATCATTGCGCTGAGTTTTTCGTTGCACTAACTTTCATGTCGTTGATTTGTTTGTTGCATAATGTTTCCTATTGTTACCTTTTCATGTGCACCGTGCAAAAGTCACTATTCTCATTCACTGCGCAGAGGTTATTTCTCTTGTTTGTTGTCAGAGGTTATTGTTCCCTTTTTCGTTGCATAGAGGCTATTACAATCTATTTATGCGCACCTACAATTGACATATATCAGCATCATGACAACTCCTCAACAAAGAAGAAAAAATGCAAGAAGCAAGAAAGTCGTGAGGTTTGAGCCACAGAATTTAAAGTTAGTAAACAAAGGCCCAAAGATAAGAGTGTCCTTTGAACAAGCCAAATGCATAAGATTTGTGAAAAGGTTCAAGGGTATAATGAGCATCTAACCAAGAAGTTCTCTCTTAACTTTACTGGTGTCAGTGCATTGCAGGGATCACTTTTCAAGTGGCGGAGGAAACCATATCAGTTGCGACAAAGATTCCTATGCAGAGCGAAAAATGGTTTAAAGGTATGCCATTATATACTTTATGTTATATTGATTTTCTCAAACCTAAATACAAAAATCGGAAGATTGGAGCCAACATTCCTAGTGAATATCTTTTGGAACCTTTTGAGAAACTTCTGAGGAAAATCTGGAAGTACTTTACTTGTGAGGGTAGATTTGACAAGGTACATCAATACCACAATAGGATCCTAATGCATTTCACGGGGAGAATTCCCTTAAACTTACCTTTCTTCCTATGTAGAAGGTTGGGAAAGATGGAAGATAGTGTCCAAGACAAAGCTGACCAGCCAGAGAATAGCTTATTCCATTTTTCCTTGATAAATATGTTGGTGGTTGAAAAGCTTGGAAAGTTAAATAGGGATTGGGATTCCTTCTTGATTTCAAAAAACATTCCCCTGGACCCTAAAGGAGATACTCCCTTATCTGCTGAGAAATCATCATTTCATAAGTCAGGTGTAAAATGAGGAGGTGTTATTGAAAGGGGAAAAACAAACGAAATTGAGAATTCATCACTCAGTCAACTAGCCTCGAAGAAAATAAGCAAACTAAGATTCACTGATGAAACTAAGGAGACACAAGCTCCTAGTAAACCGTGCACCAGGTCCTCTGCCAAGATATTTCCCATACCCACAATTCAGACAGAGTTTGTTGAATGTGTAGCCCAGGAGATTGATGAAAAGCAAGTGGAACCAGGTGAGAAAGATGTAGATATCAAGGAGGTGAAACAACCACTCAAGAAAGCTCAACATGTTATAGCCCAATTCTATCAGGAGAACGGAGAATTGAAGAGGAAGCTAACATAAATAATTCGTAAAGCACAAGCACCACAGAGTAAAGCAGTTCAGAGATATCCCACCTCACCAACAGGAGGAGAAAAGAATATAAAATGGTTGAAAAATCAGCTAAGAGAAGCTCAAGATGAGATCATTAAGCTCGAGGAGGAAAAAAGAACATCAGAGGAAGGGATCATGAAACATTACAAGAAATGCAGACCAGATATAGACGATGCATGTGTAACCATCTTTGATGCTCAATCAAAATTGAAGAGGAATGCGGCTTTGTTGAGACAGGTGAGAAGTTTAAAGAGACAAAACTTGTCATTAAGAAATGCAAACAGGGCCTTACGATAACATGTGAGATTGGATAAAGATGTTATGGACAAATTGAATGATCATGGCCTTTGATTCCAACTGGATTCGCGCAAGCAACCTCAGCATGAAGATCTATCACACGAAATCGTTGTGTAAATACCGTATCCAACATTTGCGTAGTAGAAACCAGAATTTACTACGCAAAGGTGACAGTGTTGTCGAGCGGTACACGTGATGACTCATCACAACCATATGGTTGAAATTTTCTCAAGAATTTATGATTGTAAATGA
>ML804087.1:382455-405811 GCA_009831015.1 Picea engelmannii
AAGCCCCGAAGTGCGCTCCAAGTGGGTGCGTCCAAGAAGCTCCCCTGGAAGTGCACTTCAAAATTTTGAAGCGCTTTAGAGAAAATTTGGATGCTTCCAAGTCTTTTGGAAGACCCACACTTTGAAACACGCTTTAGAATTTTGAAGTGTGCTTCCAAGGGTGCTCTATACACTTCCTAGGACGCTTCCTGAGTGCTTTTGTATGCTTCCTATGGTGCTTTCCATACACTTCCTAAGAAGCTTATGAGATTCGATATGTTTTGCAATTCACCAAGCCAATTTATCACATTATCAAGTTTGCAAATTCAAATCGCCAATCATTTGGGAGGTGTATGAGAAAATTGATAGCATGCTTTACATGTCCCGATGTCATGAGAAAACGATAGAAAACCTCAGCGATGTGAAGATATGATGGATTTGTTGGTCAGAGAAGAGAGTTCTCATTTGGTGCTCGTGCGAACTATTGTGCTCAGTTTTTTGTTTGGTGATGATCCCATGGCTTGTTTTGGGCACCAAAAATACCTGGATTGGCTATTGCATATACATATTGTGATTGGATGGAGTTGTGCAATGTGTGATCTCAACGCTTTTTTCTCTTGACGTGTATATAGCTTAGAAATTTTGGGGAGAGATCATTGAATGATGCAAAATACGCACAGAACGATATGCCGAGGGAGAAAGCTCGGCATATAGTGATCGTTTAATTGTTGGGCGAACTATTTTGCTATGATGTTTTGTAATGGTTGTGACCTAAAGTGAAGCACGAAGACTCGAGAACGTATGATGTATGGTGATTCTTTATAAAGAGCTTGGATTGGTGTTTGTCATCATGCATTGAAATGACACACACAAACTTTGATGTATGGTGATTCTTTGAAGAAGGTCCTTTCAAAAGAGTTTGGATTGGTGTGTCACCATGGTGGTAATCCCTTTTGTAAGTTAGGGATATGATCATTTTTTTAAGTTTATGCGGTGAGTGGTCTAAGATCAAGAGTGGTATGTGTAATTTTTGGTTATATGTCAGTGGGAAATGGGTATATTGGTTTAAGCTTTGGAATTGTTTATGATTATATAGATTTAACAGGGAGGTTGTTCATAACCTACGATAGAGTTGTTAACATTTTATTGAAGGGGTGATTTGTTGTTTATGGTTTTTTTTGTGTGTGATGTTGTAAACCTCAATTTGGATCAAGAGTAACCATTTTATTTGCAACACATGACCTAGTTTTTACTCTTGAACTTTTAGGAGAACATTTGTTGTTCAACCCCATATCAAGGCTTTCTTGCAGGAGAGGTAACATATCACATGGGGGAGGAGTGTTGAAAATATAATGGCTACTTGTTGTGAGACAAGTGGATGTGTGAGACTCATGTAAGGAAGTTACTTGTATTTAGTCCATTATGTGTATGGCACTTATTTTGGATGGTTTAGTGTTATTTTTGAATGAAGAATAGTTGTTATATATATATATATATATATATATATATATATATATATATATATATATATATATATATATATATATATATATATATATATATATATATATATATATATATATATTTTNTTATATATATATATATATATATATATATATATATATATATATATATATATATATATATATATATATATATATATATATATATATATATATATATATATATATATAATTTTGAATCAATTATGATGCTTATGTACATTTCGTGTAATTCTTTATTCTATTAGAGGTTTTTTTCAATATAATCCAATGTCAATGACATCCTCAAGTGCATGATGATTTAATTTTGTGAAAATTTTCAAGGCATTTGATAAATTTGAGCATTTATTTTATGTGGGAGTTATGGATGGTTTTTAATGTATTTTTTAATAATAGAGAATTATGTTGGATTGGATCCAATTAATGTCATGTTTGGCATTCAGGGTTTGACTAGTTGGTCAAGTGGGGATGGTGATATCCCCCTACCATGATACAATTCCCCAAAAAGCAACATGTTTAAAAAAATCATCATGGCTATTTAAGTGGTCTAAGTAACATCTTTAATAAAACACAACATTATATCCTACATCTTAATTAAGTGATAAGTGGTTTAAAAAAATCATCATGGCTATTTAAGTGGTCTAAGTAACATCTTTAATAAAACACAACATTATATCCTACATCTTAATTAAGTGATAAGTGCTTGATGATCATAAAGTTTACAAAAAACATTATTCAAAAGTTTTCAATTTGAACCTACAATGATTAAAAAAAAAAATCATGACTTATCATTAAACAATTATAAATCATCTTTGTACTTATATTCAATTAGTGCTCAATAATTGTGAATCATTGCATTTCATAGCTAATGTATTTATCATACATATGGGAAAAGTCACAAATTGGGAAACAATGCATTTTCCATAAATATGGAAGAAGTTAGATTATTGTCACTAGGAACACAATTTAAGGTATCACTCATCTAAATCTTATGCTATCTCATGCAGGAGCATTGCCTTCAAAGTCAAAGAAGCAAGTGTGGAGGCAAAGATATGACATCTCAGCATGATAGAATTCCAAATCAACATTTAACTCAGAAACAAAACGAGTTGTTGAGATATTTTGGAAACAACGTTTTTATATATATCTTGTTTGTAAAGTCTTGTACGACTGTAAGGAGTTGCAGATAGAGAGTGGAAGCCCTTATCTGGTAATAAATGATAGTTATTGTAATAGGAAAAAGTAGGTAACCGCTAGAAACTGATAGGATAGGTTGCAGACAGGATAGAGAAGAGCTCGAGGAGCCACTCCTTAGACAGATTTGTTGTTGTATTGTATTAGAAGGTAGAGCAGAGTAGAGGAGAGTAGCAGATAGGAAAAGAAGAAAGATGCAGTGAAGAACTGTAATACTATGTAATTTATTTCATGGATGAATAGAACAGAGAGAATTGTTCCAATTCCTTGGACAGTGTTCATTTTGAGGTGTGATTGAATGAATGGTGTATTATGTGTGTGTTTTAGTTCATTTTGTCTATGTATGATAGCTTATGGTTGATCATATGAAATTGTGACGAACTAGATAAGTTTCAATCGTTTCTCTTCTGAGAAATCGTATGTAAGGAGTGCATATTGTACGCAAGGAGTGTGTTGACAGAGTCTTGAATTGACTCAGAGGAGTTCAGAAGAAACGACGGGAACTTAGACCAAGTGCAAGGAGTGCACAGAGTCAAGGAGTGACTAAGTGTCGAAGAACCAGAATAGAGAAGCGCAAGGAGTGCGGGAAGAATTTCTTCCGAAGAAATCCTTCGATATGAGTTTGTCGAGATCCCAAGAACACAAGGAGTGCGTGGGAGATCAAAATCCTCAATGGGATCAATCTCAGAAGGGATAGCGAGGAGAAATATTCAAAGGGAGAAAATCTCTAAAGATTTCATGAAGTATCACTCAAGATCCGTTCAGGAGGGAGTGAGATTGTTCCATATCATTGGATCTGGGCAAGGTGTGTGAGTTTTAAGTCTCTTGGTGCATACAGGAGAGCATACTGTCAAAGTCCCGATGTCCCGAAGTGGTTAGGAACCGGTCATCGTCAAGAGGGACAGGTGGTGAAAAATCTACAACTCTGAAGCGGAAGCACTTCAGAAATTCGTAGACGACGAGGAGGCGAAATCGCCAAAGAGTCGAAGTAGATCCTGACTGTTGGTCGCCAGGAAGTATGTGTCAACAGATCTAAGACTTTGGGAAAAAATGCTCAGAAGGTGAGTGTGCAGGAGTTGAAACTCTCGAAGCCCAAAGATTCGAATCGATTCACAGTTATCGATCTGTGGGAGACACACGTCGACAGATCGTCAACTTCAGGTGAAAACACTCTAGGAGGAAGCGAGTATTCAAGAGTTGAAAATCCTGAAGCACGAATAGCAGAAGTGAATCGTAGTCGTCCGATTCTAGAGGACATGCAGAATAAATCCGTGCACTCCAGGAGAAAGCGAGTGTGCAAGAGTTTAAACTTTCGAAGCCTGAAGACCCGAAGTGAAGCACAGTTGTCGATTTGAAAGGGACATGCGTCGATAGATCATGTAAATCTGGTTGAGCGTGCTCCGAAGAGAAGGAAGGAAAGGAGGCAGACCTCAAGCATCGATCAAGAGGCACCGACCGAGATCACAAGATCAATAGTCATGCTTAATTGTGGGGACAGAAAGTGCTTGGACTTTAAAAAACTGAGAGCGGGCTGCAATCGTAACCATGGTATTACCAAAGGGATATGTGGCAATTGGTGGTGAATTGAGGGGAGAAAAGTAGTGTGGTCTCAAACCACTTTTGTCCACCCCACAATCACGTGTTTACGTGAGGTCATAGCCCAAGGTCACATCCAGGAAGGGGCTAATGGAAAAGGAGCTAGCACCTGAAACTTAACAGTTCAACAACAAAGGGAGAGGTTGTAGGTGTCATAGGACCTGCACCAAAATGTCAAAAGGGTCTATGTTAATTACAAAGTGAGACCATAAAGGTTTCAGAGAGCCGATTTGGCTAGTAGAATCAAAGATCCTTGACCGGGAGGTCGCATAGCCCGAGGGATTGTAGGGGGGTTGCATCAGCTGGTATCAAAGCTATTGAATTTGTTTGTAGACAGCAGACAAAGGAGAAAGGAGATAAATTGATATCATCGGTGGTATCAAGAGTTGATTATGTTTATAGACATCATAAGGCAAGGCAGTGGAATCATGCCACCCAGAAGACGCAGAGAGAATCCAGAAATGGAAGAAGAAATGAGGCGACTCAGAATGAGACTAGACGCCATGGAAACAACGAAGAGGAGAGAACTGGAAACTAGAGATATCAGTGAAGCTAAAAGCGAAGAGATAGAGGTCGAAGAATATGTAGCAGAGGATGTTGTAGAAGACCGCTTATTGAAAGTTGTTTCAAGAATAGGAGCTAGATAAAAAATAGAGGTACCAATGTATGAAGGAAATTTAGAAGTTGAAGAATTGTTGGATTGGGTATGTGCTATGGAAAAGTACTTTGATTATGAAGATATAGAAGAAGAGAAGATGGTGAAGCATGCAGTGACAAGACAGAAGGGTCATGCAACACTATGGTGGGACAAACTGCAGGCCGATCGCAGATGCAAGGGAAAGAAGAAAATTAAAAGCTGGGATAAGTTGGTAGCCAAGCTAAAAGAAAAATTTATCCCAAAGGACTACCAAATCAATCTGTTCAGGAGATTGCAGAACCTGAGACAGAAAATATTATCATTGAAGTAGTACACTAAGGAATTTTACAGACTGAACATCAGGGCTGGACAGAAAGAGAACGATGATGAAAAAATAGCCAGGTATATCAAGGGACTAAGATATGAAATACAAGAGGAAATCAGCATGATGTCTGTTAGTAAATTCAAGGATGCTTATCAAGCAACCTTGAAAGCTGAAGAGAAATTGGCCAGAAAACAAAGCTAACGAAATAGAGGAGGAAATTCAAGCAGAGGTAAGGGAACCAGTAGAGAGAAGTTCCAGAAACCAAAGCATAAAGCTGGAAAGCAACATAGTCACCTTGAGAAAGGTGGAAGTTCTAAGGAAGGACAACATGGAGGAAAAATCTCTTTTCCTAGAGGAAGAGGAAGAGCCAGAGGAGGTGAAATACAATGTTATTCATGTGGAAAGACAGGGCACATGTCTTGGGAATTCCCATAGAAGAAAAAAGACACTAGAGGAGGATAAGCACACATTTATGAAGCATAGAAGCATGTGGAAGCAGAAGCAACAAAAGGAGGAAATAACCTCATGATGAGGAAAGTTCTTCTTAAACCAAAGAAGGAGGTAGAGGAACTAGTTCAACGAACAAGTCTGTTCAGAACTGCTTGTAATACAAAATGCATAGTTTGCAAGGTGATCATAGACAGTGGGAGCACTGACAATATATTATCCACAGAAATGGTGGAGAAACTGGAGCTGGAGACAACTACACATCCAAGCCCATACAATGTATCATGGTTTCATAAAGGACATCAAGTAATGGTATGTCAACAATGCCAAGTTGAATTTAAAATAGGAGGTTATAGGAATGAAATATTATGTGATGTAATTCCTATGGATGTCTGTCATATTTTATTGGGGAGACCATGGAATTTTGACAAAAAATTTATTCATGATGGGAGGAAGAATACTTGTACCTTATAAAATAATGGTAGGACACATATGTTGTTACCAATAGAAGACAAAGAGAAAATGAAGGAATCTAGTTCAAGTATACTTCTCATGAGTGGGAAGGAACTCTTGAATGAAGTCAAGAAGGAGTAGGGGATGCATTTTTTTATAGTGAGGAAGCCAAGAGTTATCCTTACAAATACTTCTATGGAGGATTTACCTGAAGAAATCCAGGAACTGTTAGAAAACTTTGTTGACATAGTAGTGGATGAGTTACCTCACTCATTTCCACCCATTAGGAGTATAAGCCATCATATTGACCTTATTCCAGGAGTTGTTTTACCAAACAAAGCAGCTTATAGGTTGACACCTAGAGAGAATGAGGAAGTCAAAAATCAAGTCCAAGAGTTGTTGGATAAAGGTTTAGTCAGGGAAAGCCTAAGCCCATGCACAATACCAACTGTGTTGAGTCCAAAGAAGGATGGAGGATGGATAATGTGTATAGATTCCATATCCATCAATAAGATCACCATTAGGTATAGATTCCCTTTACCCAGGATGGACGATTTGATGGATTGTTTGAGTGGAGCAAGCTATTTTTCCAAGATAGACTGGAAGAGTGGATATCATCAAATAAGGATGAGAGAGGGAGATGAATGGAATACAACATTCAAGACAAATGAAGGTTTGTTTGAATGGTTGGTCATGCCATTTGGGTTGACAAATGCCCCAAGCACATTTATGAGATTAATGAATGAAGTGTTGAAAGAATTCATAGGAAAATTTTTCATAGTGTATCTAGATGACATAATAATCTTCATTAAGACAGAGGGAGAACACTTAAAACATTTGACATCAGTGATGAGAAGTTTGCAGCAAGAAACATTGTTGATAAATCTAAAGAAAAGCTCTTTTATGAAGATAGGACTCATATACTTGGGTTTTGTGATCTCTTCAAATGAATTGAAGATGGATCCAGAAAAGGTGAGAGCAATCAAAGAATGGCCATCTCCAAGAAGCATATTTGAGGTAAGAAGTTTTCATGGGTTAACAAGTTTTTATAGAAAGTTTATCATAAATTTCAGTGGTATATGCACACCCATGCTGGACATTGTGAAGAAGAAACACAAGTATTTTAGTTGGACAGAGGAAGCTGAAAAAGGTTTCAAAGTGTTGAAGGAGAAGATCACAGAACAACCAATTATGGTCTTACCAGATTTTGGAAAAACATTTCAAGTGAGATGTGATGCAAGTGGAGTAGCTATTGGAGCAGTCTTGAGTCAGGATAATAGGTCAGTTGCTTATTTCAATGAGAAGTTGAATGACACCAAGAAGAAGTATTCCACATATGACAAAGAATTTTATGCAGTGATTCAAGCTTTGAACAAGTGGAGGCACTATCTAATTCCTAAGGAATTTGTCTTGTATAGTGATAATCAAGCTTTGCAGTTTATTACTAGGAAAGAAAATTCAAACCAGAGACATGCTAAATGGGTAGAGTTTATGCAGAAATTTACTTTTGTTATTAAAGATATTGTTGGAACTGCTAACAAAGTTGTAGATGCTTTGAGAAGGAGGATTTTAATTGTACAGGAATTCCAAGTGGATACCTTACGGTTTGAACACCTCAAGGAAATGTATCGAGAAGATCCATATTTTAAGGAAGCTTATGAGGCATGTAAGAATCCTTTGTTGGGAGACAGAAGCCCATGGACAAAATATTTGATTGAGGATGGATTATTGTTCAAGGGGAGCCAACTATGCATACCAAGATGCTCAATGAGAGATAACCTACTGAAAGAGAAACACAGTGGAGGTTCAGTTGGACATTTTGGTCATGAAAAGACATTTGCACAGCTGAGAAATTCACACTATTGGTCGAGCATGAGGGCAGAGGTGAAATTTTTTGTGAACAAATGCAGAATTTGCCAATATGAAAAAGGAAGACAAAAGAACACTAGTTTGTATCAACCATTACCAATTCTAGAAAGGCCATGGGATGCAATCAGCATGGATTTTGTATTGGGATTGCCTAGAACCTAGAAAGGAAGTGATTCCATATTTGTTGTGGTGGACAAATTTTCAAAAATGGAACATTTCATACCATGCCAGAAAACAAACGATGTTACACACATAGCCAATTTGTTTTTCAGAGAAGTGGTGAGACTACATGGATTGCCTAGGAGCATAGTCTTAGACAGAGACAAAAAAATTGTAGGACACTTTTGGAGAACTATATGGAAGCGGATGGGGACAAACTTGTCCTTTAGTTTAGTATATCACCCTCAGACATATGGACAGACTGAAGTAGTAAACAGGAGTCTGGGAAACTTGTTAAGAAGTTTAGTCGCTTAGCAAGGTCGTCAATGGGATCAAATTCTTGCACAAGCAGAATTTTCATTTAACAATTCGGTGAACAGAAGCACTAGAAAAAGTCCATTTGAAATTGTGTATGGTATACAACCAAGAGGGATTACAGAGTTGAGAGAACTGAATCAAGATGAATTCAGAAGTGTTGGTGCAGAAGATTTTGCAACAGAAATGCATAAACTCCATGACAGAGTCAGAGAGAAGCTACACGACAACAACCTAAAATATAAGAACATAGTTGATCATAAGAGGAGAGAAGTTTAATTCAAAGTAGGAGATGAATTTTTAGCTCATTTGAGAAAAGAAAGGTTTCCAAGGGGAACATATAACAAGTTGAAGATGAAGAAGATAGGACCATGCAGGATTCTCAGAAAATTTGTAGCCAGTGCTTATGAAATTGGATTACCAGACAATGTTGGGATATCACCAATATTCAATGTTGCAGACCTGTATCCTTACAGGAGAGATGATGTAGGAGAATCAAATGATCAGAAAGAAGTTCGATGGGAAGAACAAATGCCCATAACAGAAAAACCTCAGATGGAGAGAATCATAGAACAAAGAGTTGGAAAGAAAACCAGGAGGAATACATATCTTGAATACTTAGTGAAATGGAAAGATCATCCAGTGGAAGATTCAAGTTGGGACACTGAACCTAATATTTTGAAGCATGGAAAAACAGTGCAGGAGCTCATGGACAGGATCCCATGAATATTTTAGCCAGAGGAGTATGATGCAGGAGCATCGCCTTCAAAGTCAAAGAAGCAAGCGTGGAGGAAAAGATATGACATCTTAGCATGACAAAATTTCAAATCAACATTTAACTCAGAAACAGAATGAGTTTTTGAGATATTTTGGAAACAACGTTTTTATATATATCTTGTTTGTAAAGTCTTATACGACTGTAAGGAGTTGCGGATAAAGAGTGGAAGCCCTTATCTGGTAATAACGGATAGTTATTGTAATAGGACAAAGTAGGTAACCGCTAGAAACTGATAGGATAGGTTGCAAATGGGACAGAGAAGAGTTCAAGGAGCCACTCCTTATATATATTTGTTGTTGTATTGTATTAGAAGGTAGAGCATAGTAGAGGAGAGTAGCAGATAGGAAAAGAATAAAGATGCAGTGAAGAACTATAATACTATGTAATTTATTTCATGGATGAATAGAACAAACAAATTGTTCCAATTCCTTGGACAGTGTTCATTTTGAGGTATGATTGAATAAATGGTGTATTATGTGTGTGTTTTAGTTCATTTTGTTTATGTATGATTGTTTATGGTTGATCATATGAAATTGTGACGAACTGGATAAGTTTCAATCGTTTCTCTTCGATGAACCGAAGCACTGATCATAAAGAAGTTCGATGGGAAGAACAAATGCCCACAATAGAAAAACCTCATATGGAGAGAATCATAGAACAGAGAATTGGAAAGAAAACCAGGAGGAATACATATCTTGAATACTTAGTGAAATGGAAAGATCATCCAGTGGAAGATTCAAGTTGGGTCACTAAACCTAATATTTTGAAGCATGAAAAAAAGGTGCATGAGCTCATGGACAAGAGCCCATGAATATTTTAGCTAGAGGAGTATGATGCAGGAGCATCGCCTTCAAAGTCAAAGAAGCAAGCGTGGAGGAAAAGATATGACATCTTAGCATGAAAAAATTTCAAATCAACATTTAACTCAGAAACAGAATGAGTTTTTGAGATATTTTGGAAACAACGTTTTTATATATATCTTGTTTGTAAAGTCTTATACGACTGTAAGGAGTTGCAGATAAAGAGTGGAAGCCCTTATCTGGTAATAACGGATAGTTAATGTAATAGGACAAAGTAGGTAACCGCTAGAAACTGATAGGATAGGTTGCAAATAGGACGGAGAAGAGTTCGAGGAGCCACTCCTTAGATATATTTGTTGTTGTATTGTATTAGAAGGTAGAGCATAGTAGAGGAGAGTAGCAAATAGGAAAAGAAGAAAGATGCAGTGAAGAACTGTAATACTATGTAATTTATTTCATGGATGAATAGAACAAACAAATTGTTCCAATTACTTGGACAGTGTTCATTTTGAGGTGTGATTGAATAAATGGTGTATTCTGTGTGTGTTTTAGTTCATTTTGTTTATGTATGATTGTTTATGGTTGATGATATGAAATTGTGACGAACTGGATAAGTTTCAATCGTTTCTCTTCTGAGAACTCGTATGCAAGGAGTGCATATTGTACGCAAGGAGTGCATCGAAAGAGTCTTGAATTAACTCAGAGGAGTTCAGAAGAACCAACAGGAACTTAGACCAAGTGCAAGGAGTGCACAGAGTCAAGGAGCGACTAAGTGTCGAAGAACCAGAACAGAGAAGCGCACAGAGTGTGGGAAGAATTTATTCCGAAGAAATCCTTCGATCTGAGTTTGTCGAGATCCCAAGAACGCAAGGAGTGTGTGGGCGATCAAAATCCTCAAGGGGATCAAGCTCAGAAGGGATAGTGAGGAGAAATCTTCAAAGGGAGCGAAGCTCTAAAGATTTCACGAAGTATCACTCAAGATTCGTTCAGGAGGGAGCAGGATCGTTCCAGATCATTGGATTTGGGCAAGGTGCACGAGTTTAAGTCTCTTGGTGTGTACAAGACAGAATATTGTTGAAGTCCCGAAGTCCCAAAGTGGTTAGGAACCGTTCATCGTCAAGAGGGACAGGTGGTGCAAAATATACAACTCTGGAGCAAAAGCACTTCGGAAGTTCGTAGACGAGGAGGAGGCGAAATCTCTGAAGAGTCGAAGTAGATCACGACCATTGGTCGCCAGGAGGTACGTGTCAACAGATCGGAGACTTCAAGCGAAAATGCTTAGAAGGTGAGTGTGCAGGAGTTGAAACTCCCGAAGCCTGAAGAGCTAAAGTGATTCACAATCGTCGATCTATGGGAGACACGTGTCGACAGATCGTCGACTTCGGGTGAAAACACTCTGGGAGGAAGTGAGTGTTCAGGAGTTGAAACTCCTGAAGCCCGAATAGCTGAAGTGAATCATATCCGTCAGATTCAAGAGGACACGCGGCAGAAATATGTGCACTCCAGGAGAAAGCGAGTGTGTAGGAGTTGAAACTTTCAAAGCCCGAAGTGAAGCACAATCGTCGATTTGAAAGGGACATGCGTCGATAGATCGTGGAAATCTGGGAGAGCGTGTTCCAGAGAGAAGGAAGGAAAGGAGGCAGACCTCAGTCGTCGATCAAGAGGCACCAACAAAGATCAAAAGATCAACGGTCACGCTTAATTGTGGGGACAGAAAATGCTCGGACTTTAAAAATCTAAGAGCGAGCCACAATCGTAACCACAATATTTCCAAAGGGATACATGGAGATTGGTGGTGAATTGCAGGGAGAAAAGTGGTGTGGTCTCAAACCACTTTTCGCCACCCCGCAATCACGTGTTTACATGAGTTCATAGCCCGAGGTCACATCTAGGAAGGGGCTAATGGAAAAGGAGCTAGCGCCTGAAACTTGACAGTTCAACAACGCGAAGGGAGAGGTTGTGGGTGTCATAGGACCTACACCAAAAGGTCGAAAGGGTCTGTGTTAATTACAAAGTGGGACCATCAAGGTTTCAGAGAGTCGATTTGGCTCGTAGAATCGAAGATCCTTGACCGAGAGGTCGTGTAGCCCCAGGGAGAGTAGGGGGGTTACATCACTATCATATTTGGTAAAGTCATTAGTAAATGTTATCATTTATATCATGTTATTAAGTGTAAAGTGAATGTGGAGGTAGTAAAGTATTTCACTTCATTAAAGGAAGAAGTGAAAATGATGTACTAGATATTTGGATCAATAAATCGTACAATAAGTTTGATAGAAAAATAGATGATGTTAATTTTTTTAAATCTTTTAAATAAAGATTAGTGTTTTTTTTTTAATCATTAATCTAAATATGTAATTTTTATAAATAACACATGTTTTGAAAAGTTTAAATAACTAATTACTATGTTTTTGGTTAAATTATTTATTTTTCTAAATTACAAATAATAATAATAATATATATATAATTTCAATTGTTAATTATTATATCTTTAAAAACATTTAAAATTAATAAATAACCTAACTTATCAATATATTTATAACAATGATATATATAAGTTAGTATATATATTATAGCACTACATATATTAGTTAGTATATCCCTCATAATGAAAGTAAAATACTAAATACACAATTAGAAAAAGAATTATCTCAAGAGTGAGGTTAAATGGCATCTTAGTATGCCCTATTACAAATTTATGTGGTAAAACAATTTCTTCATGTTTTAAGAGAAGTCAATTTAATTTATAAACCTTAGTTGTGACAACATCATAGAATAAATTTATGTGGTAAAACAATTTTTTCATGTTTTAAGAGAAGTCAATTTAATTTATAAACCTTAGTTGTGGCAACATCATAGAAGGAACTCGAACTTTCTAATCAGAAATTTATAAATTTTAATTATGGAAGGAATATCTGTAATAACTTCGATCTACTTATAAAATAATATATTATTTTATTATTTATAAGAATAATATTAAATATGGATGAAAATAATGTTACACAGCAAGAAATCATTTGTGTAAGAGTTTATGTTTTATTCAATATGTATGATTAATATAAATCATTTGTGTAAGAGTTTATGTTTTATTCAATATCTATGATTAATAGAAATCATTTGTGTAAGAGTTTATGTTTTATTCAATATGTATGATTAATATAATTTATAATTAATATTAATTAAAAAAATTAAATATTTATTTTGTATTTTATTATTAATAAAAAATATTTTATAAATAAATAAAATAAAAATATTTATTAAATATGATCATTTTATAAATATATATTTATTAATTAATTTGATTATAAAATATTAAATTGTTATATTTAATTAGAGATTTTCTTATTTATTGTAGATCTATGAGATAATTAAAAATAACCAAAACATTATTTTAATATTTAATTATTATTTTTATAATTTTATATTATAAAGAATTTAATAAATAATTTGCATACTTTTTATATATTTATTGTTTAATTTGATTATAAAATACTAAATTGTTATATTTCATTAGAGATTCTTTGTAGATCTATGAGATAATTAAAAATAACCAAAACATTATTTTAATATTTAATTATTATTTTTATAGTTTAATTTATAAAGAATTTAATAAATAATTTACATACTTTTTTAATTATAAGATGATTAAAAATAGCCAAAACATTACTTTAATATTTAATTATTATTTTTATAATTTTATTTTATAAATAATTTAATAAATAGTTTGCACTTTTTTTAATTTTTTTAAAAAAAAATTATTTATGTGCTTTTTCTTTAAAAAAAAATTATAAAATATTAAAAAACAAATTTTACATTTACTTATAACAATATTAAAAAAAAATGATTTATGTGTTTTTTCTTTAAAAAAAAATGATTTATGTGTTTTTTCTTTAAAAAAAAATTATAAAATAAAAAAACCACATTCTACATTTACTTATAACAATATTACCCGACAAAATAAATAAATAAATAAACCGATTGTGTATATACAATCAAATATAACTAAATACTTCGATATCCAAAAGTTTAAAAGCACTCTTAAAAATAAGCGTACCCTTTTTCAAAATGGAATCTAAACTTGTTCAAAGAAAAGGAGCTTAAAAGCCACAACAAGAAGTCAAAAATATCCCCATTCTTCCCAAAAGGAGATGTACGGTAATCCCTTGAAGAAGGTTCTTTAAAAAGACTTTGGATGGGTGTTTATCACCATGGTGTTAATCACTTTTGTAAGATTATATATTTATGTTAAAGTCTTAAAATGCTGATATTATATCATTGTAAGATCAAGAGAGATGTGTAACTTTTAGTCATGTATAAGTAGAAAATGAGTGTATTTGTTACATTGGTTTAGTTTTAGAAATGTTCATGATTATATAGGCATAATAGAGACACCGTTCCCAACATATGATAGGAGTGAGGAGGTGATTTACATGGGATATTTGTGGTGTTGTACCTCAATTTGGGTCAAGAATAACTATGTTATTTGCAACATGACATAGTTTTACTTTTTGAATTTTTAAGAGAGAATTTGTTACTCAATTTTATATTAAGATTTTGTTGTAGGAGAAGTAATGGATCACAAGTACTTGTCATGGGGTAGTGTTTAAAATATAATGGCTACTTGTTGTGGAATAAGTGGATGTGTGAGAATCATGTAAGGGAGTTACTTGTATGTATCCAATTATGTATATGGAATTTATTTTGGATGGTTTAATGTCATCTTTGAATGAGAATTGGTTGTTTCAATCTTACATTATATATTTATAATGCTCGAAGACAATGTAGATTTCATGGCATAGCTCTTTAATCTATTAGGGATTTTTTCCTATATAACCTAATGTCAACCCATAGTGCATGATGGATTAATCTTTTGTGAACTTTTTTAAAGCATTTGGCAAGTTTGGGTATTTGTTTTCTATGAGAGTCATGGATGGTTATTAATTTATGTTTTTATAATAAAAACTATGTTGGATTGCAAGAGTCAAATTAATGTTATGTTTGCTATTGTGGTCAAGTGGTCCACTTAGCATCTTCAATAAAATATGACACAATATCATATCTCTTAATTAAGTGATCAAAGCTCGATAATCATTAAGTTTAAAGAAAACATTCTTCAAATGTTTTCATTTGAGCCCTGTAATAAAAAAAAAAATCATAATTTATCTTCGAACAATTATAAATTATCTTTGCATTTATACTCAATTAATGCTCAACAATTTTGAATCAGTACATATCATAGCTAATGTATTTATCATACATATAAGAGAAGTCACAAACTGTGAAACAGTACATTTCATAGTAATACATTCATAGAAGAAGTTAGATTTTTGTCACCTCCAATGAACATAAGTTAAGGCATCACTTATCTAAATCTTATGCTATCATGTGTTCCAATGAACATAAGTTAAGGCATCACTCATCTAAATCTTATGCTATCATGTGTTTGATTGGTAAAGTCATTAGTAAATGTTATTATTTATACTATGTTACTAAGTGCAAAGTGGATGTGGAGTTAGTAAAGCATTTCACTTCATTATAGAAAGAAATAAAGATGATTATAGAAAGAAATAAAGATGATTGTGTTAGATAGTTGGATCAATAAGTTTGATAGAAGGATAGACAATGCTAAGTTTTTTTAATCATTTAAGAAAATATTTGGGATTGTATATAATGAAGGTTTTTTTTCATTATAGAAAGAAATAAAGATGATTATAGAAAGAAATAAAGATGATTGTGTTAGATAGTTGGATCAATAAGTTTGATAGAAGGATAGACAATGCTAAGTTTTTTTAATCATTTAAGAAAATACTTAGGATTGTATATAATGAAGGTTTTTATTTTTTCTTTGAATATTAAATTCATTGGTCTAAATATATAATTTTCATAGATGATATACATTTTGACTTGAGTTTAAATAATTAATTTTTACTTTTTGGTTAAGTTCTATACTTTTTAAATTACCTATAACATACACTTAATTTCAATTGATAATTAAATTATCTTTATTTTAAATAAATAAATTTTGATAAAAAAAACTTAACTTATCAAAAGATTTATCTTTGAACCATGATTTATCATTAAATTTTGAACCATTATATATATATATATATATATATATATATATATTGGGCAACTTGAGTGGGCTTTAAAAATTCATATTAATATAAAATATTTTATGTTAATTGATATGTTGGGCAATTTGAGTGGGCTTAATGATTAAGAACATATGTTTCTTCTTCAGAGATCATATGTTCAAATCTAGACGAGGTAGGACATGTACACCTCCGTAAACTTTAGTAATCAAATCATTGCACGGATCCCTTGTCCCAAAAATAATAAAATAAAACCAAATAAAACTAAATAATTCAATACTCAAAAACCTAAAATGATTCTTAAAATTAATTATACCCTTCCCAAAATGAAATCTAAACTATATCCCCATTCTCAAAATATTTGATAGAACCAGACCGTGATTAATAATCTTCTCAAAGGGTAATCCTATATTGACTACATAAAGAAATATTTCTTTTAATGAAGCATCAACCACAAAGTCCAATGCTGTATAAAAATGAAAATTTAATATTTTAGTAAAAATTAGTATTTTAGTAAAAATAGATTTGATCCTTTTCACCTACTCTAGCATAAGTTGGAGTATTATATTATGCAACCTATAGTTACCACCCATACAACTAAGAACCATTCTTGAGCCTCCAAATACCTAGAACTTATAACTTACTGATCCCTTTATTTATAACTAGTTTCAATAAATACTTCAATGTTATTAGCTTGGCAAAGTTATTAATACTCTTTAGACCTATCTTACATTTTATAATATGTGATTATTTAGAAATAATGAAACACCAACACCACTAGAAAAATTATGGCTTTGACTAGCCACATCAAAGTAACCTCAAGCCCTAATCTTGTTAATTTGTGGATGGATCAAAATCCTAGATATTAGAAAATCAGAGAAGAGTGATTTCACACAAAATTGTGTTGCTTGTACTATTCACCCATGTAATTGTACACATATAAATACATGAATGCTTTGTCTAAAGATGGACTCACTACCTTATCACAATCATAACTAGTTCAGAGAATATCTCAACCACACACTAAACTAGGAGCTATACTAGCTCTCATCTAACAATCTCCTAAAACCACTCAAGAGAGTATTCATGTAGAGATATTCTCTACATGCCAATAATCTCTACAATAACAAACTTATGTGATTAAATATTGACACACAAGACAACATGAATTAATTGTTCTAATACTATACTTTTAAGGTTTTGGAGTTATTTTTATACTTGAAAATATAGATATGATTTGTGAGGCGCATTGAAATGGTGGTTAGAACCTATCTTAAAAAATATTTTCATTTTTGGGGTGGAAGAGCAGATGGGGTGTTGTATGGCCCTGGAAGAAACATGGAATCCACCTTTGTATGGAGTATTGGTGTAATACCCCATTTTTTATACCCCAAATTAAATAATCTATTTCGTTTATTTGATGAAAGGTTGGAGTGCCCAAACAATTAAAGAGGCCAACATGCCTAGGAAATGTAATGTTTTGATCATTGTTAATAATAAAATACATCATTGGTTGTTATATGGACAAGGACAAGAGTTATAGGGGGCTATGATTCCACGAGAGAAGGGGCTTCAGGGGCTATGTCATTTTATCATATTTTGTTTACCCATAATTTTGTTAATTGAGAGAAGTGGTTACATGAGCTTATTGGGGAAGGCCACGTGGTTCTTGATTTCCATGTAATTATATAAACCCATCTTGTGGTTTGTTTGGGGCTATTCTCCATACACACTTTCACACTTTCATTCATTATTCTCATTCATCCTTGGCCTTGGTAGGGAAAGGAAAAATGAATTGTTGGGAGAGAAGCCATTGTTGGCTGGTTGTAGTGATGACTGGTGTATTCCAACCATGAAGTTGTGATTTCATGCCTGAGATGCATTGGCATGTGCTAAATTTTACTAAGAGTTGTGATTCCTGAGAGTCCCAGCATGGATATTCTTGAAAAGATGCACTGGAGCCCTAGAAGGAGGTGGACAATCTGAGGGACTGTGTGGCAGAGAAGGGGGTCCATTCTCTTGGGTTGTGTAAGCTAGAGAGAAGAGAGATTGTGTACTTTGGATTGTTGTGCATTGAGAAACTTGTGAGAGCTTGAGTGTTGACTGGTTTGGGAAGCTGAGTGACACCTTGGAACCGTCCTTGTGGATTCATAGCCCTAGCTCAAGGGTGACCTACTGTTGAGACTTGGAACCGTAGTGTCTATGGTTGGGTGGAAATTCCTTGTTCTGCATCCACTTGGTGAACCATTTTGTTAAAGATAAGTGCTCTTTGTTATGTGTTTCTTTGCTTATACATTTATTTTCAATGTGTATTGATTAATATATCTGAGAGGTGTATTTTTGATGTGCATAATTACTAGTTATTGCCATGCATGGCATTTTTAAACATTCTTTATACTGTAGCTTGAATATTTATTATCGCATTTGTTGTTATCATGTTTCTTTCATGCTTCTTTAAGAATTAATTGGTTTCAGAATTTCGAGATCAGTTTCGAACAGAGTTTTTGAGGTAGTGTAGCCCGTCCTGGGGGTGGTTGGGAACGTTACAGATTGGTATCAGAGATTCTGGTTGAAACACTGAAATGGTATGGGTCGGAACTGTTGGACATGGTATTATGGTTAAGAAATAATATGTCTTTGAGATCTTAAATCTCAGGAGAGATAGTGTTGTAGAGATCGTGCAGAAGCCAGAGTGTCATGCAGACAGAGATCCTTTGTAAAGGATCGTGGAATCTTGATCGTTCCCTTTTGAATTTCAAGAGAAATCACAGCCGTTGAATCAAGGAGTTATAGATCGTTATATCAAGAATCAAGTAAACAAGGACCGTCAGATCGAATTGGTCGATCGTCAGTCGTTGATCGAATCCAAGCAGGAAATAGAAAACTTTGGGACTTCATAACTTCGCCACTTCGGCAATTATTGGAGACAAGGCAGAAGCATGAAAATTCGAAGTCATGAAATCGAAAAAATCTCATCGACTATCCGATCTGATGGGAAGTTCAAGTTAAATCTTCATCATTGATCATGGTCATTCAACGTTGACCCTCCGGATGCAAAGAAGTTTGAGACCTAGGAACCCCGAAGGTCGAAGTTGTGAAATTCCACCAACCATTAGATTGAGGAAGGAATTCGACAGTAATGTGAGACATCATAAGTACAAGGATAGCGAATTTTCAGGACTCCGGAACTTCGTCACTTCAGCGATTACTGGAGACTAGGAAAAGCCATGAAGTGTCGAATCCATGAAGTGCCAAAGATGAAAATTGTCAAAGCCATGAAGTGCAAAGGTGCAATCGCAAAATTATGCAGGCCGTCAGATATGGAGCAGAGGAATGTGGACCATCTGTTTGGTGGATGACATGTCTTATGCCACATGGTAGGGGTGCCATATGGGGACATGAGTCACATGAATTCAATACCTTTTGGACCCCAACATGTCCATTTTTTAGTGACACGTGGCACACATACCATGGGTCCATGTCACCATAGGTGACATCAGCATGCCATGTCATCTCTAGGATTATGGCCTCCTAGAATGTCCAACATCTATGCCAGCGAATGTGTCGAAGGCAGAAGTAGCGAATTCACACAGACCGCCAATCTAAGATCCCTTTGGGACTTTTATCAACCATTAGGTCAAGCTAGTGGAAGGATAGCGTAAGCAGAGGTGTTAACTGATGATAAGCAGTCACTGTCACTTTATGACCACTTCGGAAAGTATCACTCTGGGGGAGTTAAACAACTTGAGATTTGTAATATCCCAGAGTCTCAGAGTGTCGAAGTCTCGACAACCATAGATCAATATCAAGTAGGATCCTTCCTCGTCGTTTGTTTAAGAAGTGGGAGGACAGAGTAAGTGGGGAATGTTAATCGACAACCACCAGTCACCTACACTTTATGACCACTTCGGCAGGTATCACTCTAGGGGAATTGAACAAATCGAGAGTTGTGATATCCTAGAGTCTTGGAGCATCGAAGTCCCGAAATGAATAAGAACCATCCATCCCAACACCTGATTAATTCATGATCATTGATTCGTTGAAACCACTAGATGAATGAGGATCATCCAATCAATGAGAGATTAAATCTCAACCATCTGATATACAAGTGGAGATAATATAAGTTCTTCGGAGAAGTGTACTTTGAGAAGTATTACTATGGAAGAATGCATGGATGTCGAAGTTCGGAGGACCTGGTTCCATCACTAGTCTCATGATAAGGTAAAGGGGTTGATTAGAAGCGTGAAGGGCCTAAGAGTGAACAAGCCTGCGAAAATTTTCGAACGAGATACTGTGTAGAAAATAAGAGAAAAACGCTAAAGGAACATCACTTAGGGTGTATAAGCATATGGTTTCAATCCCGCAGTCATAAGGAAAGTGGATTGAAGGAAGCGCATGTGCATAATTTGAATTATGTACCAATTTGAAGGGGTTGTGGAATAATTTGACAAGATTGGCACACAACCATTCCATTGCCGCTACAAGATCCTGTTTGCACAAAAAGGGTGAAAGTGACTTTTTCAGGAAGCCATAATTTTCAGCTCAAGTATTGGATTGGGGCATGGGAATAGTCATTAGAAATATTATTCAGAGGATAGCAAAATTGAATTGTTATAATTTGGAGAATGAGTATATATTTCTTCATGAATTGAGTATAAAAAGAACATGTAGCATTATTTGACAGAATTTATATAATATGCATAATTTTAACAAAATGTTTGCTTGCGCATTTTGTAGAATTAGGGAGTATAACCATATCAAATAAATATAAGAATTCATATTCAATAAATGGAGGAAGGAGAGGGAGCCTTCAATCATGATAAAGAATCCAAAGGTCAAAATATCAGTGTTGGTAATGTAGAGACAAAATCAAATAGGCACAGGAGCAGAGGGGAACAAGAAACCTTAATAGTGACCGTGAGAAGCCTGAAAATAGAAGTGCAGAGTTACAAAGTAGATAATGAGAGGGATGAGAGAAAAAAAAAACAAATAAATACTCAAGTGATTCAAAGCATAAATCAGTTGCATAGGCAATAAAGGAATGGACCAGACTCAAGGCAGGAGGAAGAGGAAAGATATCATGAAAGAATAGGTAACTACAGAGGAGTTGCTCATTCAAGAAGTGCTAGAAGAACTCACAGACATCACTCACCACCTTACTCAGCGAGGAAATTTTATGCATCTGAAGACTCCATAAGCAGTCCATAAGTGTCTCCTATTAGACACCAAAGAAGAAGACATGAATTGGACAGTTTGCAAGGAGAGTTGAGGAAACTTAAGCCATCATCCTTTGTAGGTGAAAGAGACAGATAAGATGATGTTGAAGCATGGATTCTTAGACTCGGGAGGTATTTCCAATTGCATAACTACTCATCAAACCTAGAAGTAATAATTCCCACTTACCATTTACATGGGAAAGTTGTTATGTGGTGGGATCAGTTGAAGCAATTTGAGCACATTAATGAGAGCAGGATCACTTGGAAGCAGTTCAAGCGATATTTTTAGAAGGAGTACCTTCCAGAGAACTTCTATGACAATAAGATGCAAGAGTTCTTTGAATTAAGGTTGGAAAGCATGACCATGGCTGAATATGAGAAGAATTTCTTGGGATTGTTGAAGTATGTAGGATTTATCAAGGATGAAAAAGTGAATATACAAAGGTTTTTAAGTGGACTTCCATCCTTTTATAAGGAAAATATTCAGTATGATGAGCCTAGAACTTTGACAGAGTCCACTGGGAAGGCTAAGTACATGTATGAGCAAGGAAAGGGAAGAGAATCTATGCAGAAATATTGGAAGGATGAGAAGAAGGAGAAATATGATCAGAGGAGGAAGGGGTTCAAACCTCCTTTCAATAGAAACAACCCTAATAATAATCAGCAAGATCAGTCTACTAAAGATGAATCCAAGAAAGAAGACTCCTTGGGAAAAAGAGGAAGACCACCAATCCAATGTTGGGGGTGCAAATAAAATCACCTATACAAGGATTTCCCTCACATAGGAGATAAAGTGAAGACCATATACAACATCCAAGAGGCTACAATAGTAGAGGACATGGGAAAGATATACACGGCCTTAGAGAATCGACAAGCATAGTACCAATCCAATATGATTGAAGTGGAAGGTAAGATCATTAATCATATTGTTGTTATTTTAATTGATTCATGAGCAAGTCATTGTTACATTGATCCTAAAATAGTGGATAGATTACATTTGGAGAAAAGTAAGCTTGAAAGTTCAAGTTTGGTTTAGCTAGCCACTGGAACCAAAAGAAGGATCAATGAGGTTTTTAAAAGTTGTCCAATAAATCTGAATGGAGTGAGTACTAATGTTGATATGAATATCATACCATTAGGATATTATGACATCCTAATTGGAATGGATTGGTTGGACTAGCACCATTATGTATGAGATTTCCATAACAAGTCCTTTACATGTATTGATGAAGAAGGAAAATAGAGCATTGTGAAAGGAATTCCCAGACCCATCTCCATAAGGGAGATTTCAGCCTTACAGTTGAAGAGATGTTTCAGAAAAGGATGGCAATTGCATGCAACTCATGTTTAGGATCCAGAAAAGACAAAAGGGCCAAGCCTTGGATATTTTCCCGTATTGCAAAAGTTTGAAGATGTATTCCAAGAAATACCATGATTTCCACCAAAGAGGGATATATATTTCTCTATTGATTTAGTACCAGGAGCTTCCCCAGTATCAAAAACTCCTTACATAATGAGTACACCAGAGTTAAAATAACTACAAATGAAATTGGAAGAGTTTTTGAAGAAAGGGTACATACGCCCAAGTGTTTCACCTTGGGGAACACTAGTACTCTTTGTCAAAAAGAAGGATGGAACATTGAGGTTACGTATCGACTTTAGACAGTTGAATAAAGCCACGATAAAGAATAAATACCCTCTACCCATAATTGATGACCTCTTTGATCAGATAAGAGGAGCAAAGATATTTTCAAATATAGACTTGAGATCAGGCTACCATCAGGTAAGAATCAAGGAAGAAGACATCAATAAGACACCCTTCAGAACCAGGTATGTACATTATGAGTTTGTAGTGGTGCCCTTTGGACTGACCAATGCACCAATTGTCTTTATGTTCTTAATGAATGGCATATTCATAAATTATCTAGATAAGTTTGTCATTGTGTTCTTGGATGACATACTTATTTATTCTAAGTCTGAGGAAGCACATGAAC
>ML804087.1:420976-434770 GCA_009831015.1 Picea engelmannii
TTCCCAAAACATGCATAAGGAATGATAAGCAATCTTTTCTTTCAATGAATGTCTAATTAAGGGAAGGAGAAGGATTTTCCTTTCACTGTCAAACACCAAGATGAAATGACCTCATGCAATAGTCCTCAATAAGGAATCCAATGAAATTCTAAAATGTTTGTATGTGACTGATAACCAATATATGTAAAGCTTCTTATGCTAATCGGACTTCAAGAGTTGTGAGATTTTAAGCAATCTGGAAGCAAACTTCACTTAAACCAAAAGACAGCCTTGTTATGATCAAACAAGAAACAGAAAGCCAAAAACTCAAAAGGAAGGAGAAAGAGCTTGGACAATATGACTCAAAGATCATAAAGAAAAGTACAAAAGACCTTTGAAACCCCTTACAAATTTTTCACTCATTCAGATAAATGAGAAGAAAACGACAAATTGACTCCAAATCGTGAAGGACAAAGAGTTATTGAAAAGTAAGGACAAATGTCAAAAAATCCAAACAAAAGAGGATGAATTCTCATAAATAAGGGTGTTTGAAAGACAATATCAAGATGGACTGAGAGCATGGGACCCTGAGCAAAAAACCAAAACCAAGAAATAGCTTCAAAAGATGAAAATTATGGATAATTTCTCACAAAAATGGGGTAGCGCTCTGGTGTAAGGGGCACCAGAGCATTCTAGTGCTCTGTGTAAGGATACAGAGGAGTGATAGCACTCTAACAGCAAGAGGAGGGGAGCGCTCTGCTTCAAAAACTTAGAAAAAGGTCCAAAAATTCAAAAAATCAATGAAAGTTAGTCAATCAGGGTGATCCTGATGACATAAAAAGGCAATCAAACAAATCTAAGAATAAAAAAGACAATGTGGAGAAGATCAAATCAGTGGGAAAAGGTACAAAACAAGATATGGGAATGGAAACAAAAATCAGAGTTCCTCCCCAGTGGAGTGGCCAATTTATGTTGTAGGTGAATCCCCCTACGGACAAGTGGATTCCCTCTTGGCCTCTAGACTCCTAAGGCCAAGACAGAAAAGTGCTTAACATGGAAACTGACTTCCTTTTAGATCTAATCAAGTTAATGAATGAAAGAGAAGGCGAAATATATGTACCTTATTAGCGACGTTTGTCCTTGCAAAGTCTTGGCTGAGCTTTGATCCTGAGCTCCCTGATAGATCCTATAGGACAAACAAAGACACAATGGACTTCCTACTCTACTGATATTAGCTCAATCATAGATCCAACTACTGCAGACTAACTCATATGGAACAAGAACAAGTTTGAAAGAAACAGGCCAAGCATTGATTATATTAATGAGAACAAGTAAAAGTACTTACAATCCTTTGAATGAAGGTGCAACAGCTTCTTCTAGTTCTCCTTGTCCGACCCCTTTTCTCAAGTAATCTCCACTAATTTCTTTGATGGCATCTCACTCATGAGATCATAAGTTTGATGTAACTCCCAATCTCCATTGTCAATACCTTCTTATGAGATCATAAGTTAGGTGTAATTCTCAATCTTCCTTCTACCTTTCATCATGAGAAGGCCTCCTTATATAACCTTGAAGAGGTCCAACCACTTGAGAGATCTTTGGTATGAGTTGAGGATTATTCTCCTTCAGTTTAGGATCTCCCCTAATATCATGCCTTGACCATCTATTCGAATCCAACTACCCTCATGAATTGAGGGATTCTTCCCTTATTTGCCTCAACAAACCCAGAATTTGCTAAAAAAAGGGTAGCACTCCCCAAAAAGGGTGCACAGGGTACTCAAGCACTCCCCCAAAGAGGCTCAAGGAGTGCCAGCACTCCCTGACAGTGGGTAGGGGAGTGCTCCTCTCTAAAATCAATTTTTTTTTGTTTTCTCAATGTCAAAAGGCTTGTACTTCCTATCAAGTGATTTCTCTTCTTCTAAACTAACCTTTGAGGTGTCTTAAGTGTCTGTATGATTTCGTTAGAGGCACGACATATGAAATATGGCAGTATGGTGTTTGTGACACTTGCAACACTTGTGGTCAAGATGTGACACTTGCAGACAAGATGCGACACTTACAACACTCGTAATGACGACACTTGCAACACTATCAGAGTGAATAATTTTGAGGTGTAACACTCTTCTTCTTTCTTTAATATCTGAGACTTCATGACTTCTTTTGTTCTCTTCGCTTCTTCAAGATGAATTTTTAATGTGATTATTTATTCTTCAAGTACTTTCTCTTCTTGACCGAACTCTGACTCAAGCTAGTTTAGATCGTTATTTATTTCCTTAAGATGATATGCCAATATATTCTCTCTCATTTCTGCTTCTTCCTTATGTGTTGCTATGTTGGCTTCCAAACACTTCTTTTGATATTCAATATTTTCTTCGATCTTTTTGGCTTCATCTAGCTGAGTTCTTAAGTTATCGATGACTTGTTGGGCTTCTTCAAAAAATTGAACACTTTCCTTTTGTTTCATCAATTATTTCTTGAGTGACTTGTTTTCTTCTTTTAGTTCATTTAAAGCACTAATCAATTCTGCCTCATAATTGTCTTCTTTTTCAATTTGTTTTTCTATCTCATTTCCTTCATGGCATTCTATTTCAATATTTCCATGTTTTTCACAATTAAATCAAAACAACATACCTCTGGGGATTATGTGCTCTTCATCTTCTGAATATGTTTGACATGGTGAACATAATTCTTCTTGATTTGTATCTGCATATTATTTGACATTTTATGAATCTGCGATGGGTGAAGAATATATGTCATGTAACTTATCCCAAAGTTATTTTGTTGATGAACATTTACCAACCTTTTCTCTTACCGAATTAGGTAATTCTTCCCAGATGAAATCCATTACTAATTTTTTATTCTTCTTCAATTCCTTCTTGGCTGCAGTCTTTTCCCTTTTTGAACTATCATATCCTGTAACAAATGATAGCCAAATATAATCTCCTTGTGCATGTAAAAATATTTTCGTCCTTATGCTCCACATCTCATACTTAAAACTATTTTGACCATTAAACATTGGTACTCTATTCTCAGAATAATCCATGATCTCCTTACAGTGGTTAAACTGTTTCCTGAAGGAACCAGCTCTTATACCAATTGTTGGATTACTAAGAGGGGGGTGAATCAGTAATAGAGCAAAATAATCCTTTTTAACTATATAATGAAAGTGTTATATCAATGTAGCATTATCATCCAATATTTGTAGAGTAAATAAACAATGAACAAATGAACAATCATACACATACACAGTACACCAGTGTTTTTACGTGGAAACCCAAAGCGGGAGAAAACCATGGAATGTTTTTTTCTTATATGTCTTGAATAATTAAATTCATTGGAAGCACCAACTTCCTTTGTTTTCTAGCTTCGACTGGAAGGAGGATCTAACCCCCTAGTTTCTCAGGCTACAACCTGAGGGAAGCTCCAACTCCCCAATTTTGTGGTTACAACTAGAAGGAGGCTATAACCCCCTATGTTCTAAGTCTACAACCGAAATTTGGCTACAACCACATGTCCTTGCCCCGTCCAACTGCCTTGATGTATAAGTAGAATGATGGAACCACTGTCACACTATCACTGTGAGATATACTATTGTAAACCTGTACCAATCAACCTGCACCAAACAACCTGTATTCAACCTGTACCATAAACAAGTGCATCAACCATGCACCAACCTATAACTCAACCTGTACCATGAACAAGTGCATCAACCATGCACCAAACCTGTACAAATAACATGTCCAAACAACCTATCACAACAACCTGTCTCATCAATATTATCAACCAAATCAGATCTACTCACCAAGATCAACCGCCAAGAAAACTCTCAAAGATGTGCATCAACCAAGAATAACACAACAACTCATAATAATCACCAATATCAATATGTGCTTCTAATAATATACCAAGACAAGTATGCTACATCATCCATAAATCATGTGTCAACAATACTACTAACAAGTACCTTCAACCATGTACCAAGTATGTTAAGAACCAAAATAGATATACAAATATAATCACCACAAATATTGAATACAAAATAGATCCATAGAGAAAGATAGAAGAAACCACACTTTATTATTACCAAACCCTTGAGGTAGGGAAACACCATACAATGGATCCTATTATGGAAGGGATCATTTCATGTTCACTTGCCTCTTCGAGAGGGGCATCCTCTTATTGAGCTGCTGCTCCAAATACAATAATTCTCTTCATATCCCATTACATTGCTTGAACCTCTTTATATATTGCTACCATCACGTAAGAACATTCTAGAGGAGGAATCTTCTAGAGGTAGAACCTTCTAAGAAGTCCTCTTACATTTATTATGTCTAACTGCCCATTTATTATATCTAACTATCATAGTGAGTCTTATTTAATAATATAGTGGAACTAGTCCACCTTACATTGAATGGCCTCCACTATTATCATTATGGGCCCTCTAGGCCCCCCCACTACCTCTCTAGATACCTTACATTCCATCCCCCTTATGAAAGTGTTGTCCTCAACTCTTGATGTACAACCTTATACCAGGGTCCCATGGATAAATGTGGACCATATTGCTGAAGTAGACTAGAGAACCAGGGTTCCATTGAGAAATCAAAGACACCATGTTGAAGTAGGTCAACTGTCATTGTAAACCAGGGTCTCATGTCCAAGTGATCATGTGAACTCCACACGGAAGATATCGCCACCCAATAACCAACTGAAAATTATGTTCCCAATACTGACACCTATCATGTGTATCCAAATAAGAATATCCATCCACATAGTGGGAAAGGGTCAAATATGAATCTGGAAGGAGCAATACCATTGTAGAATATGCAGGCTGGACATTGGTAATCATAACTAGCTCCTGATGTGGGACATTGATGTTCTCTATAGAAGGTGGAGTAGAGTCATCAAATAAAATATGGAAGTGGTTGTCATCCCAGAAATGATAACTATCCATATACCAATCATCGCAATCGACCTCAAAATCATACCAAGCATATATTTCTTGATTATATTCATCCCTGGGGTCCACCCTAAGAAATCTCTTCTACATGTTATCCAATGAATCTTGAATACTATGAAAACTATCATTGAGGCCGTCTGTGAGACCATCTACAAAGTCATCCAATGTGTCAAACAATTGGGCTTTTAATGCTACAATAATATGTAGAATTTATTTGAAGGTTTGAGAAGAAATAGCCATATGATAACCCTATGAAAATTTATGAACTCTGCAGTCCCGTTTCCGTCACGAAAAACGCCAAAAAATAGAACAATAAATCACAGCAGAAAATCGTGGGTTTTTCCAGAAAAACCCTGAAAAAATGTTGAATTTAAAATGCTCATAACTTCACTTCCCGGACTCCGTTTCTGCTGATTTGTTTTTTTTAATTGAGTAAAATTGTAAGAGGCACTCAGATCTGTAATTTGTTTGGGAAAAATCGGCCTCCATTAGCTACAGAAATAAAAACAAATCGCACTGTCGTCTACGGAAAAAACCCTGAAAATTTCAGATTTTAAAACTTCAATATCTTGACTTCTCGAACTCTGTTTCAGATGATTTTTTTTTTAAATTGGGTGTTTTTATGAGAGGAACTTAGATATACAACCTTTTTCGGAAAATTTTGCACAGAAATATACCGAAATTTTCTGGAATGTCGCGGCCCTCTTTTTTGTTTTTCGAAAAAAAAAAAATCTGCAAAAATAAAAAAATATTTACCCACATTGTCTGCCAAGGAAAGTGCTCTGATACCACTTGTTAAGAACCAAAATAGATCTACAAATATTGAATACACAATAGATCCACAGAGAAATATAGAAGAAACCACACTTTATTATTACCAAACCCTTGAGGTAGGGAAACACCATACAATGGATCATATTATGGGAGGGATCCTCTCATGTTCACTTGCCTCTTCGAGGGGGAATCCTCCTATTGAGATATCGCTCCAAATACAATAATTCTCTCCACATCCCATTACATTGCTTGAACCCATTTATATATTGCTACCATCACCTAAGAACATTCCAGAGGAGGAATTTTCTAGAAGTAGAACTTTCTAAGAATTCCTCTTACATTTATAATATCTAACTACCCATTTATTATATCTAACTACTATAGTGGGCCTTATTTAATAATATATTGGACCTAGTCCACCTTATATTGAATGGCCTCCACTATTACCATTATGGGCCCTCTGGGCCCCCCCACTACCTCTCTAGCTACCTTACAAAGTATGTACCAATCATGTATCAACTACTCATCAACTATGACTCATCAATATGTGTCAACATCATCAACTATACACCTCATGTATGTGCCAACTCATCAACTACTTGTCTCAACCATGTACCCAACATGTACCTCAACCAAAAGCCCTCGTCAATTTCATCATCCAAATATGATTTGTAACTCTGTAATAGACCTAGTGTATATGATCACATACCTACAAACCTTCCTTAACTTTAACAAAAAGAGACTAGCATTTTCATCAAACTTTACTTTAGTCTCACATGACTAGTTTTGGATTAGTCAACAACCCTAACTTACAATAATCATAATTTTGTACCTGTAATAAATAAAGATTTGAAAATGGTACACAATTTTCTTCAGTGTGTTTTATGCAATTCCTCCAGGTGTCACTACTTGGAACCTCTCAGAAAAGGAGTTATAGAAAAAATGGCATACCTTGTTGAATTATGGCTTATTCTAGAGAGCGAACTTGTAGACTGTGCTCCACACGGAATATTTGTTGTATGGATATGAACATTTTACACAACATACTACAGACTGTATTGTAACCAATACATTTGGTCTTACATAATTTTTATCTGTTATGAAGAAGTTATGATGTTTTTACCTGAAACACATGTTTTAGACTAGTTTCAGGACTAGCCACAAACCCTATTTTCCACAGAGTGTAACTCCAAAAATAAAATGACCCACATGCTGAAATTTGTACCACAACTACTTTGATATGTTTTGTCAATGGAATATAAATTTCATGTTCTGAATCATTCTATAAAAAAAAATATTGTGAAAATGGTGAGATGGCCTGCAAATAACATACCTTAGAAAGCATCATCAAAAGAATGTATCCTCCCTTGAGTTTTGGCCTTCTTTACTTCACCTTCTCTCTTAAATTTGGCTTAGATATCCTTCGGTTACCTCAGTCACCTGTAGATATTCAATATGCACAAGTGTGATTAACATGAGAAAGCCTTGCCTCTTATTTATACTTTCATGTAGCTTCTTCAAGGTGTTACCTTTTAACCATCTTAACCCACTTTCCTTATTTTAGGGTTCACCAACTTCTAACCACTTGTCCAATTAGTAATTTATCCATTAAATTTATTATTTAAATAATTTATTTTGTATCCACTTTGACTTATAGTACACTCATCACTTCACTTTACCTCAAGGGGTTACCTTCTAACCATCTTAAACCACTTTCCTTATTTTAGGGCTAACCCACTTCTAACCACTTGTCAACTTAGTAATTTCTCTATTAACTTTATTATTTAAATAATTTATTCTCTATTCACTTTGAATTATAGTACACTCATCACTTCAATTTATTATTTACCTTCTAAAAATATCTTAAACCACTTTGACAACTTTGACCTTTTGRGGCTTCTAGATGACTCATGAGGGTTCTCCAACTTCACATGACCATAACTCTCTAACCGTGAGGAGTTATGTGACATTCCACATACCAAAAAAAATGGCATGACATGTACTATCCATATAGAATATTCTTGACTTCAAATATATAAAAACTCATACCATTATCCATAAAAAAAAACTTGGGTTCATTACCCAAACCTGGGTTCTCCAACTTCTTGTGGCCATAACTCTCTAACTGTGAGGAGTTATGTGACGTTCCACATACCACCAAAAATAGAATGACATGTAGAATCCATATAGAATATTATTACCTTCAAATATATTAAAACTCATACCATTATACATGGAAAAACCTTGGGTCCATTACCCAAACCTTTGTGCTACCAAAATTCGCTACCGGACTTTCTCGAAGGGTTGAAATCAATCACTAAGGGTTGATATCAATCTACAATATCACTCTCCAATGGTTGAAATCAATGAAAACCAACTATCCATCAACCTAAGCCAATTGTCTAACATCCCAACGCCTAATTAAGTCATGATCGTTGATTCATTGAAACTACCAGATGAACCAGGATCATCCAGTCAACGGGAGATTAAATCTCAACCGTCGGATCTGCAAGTGGAGATAATATAAGTTCTTTTGTCAAGTGTACTTCAGGAAGTATTACCCTGGAAGAATGCATGAATGTCGAATTCTGGAGGACCTGGTTCCATCACCAGTCTCATGATAAGGTAAAGGGGTTGATTAGAGGTGTGAAGGGCCTAGAGGTGAACAATCCTGTCGGCATTTTCAAACAAGGTCCTGTGTAAAAAATAAGAGAAAAGTGCTTAACGAACACCACTTGGAGTGGATAAACCCATGGTTTCGAGGCCGCGGTCACAAGGAAAGTGGATTGAATGAAGCGCATGTGCAAAGTTCAAATTTTGTACCAATTTGAAGGGAATGTGCAATAATTTGACAAGATTGGCACACAACCATTTCATTCCCACTACAAGATCATGTTTTCACAAAAAGGGTGAAAGTGACTTTTTCGAGAAGTGATAACTTTCAACTCAGATATCAGATTGGGGCAGGAATAGTCTTTAGAAATATGATTCGGAGGTGAATAAAATTGAATTGTTATAATTTGGGGAATGAGTATATATTTCTTCATGAATTGAGTAGAAAAAGGACATGTAGCATTATTTGATAGAATTTCTATAATATGCATAATTTTAACAAAATGGTTGCTTGCACATTTTGTAGAATTAGGGAGTATAACCATATCAAATCAAGATAATAATGCATTTTCAAGAAATGGAGGAAGGAGAGGGAGCCTTCAGTCATGATAAAGAATCCAAAGGTCAAAATATCAGTGTTGGTAATACAGAGACATAATCAAGTGGGCACGGTAGCATAGGGGAACAATAAACCTTAATAGAGACTATGAGAAGCCTGAAAATAGAAGTGCATAGTTACAAAGAAGACAATGAGAGGTTGATGAGAGAAAAAAATCAGATAAATTCTCAAGTGATGCAAATCCTAAATCAATTGCATAGGCAAGCAAGGAATGGATCAGACTCAAGGCAGGAGGAAGAGGAAAGATATCATGAAAGAAGAGGTAACTACAGAGGAGGTGCTCATTCAAGAAGTGATAGAAGAACTCATAGAAATCATTCACCACCTTACTCAATGAGGAAATTTTATGCATCTGAAGACTCCATAAGCAGTCTAGAAGTGTCTCTAGTTAGACACCAAAGAAGAAGACATGAATTGGACAATTTGCAAGGAGATTTGAGGAAACTTAAGCCATCATCCTTTGATGGTGAAAGAGAAAGAGAAGATGATGTTGAAGCATGGTTGCTTGGACTCAGAAAGTATTTCCAATTGCATAACTACTCATCAATCCTAGAAGTAAGAATTTCCACTTACCATTTACATGGGAACGCTGCTATGTGGTGGTATCAGTTGAAGCAAGTTGAGCACATCAATGAGAGCGTGATCACTTGGAAGCAGTTCAAGGGATATTTTCATAACACTTATATGACAAGAAGATGCAAGATTTATTTGAATTAAGGTTGGGAAGAATGACCATGACATAATATGAGAAGAAGTTCTTGGGATTGCTGAAGTATGTAGGATTTATCAAGGATGAAAAAGTGAATATACAGAGGTTTTTAAGTGGACTACCATCCTTTTATAAGGAAAAGATTTAGTATGATGAGCCTAGAACTTTGATAGAGTCCATCAAGAAGGATAAGTACATGTATGAGAAAGGAAAGGTTAGAGAATCCATGCATAAATCTTGGAAAGATAAGAAGAAGGATAAATTTGATCACAAGAGGAAGGGGTTCAAACCTCCTTTCAATAGAAACAACCCTAATAAAAATCAGCAAGATCAATCTGCTAAAGATGAATCCAAGAAAGAAGACTCCTTGGGAAAAAGAATAAGACCACCAATATAATGTTGGGGGTGAAAAGAAAATCACATATACAAGGATTTCCATCACAAAGAAGATAAAGCAAAGACCATGCACAACATCCAAGAGGATAAAACAGTAGAGGACATGGAAAATATATACGCAACCTTAGAGGATCGACAAGCAGAGTACCAATCTAATATGATTGAAGTGGAAGGTAAGATCAATAATCAACCTGTTGCTATTTTAATTGATTCAGGAGAAAATCATTGCTACATTGATCCTAAAATATTGGATAGATTAAATTTGGAAAAAAATAAACTTGAAAGGTCAATTTTGGTTCAGCTAGCCACTGGAACCAAAAGTAGGATCAATGAGGTTGTTATAAGTTGTACAATAAATCTGAATGGAGTGAGTACTAATGTTGATATGAATATCATACCATTAGGATCTTATGACATCCTAATTGGAATGGATTGGTTGGACCAGCACCATGTTGTGCTAGATTGTCATAACAATACATTTACATGTCTTGATGAAGAAGGAAAACATAGCACTGTGAAAAGAATTCCAAGACCCATCTTCATAAGGGATATTTCATCCTTACAGCTGAAGAGATGTTTCAGGAAAGGATGTCAATTGTATGTAGCTCATGTGGAGGATCCATAAAAGACAAAAGGGCCAAGCCCTGAAGATTTTCATGTATTGCAAGAGTTTGAAGATGTATTCCAAGAAACACTATGATTTCCACCAAAGAGGGAGATAGATTTCTCTATTGATTTGGTACCATGATCTTCCCTAGTATCAAAAACTCCTTAAATAATGAGTACACCATAGTTAAAAGAACTAAAAATGCAGTTGCAAGAGTTGTTGAAGAAAGGGTACATACGCCCAAGTGTTTCACCTTGGGGAACACCAATACTCTTTGTCAAAAATAAGGATGGAACATTGAGGTAATGTATCGACTTTAGACAGTTGAATAAAGCCATGGTAAAAAAAATACCCTCTACCAAGAATAGATGACCTCTTTGATCAGCTAAGAGGAGCAAAGATATTTTCAAAGATAGACTTGAGATCAGGCTACCATTAGGTAAGAATCAAGGAAGAAGACATCAATAATACATCCTTCAAAACCAGGTATGGACATTATGAGTTTGTAGTGGTGTCCTTTGGACTGACCAATGCACCAATTGTATTTATATCCTTAATGAATGGCATATTCATAAATTATCTAGATAAGTCTGTCATTGTGTTCTTGGATGACATCCTTATTTATTATAAGTCTGAGGAAGAGCATGAACATCACTTGAGGTTGTTGTTGCAAGTGCTAAGGGAACATTATCTTTTTTCCTGTTGATTATTTGGGTTTGTTGTCATTGATGTCAACCCTCGAAGAAAGTCTGGTAGCAAACTCTAGTAGCACAAAGGTTTGAGTAATGGACCCAAGTTTGTTTGATGTATAATGGTATGATTTTTAGTGTATTTGAAGGTAATACTATTCTAGATGGATATTACATGTCATGCCATTTCTGATGGTATGTGGAACATCACATAACTCCTCACGGTTAGAGAGTTATGGCCATGTGAAGTTGGAGAACCCTCATGAGTCATCCAGAAGCCCCAAAAGGTCAAAGTAGTCAAAGTGGTTGCAAAGAAGAAATTATTTATATAATAAAGTGAAGTGATGAGTGTGCTATAATTCAAAGTGGATACAAAATAAATTATTTAAATAATAAAGTTAATGGAGAAATTACTAAGTGGACAAGTGGTTAGAAGTGGGTTAGCCCTAAAATAAGGAAAGTGGTTTAAGATGGTTAGAAGGTAACCCATTGAGGAAGAAGTGAAGTGATGAGTGTACTATAAGTCAAATTGGATACAAAATAAATTATTTAAATAATAAATTTAATGGAGAAATTACTAAGTGGACAAGTGGTTAGAAGTGGGTTAGCCCTGAAATAAGGAAAGTGGTTTAAGATGGTTAGAAGGTAACCCCTAGAGGAAGCTACATAAAAGTAAATATAAGAGGCAAGGGTCTCTCATTTTAATCACACTTAAGCATATTGAATATATACAAGTGAATTAGGTAACCAAATTATATCTCTAAGCCGAATTTCAGAGTGAAGGTGAAGTAAAGAAGGCCGAAATTCAATGGAGGATAATTTTTTTTGATGATGCTTTCTAAGGTACGTTATTTACAGGTCATCTCACCATTTTTGCAATAATTTTTTTTCTAGAATGCTTCAGACTGTGAAATTGGGAGTTCGTTGAGGAAACATATCCAAGTAGTTGTGACAAAAATTTCATCTTGTGGGTCGTTGTATTTTTGGAGTTACACTCCGTGGAAAATAGGGTTTGTTGTTAGTCCTGAAACTAGTCTGAAACAGGTGTTTCGGGTAAAAACGTCATAACTTCTTAATAACAGATCCAAATTCAATAAGACAAAATGTATTGGTTAGAGCATAGTCTATAGTATGTTTTGTACCATTTTCAGATCTATACAACAAATATTCCATGATGGGCATTCTCTACAAGTTCGATCTCTAGAATAAGCCAGAATTCAACAAGATATGTCATTTTTGCTATAACTCATTTTTTGAGAGGTTCCAAGTAGTGAAATCTGGAGGAATTGCATAAAAGACACTGAAGAAAATTGTGTACCATTTTTAGATCTTTATTCATTACAGGTACATAGTTATGATTATTGCAAGTTGGGGTTGTTGACTAATCCAAAATTAGTCATGTGAGACTAAAGTAAAATTTGATAAAATGCTAGTCTATTGTTGTTAAAGTTAAAGAAGTTTTGCAAGTATGTGATCATATGCACCAGGTCTATTACATAGTTACAAATCAGATTTGGATGATGAAATTGATGAGGGCTTTTGGTTGAGGTATGTTACAGATAGAGGTTGTATAACAGTGAGGTTGTGGCACATGGTTTGATGTAATGGTTTATGGTATTTGGTTATGGATAGTGTGATGTATTACTAGAGAAATTTTGATGGTTATATTGGTATATGTATTTGGTATATGGTTGAGTTACATGTTGGGTACATGTTTGAGACAAGTAGTTGATGAGTTGGCACATACATGAGGTGTATAGTTGATGATATTGGTACATCTTGATGAGTCATAGTTTATGTGTATTTGATGCATGATTGGTACATATTTGGTGCATGGTTGATGCACTCGTTGATGGTACAGGTTGAGGTACAGTTTGGTGCATGGTTGATGGACTTGTTTATGGTACAAGTTGATTACAGGTTGTTTGGTACAGGTTGGTGCATGGTTGATGCACTTGTGTATGGTACAGGTTGATTGGTGCAGGTTGTTACAGTGGTATATCTCACATCGATAGTATGACAGTGGTTTCATAATTCTACTTCTACATCAGGGCGGTTGGATGGGGAAAGGATAGGTAGTCGTAGACACCTACCAGTTGTAGCGGAGAACATAGGGGATTGTAGCCTCTTTTTGGTTGTAGCCAGAGAATTGGGGAGTTGGAGATTCCCTCATGTTGTAGCCTGAGAAACTAGGGGGTTGGAGCCTCCTTCCAGTTGCATCTAGAAAACAAAGGAAGTTGGTGCTTCCAATGAATGTAATTCTTAAATACATATAAGAAAAATCATTTTGTGGTTTTCTTCTGCTTTGAGTTTCCACGTAAAAACATTGGTTTATTGTGTATGTGTATGATTGCTCATTTGTTCATTGTTTATTTACTCTGCAACTATTGGATGATAATTCTACATTGATATAACACTTGCATTTTATGGTGAAAAGGGGTTAAGTTTCTC
>ML804087.1:434947-465004 GCA_009831015.1 Picea engelmannii
GCAACATCCAACAATGATGATAAAAGGTGGAGGGCGAGTAAAGGTGGTACAACTCTCATGTGGGGGAATTTATATCTCAAGCATGGATCTTCAGTTCAGCTCATCTCTTTTGTTCTGGGGGGGATTTCTCTAGTTCTCTCCTCTCTTAGTATTATCTCTGAGCCAAGGTGTTTGTGTCAAGCAATGGATAACAGGAATTTTGGGCATTGGGAAAGAAAGGTGGAGTACCTGGAAGAAAAATTTACAGACACCCGCAACATGATGTTTTCTTTGAAAATTCATTGCAATGGACTCTCGACCAAGGTGCTAACAGCATTGGAAGAATCTGTCTAGCAAATACAAAGCATCCTTCATCTCCAAGATGAATGTTCGGCACTCAAACAACAATTGGAGGAGTTGTGCATTAGGCCTCTGCAACTTTCAACTCCTCCAACAGACAATGACATTCTAGGTAATTCATATGAAACCTCATCCTCCACAAAATCACGTGTTTAGTTGGACTTGAACGCCCCATCACCGGACATAGGGTAATGGTTTCAAATTGGGACTTATTTCAAAGTTTTTTCAAAAATGTTTCATTTTTGTATATGTATATTCAAGATGTTTTATAGACTATATTATGTCAAGGATTTCGAACACAAACCTCATGTTAAAACTGTAGCTCTGCTACCAATAGTATTAGTGGTCCCTCAGTAGGTATTTTTTGCTTGTTTTGAGGAAAATTATGGACTTGTTGTATTCCTCAGGAGTTATCAAACATTGTTTTAAAATCAATATAAATGTACCCCTCTTTCTGTTATATATATATATATATATATATATATATATATATATATATATGCATTGTGAGCTAGCCAAATAACCCTCAAGGGAGCTATTCACGTAGATATATTCTCTACTTGCCAATAATATTTTCAATAACAAACTTATGTGATTAAATATTAACACACAAGATAAGTATGAATTAGCTATTCTAATAGTAGACTTTAAAGTTTTGGAGATATTTTTATACCTGAAAATATAGATATGATTTGTGAGGCACATTGAAATGGTGGTTAGAACCTATATTAAAAAATATTTGCATTGTGGGCTAGCCAAATAACGCATGAGACCACTGAGGAAAGAGGAAAAAAATATTTTAGGTATTTTTTCTAAAACCAATTTTTCATACAGTCATTAACAATTTTCCCTTGCCATCCTCTCCTATAGACACTCATCACATCCATTTCTTCCCACACCAATCCAGCATAAGGACAACTAACTAACAAATGGTTTATTTATTCTAAAACTTGTTTGCACAAAATACATAGTCATGAACCCTATCTGCTTCTTCTTTGAAGAACCTCCCAAGTTAAATATTTATTTTGCATCACAAACCACATATACACCTAAGATTAAAAGGAGCTAGTAACTTCAACGATGCATTCCACTACTATTCTCCATCTTCTTGGTAAGCCTCCACAAACATAGCCTTATATCACAACCTTGCAGTGTATTCACTCTATAAAGGACTCATGGACCAAACCAAAACATGTTCCTCAACACTAATGTGGATATGGATCTTTTTAAGTTGGTCCACATAATTCGCTTCCTATTTCATCCCTATCATCCTGCCATCCGTCCATCCTTTTTTCCATGTTGAGGTATTCACGAAATCAACAACCTGAGCTACATGAAAAATTACTTGACTATGTATTTTAGATAAATCTTGAGATAGTCAATAGACATCTCTACAACCCACTCATGGGTCCACTCCAATCCTAACTTTCCCCCCCATTGCCAAATTTCCAAACAAGCCATTCCCACACCAAAGGGAAAGACACAACAAGAGCCTTCCACATGATTGATACATTATGCACAGATTTGTTCGCCTTCCTTATGCATTCTTCAATTGTAAGGGGTTTAATATATTTATGATGGATTACCTACCTTCATAATCCTTCCTTAGATATTAACCTCCACAAACTTTTAGCAACCAATGACTATCTAAATAGTGTATATTTTTTAATCCCCAACCACCTAATTCCTTAGGTTTGGCCATTGACTGTCATTCAACCAGAGGGATACCATCTCTTTCTCTGTTACTAATCCATGAAAAATTAAAACATCTTTTAATTAATCATTTATAGCACCCCTTTAGGGATGAAAGCAATAGAATTCCAATCAACTAAGATTGCCTCCAAAACTAACTTAACTAATATCAATCTTCTCCCTAGTGACATCCATCTACTGCAACACAACTTATTTCTTTTTTCAATCTTCTATATCATCCATTTCCAATCTTTCTTCCCATAGTCATTTGGTTTCAAAAATAACCCCAATTATTTAAACCATCCTTAAAAATCCACTTCCTAAACTAGGAAAACTTGTAAAGTCCTTCTAACTAATCCTCCTCCATTACCTAATTAAAGGTAATCAATTTTGATTTGCTACTAGTGCTCATATTTAGATAAATAATCATGTTTGTAGATCAATTGTTTCTTCTACTAGTAATGTGACTACTGGATATGGATCTTCACATAGAATCAAGTAAACTCAAACTCAATCTCCTACCTCTAACTCAACTGTAGCTTTTGATTCTCATGCTTAAACTATGGCTTGGTAGTACTACCAGCTTCATATCTATAATCAGATCCACAAGTCTGCTAATGGTTTTCCTTTCTTGCTAGCATGTAGATAAAGCATGATTTCTCATCAAGGAAAGGTTGCCACCTATGTTGTTGGGTCAACTTCTAAACCAATAGAATTTACTTCCTATGTTATTTCCTCTCTTGTTATTGCCTATGTTTGTTCTAGTGTTGGATCAAAATAACAAACTATTGGATTGACTACTTCATAGACATCAGCCATTGCTACCATGAGGGATTCACCTTGTTGACTGGTATCTTACCACGTTCATTCATAAAGGGGGTTTTTAATTGTGAAAAATAAGGTCAATATATTCTAGGTATTGGGGGGGGATGCATGGTATCATCCGGTTTATAAGTTTGGGGGTATAAAAAGAGGTATCTAGTAAAAATAGGTTTTTTTTATTGGAAATATCTATTGGGAGGGGTGCTCAACATGAGGATTTTGGGAGGTATTTATCAATATCTAGTGAAATTATGGGTATTATTTAATATCCCATGAATGCACATGCTATGTCACAAGTTCACTAAGTGAAGACCCCATGATTTCTACCACCCCTGTTACTAGCTCTTATTCTTGAGATAATGGCTCTCTAATTGTGATGGATCATGCCCGTGTGCTTGGTTGGTTGCCTTACTTGTTGGTTGTGGAGCCTTATTAACTTGTTGATTCAGATGTTTGTTTCATTTGTGTCTAGACCCCATTCCCTAATGGGGGGTGTGGGGGAGATTCCCCCCCCACAACTGTCACCGGGGGGGTCGAGGGGGGGTGGTGACAATTTTTGTAGCCCCTCCCCCTGGCGGGGGATTCAGGGACAGTGCCCCCGAAGTGAAATATTGGGGAAAATTACCTTGTAAAATATTTTAATTTCGTAGTCAATTTGGACCGTTCATTATAAGGTCGTAGATCTAACGATAGAAGTTAATTTTAGGGTTTTTGTCATAGAAGGAAACCCTCTTTTATGAGGGAATTGTGTTTGAACTTTGTATTATCGTGAATATTCTATTATGAGAGAGGAGATGGTGAGAGGAAGAAGAGGAAGTTACAGTGGGTGTATTGTAGTTTGTCTCCCTTCATTTTGTTGGATAATAAAAAGGAAGGACCTGGAAAAATATCTGGTGGAAGTATCCCACATTGGGTGAAACAGGTATATCTGTGTCTCTATTGTATTGTGTATCTTCTGTGTTTTATTTATGCATTTTTTTTATTTTATTTCTCCACGATCCTGTTTTTCTAACTGGTATCAGAGCGAAAGGTAACTCGCAGGAAAAGAGTGTTCCTAGTTCGAGTGGGAGCAATGGCGAAAGATGGAAAGTTTAGGGTAGAGAAATTTAACAGTCAAAACTACCAGTTATGGAAGATGCAGATGGAAGATTATTTATATCAAAAGGATCTATTCCTACCATTGGGTGGAATAGCAAAGAAGTCGACGGCCATGAAGGATGAAGAATGGGAGGTTATCGATATAAAGGCACTAGGAACGATACATTTGAGCATGTCAGCATCAGTAGCTTTCAATATTTCAAAAGAAAATACAACGAAGAAGTTGATGGATGCATTGGCTAAACTGTATGAAAAACCCTCGATGTCCAATAACGTATTTCTAATGAAGATATTATTTAATATGAAGATGTCAAGAGGTGGGTCTATTTCATATCATTTAGATGAATTTAAAACGGTTGCTAATCAACTAAGTTTTTTAAAAGTGGACTTTGATGATGAGGTCATGGATCTTCTAATATTGTGCCCATTTCCAGAAGTTTGGAATGTCTTGGTCATGGTTGTAAGTAACTATGTCTTTGGTTCAAACACTCTAAAATTTGATGGTGATGTTGGTGTTATTCTTAGAGAGGAAATGTGACGAAAAAGCGCAAGTGAGACATCAAGTAATGTGTTAAACATGGAGAACATGGGAAGACAAAAGGATAGAGGAAAGGGCTTAGGGAATTGTGGGAATTCTAGGAAGGCAAGATCCAAATCCAGACTGGGAAAGATAGAATGTTGGAATTGTGGGAAGAAAGGGTATCTGAAGAAAGACTGCAGATCTCCAAAGAAATAAAGAGATGGACAACAAGAGAAAAAATCAAGAAGCAAATGTAACAGGTGATGTGTTACAAGATGATTTGATTCTTTCTATAGATAATATGTTTGAGTCTTGGGTAGTAGATTCAAGAGCTTCATTTCATGCCACAACCCATAGGAAACATTTTCTAGATTATGTTCAAGGTGATTTTGGAYAGGTTCATTTGGGTGATGATGCACCATGCAAAATTGTTGGAATGGGAAAGGTAAAAATAAAGAAAAGGAATGGAAACCAATGGTTGTTGAAAGAGGTAAGACGTGTTTCATATCTAAGGAAAAATCTAATTTCAACAGGTAAATTGGCAAGTGAAGGTTGTATATCCATATTTACATATAAGGTGTGGAAGGTCACCAAATGATCATTGGTGATAGCAAAAGGAGTCAAGGTAGGTACATTGTATTTATGTACTGGTAATACTTACTCTTCTATCTCTTTAGCTTCTACAGGAGTGGATACATCACTGTGGCATCATAGTCTTGGACACATGAGTGAGAAGGGGATGCAAATAATTCACAAAAGAAATTTGTTTCCAGATCTTAAACAAATTGATTTGAATTTTTGTGAGCACTGTGTTTATGGAAAACATAAGAGAGTCATATTTCTCAGAGTTAGAAAAGAAAAAATGTGTAAAAGATTATACTTGTGCATATAGATGTATGGGGACCAGCACAAGTATCATCTCTTGGTGGCTCTCATTATTACGTTATTTTTATTGATGATGCAACTAGAAAAACTTGGGTTTATTGCATTCGACAAAAATATGATGTTTTTGACACTTGTAAAAAATGGAAAGCTTTGGTTGAGAATGAGATGGGAAAAAGGTTGAAGTGTCTCAGATAATATAATGGAGGTGAATATGGTAACAAGGAGTTTGATGATTACTTTTCATATCATGGGATTCGTAGAGAGAAGACAGTTCCAGGAACACCACAAGAAAATGGTGTGTCAGAAAGGATGAACAGGACCATCATGGAGCGTGCAAGGAGTATGAGATTGCATGCAGGGTTTCCCTTACAGTTCTAGGAAGATGTTGTAGATATTGTTGTTAACTTAATAAACAGAGGACCTTCAAGCTCTTTGGATGGTGGAATTCCATAGGAGGCATGGACAGGTAAAAAGGTAAACTATTCTTTTTTGAAAACTTTCAGTTGTGAAGCATTTGTCCATATTGATAAAGAAAATAAAACAAAGCTTGAGGCAAAATCCAAGAAGTGTGCCTTTATTGGATACGGTGTTAATGATTTTGGTTGTCGCTTATGGGATTATGAAAATCGCAAAATCATTAGGAGTAGAGATTTCATATTCAATGAGAAGGTCATGTACAAAGATCAGTTGCAGGGAAAGAAACAGGAAAAATAAAAACCAAAATACACAGTGCTTGATGAGATCACTGAAAAAGAAATTCCAAAGGTACCAGAAAATCAAAATCTACAACAACGGGATAAGTAGGTACCTCAAACTCATGCAATTGTTGTTAGAATATCTACCAAGTTAAGTAGACCCCTTGAACGATACTCTCCTTCATTGTATTATTTATTGTTGATTGATTCTGGTGAATCGGAAAGTTATGAAGAGGCAATGCAGGTAGACACTAAAAAAAAGTGGGAGCAAGGAATGAAAGAGGAAATGGATTCCTTGGTAAATAACTAGACTTGGGACTTGGTTCAGTTATCTATAAGAAAAAGAGCATTGCAGAATAAATGGGTTTACAAGTTGAAGGAAGAAGCTGGAGGAAAAAAATGGTACAAGGATAGACTTGTTGTAAAGGGGTTTGCATAAAAGAAAGGTATAGATTTTGATGAAATATTTTCTCATGTTGTTAAGATGACTTCAATTAGGACTATTTTAAGTCTTGTGGCAGTAGAAGATTTGCATCTTGAACAGTTAGATGTAAAAACAACTTTTCTCCATGGGGATTTGGAGGAAGAGATTTATATGCAGCAACCACAGGGGTATGAGGTCAAAGGGAAGGAAAATTTGGTATGCAAGTTGAATAAGAGATTGTATGGCCTAAAGTGAGCTCCAAGGCAGTGGTATTTGAAGTTTGACAGGTTTATGACAAAACAAGGTTATAGTAGATGCCATTTTCATCATTGTGTTTATTTTAAAAGGCTATAAAATGGAAGTTGTATTATCTTGTTGTTGTATGTCGATGGCATGCTTGTTGCAGGGTCTAATATGCAGGATATAAATGTGATCAAGAAGAAATTAGATAATTCATTTGCGATGAAGGATTTGGGTGTTGCAAAGAAAATACTTGGTATGAGAATAACAAGAGACAGGAAAAATCGCAAATTGACATTGTCTCAAAGTGAGTACATAGAGAAGGTGTTAGAGAGGTTTAGAATGCAAAATGAAAAACCAATTAGTACACCTTTGGCCAGCCATTTAAAATTAACTAAGGAAATGTGTCCCAAGACATAGGAGGAGATAGAATACATGTCCATGGTCCCTTATTAATCAACAACTGGTAGCTTGATGTATGTGATGGTTTGCACAAGACCAGATATTGCACATGCAGTGGAAATTGTGAGAAGGTATATGAACAATCCAAGTAAAGAACATTGGGAGGAATTCAAGTGGATTCTCAGTTATTTGAGAGGTACTTCTACTCATGAATTATGTTTTGGAGGTTCATACATTTTTCTACAGGGATATATTGATTCAGATATGGCAGGTGATAAAGATAGCATGAGGAGCACCACGGGGTATGTTTTTAATATAGGTGTAACATCAGTAAGTTGGATTTCAAAACTGCAAAAGGTTGTTTCACTTTCAACAATGGAAGCAGATTATGTTGTTTCTACAGAGGCTAGTAAAGAGATGATTTGGTTACATAGGTTTATGGAGAAATTGGGAAAGAAGCAGGAGAATAGAAGGTTGTATTGTGAAAACAAGAGTGCCATTCATCTTGCAAATAACTCAGCCTTCCATTCTAAGACTAAGATATACAACTCAGGTACCATTCCATACAATATGTCTTGGAAGATGGACATTTGAAGTTGGAAAAGATACATACTAGATAGAATCTTGCAGACATGTTAACAAAGAAAGTAACCAGGGAGAAACTAAGTTCTTGCTCAGTTTCAGTTGGTCTTTCAAGCATGAAGGTGAAGATGAGAAATTTTCCAGGTCTAAGGTCGATCATAGTCCAACAGGTATAGCATCAGTGGAGTTGTTGTGATCAGTCTCCAAGTGGAAGATTGTTGGTTGTGGAGCATGATTATCTTCCTGATTCATATTTTAGATTTAGTTGTGTTTGGACCCCATTCCCTAACAGGGGTGTGGGGGGATTTACCCCCCACAACTATTTCCAAGGGGGTCCATGGGGGGGCAGAGACAATTTTTGTATCCCCCCTTGGTGGTGGATTCGAGGGCAGCGCCCCCGAAGCAAAATATTGGGAAAAATTGTCTTGTAAAATATTGTAATTTCGTAGTCAATATGGACCATTCATTATAAGGTCGTAGATCTGACAGTAGAAGTTGTTTTTAGGGTTTTTTCCCTATAAGGAAACCCTCTTTTATGAGGGAATTGTATTTCGGTTGTGTATTATCATGAATATTGTATTATGAGAGAGGAGACTCTGAGAGGAAGAAGAGGAAGTTACAGTTGGTCTGTTGTAGGTTGTATCCCTTCATTTTGTTGGATAATAAAAAGTAAGGACCTAGCAATTTCTCCGATGGACATATCCCACACTGGGTGAACCACATATATATGTGTCTCTATTATATTGTGTATCTTCTGTGTTTTATTTACGCATTTTTTTTATTGCTCCTCGATCTTGTTTTTCTAACATTACTATCTAGTTATTGGGCTTGGATGGTAGATTTCTACATATTAATTTCCATGCCATAAGCTATACTATGTTGATCAAATATTTCCTTTAACTTGTTAACATCTCTTTTGGATCCATCACAAAATAATAGCACGTCATCAAAAAACGACGGGTGTGTCAAATAGAATGTACTTCCCAATTTTAAACCACTTAGATTTCCTATTATTTTGTCCTCTAGAATGGATCTACTTAATCCTTCAACTCTAATTAGAAAAAGTAAAGGTGACAAAGGAAAACATTTCCTTAGTCCTATAGATGGCCTAAAGAACCGCAATAGTGAGCCATTGATAAGAATTACAAAAGAAACTGAATACAAACATCCCATAATCCAATTAACCATTTGCACACAAAATGTAATATGGATCAAGATAAGTCTCAAGTACAACCAACTAAATATATAATAGGCTTTAGATGAATCCAACTTCATAAACATTACATCCAATCTCTAAGTTTTAATAGAGTGGAGACCTTCCTCAACGACCCCAAGAGCTTCAAGAATCTATCTCCCATGAACAAGTCAAAATTGTTCTTTAGAAATGGACTCTAAAAGGATCTTCTTCAGCCAAACAACTATAATCTCGGAAATTATCTTATAAGTACAATTGCAAAGATAAATTGGTTTGAAATCATCAAAAGAATATGGGTTGTTATTTTTAGGGATTAAGGATATAAAGGTTGAAATAAATACCCATATGTCTTTACATACCACCTCAAAGCATCATCTTCCATCAAATCATAAAACCCTATGAAAAACTCAATAGTCCATCCATCTAGCCCTAGAACCTTATCCTTCTAAAAATATGTCAAAACCCCTTTCAACTCTTCCTTTTGTACTTCCTTTGTCACAATATCATTTTCCTCCTCTCCTACAAACATAGGAAAAAAATTAGTCATATTTACATTTTTTGTGATATTTACCTTTTACGATTCTTTGTACAAACCCTTAAAGCAAGTTACACCCATATATGTTATATCCTTAATTGATTTATTTTTGCTCCCATGTTCCTATTATGTTCCCAATATAGTATTTATGTTTTCCCTATGATTACCATAATTATGTTAATATCTTATGTTTCCATTACCATTGGCCAACCATAAATCCCTACTCTTTAATCTCCATTAGGCTTCCTTATCCTCCAAAAACTTCCTCTTAGATTGTGACAAAATTTTCAATCTATTCCTCACAACATCATCAAATTTTCCTTCAAAATCTCTAGCATATATCTCTATAATTTGTTCCTCCATTATGATCAAAGCTTATGAATCACTCCTCCTCTTTTCATGAGCCTAGTTTGACACTAAAATATTAACTTTTTTTAATTTTCTTGTAAACCAAAGTGAAGACTCCTTTAATGTAGCATCATAACACTTCCTCTCATACTTTACTAATTTCCTAAAGCCTTCATATTCTAGCCACTTTGGGTTAAATTTAAATGGACTAGGGGGTTTAGAATATTCCTTCTCTATTTGAAGGAGAACTTGAATATTGTTTGAATCCCCTCCCATATCTACCCAAGTCCATATATTTCTAGGATTAACCATTACCTCTTCATATACAAGGAATCTATCATTTTGGCAATCATATCTCCCCTTATCCTCAAATTTCTCTAAGTTGGCGTCAATTTGATTAGCTCAACATAAAACAAGCCATCATCCTCTAATTTACATCAAAAACATTTATCCAAAGGGTCTTCCCTAGATAAATCCCCCCACATCTCTACTCTTTTAATTGTAAATTTTAAGTCACCGCCCATTATAACATTATCTACTACTAAAAACAGTTGTTCAAACAAATAATCCCAATATCGAATTCTATCCTCATAGGGCCCATATATAATAAGAACTAAAAAATTCATTTCCAAGATCCAATGAATAAAGTTCAAATCCAATCTCTGAGACCAAGAACACAAAGTTAATTAATCTCTGTGTTTTTTAATCTCCATCTAGTTACCAACCCCCAAAATTGATCTCCACCTAGTTAACAATCCCCCATAATTGATCTCCACCCAATTGATAATCCCATGGAATTCCTTCAAGAATCAACTACTAAAAATTCCATTCCGTCCATGTCTTTAATAAATCCTCCATAATCTTTTTACCCTCTCCCATGGTCTCTTATGTCAAGATAATGTTAAGTTTATGAAGTTGCATTAACCTATCCAAGGAAAGCGTTTTAGAGGGCTTTCCCAACTCTCTGATGTTTAGAAACAATATTATCATTTGGTAACTATATCTAGGGCTTGCCCTGGTCTAAGGGCTCATTAGAGGGTTTTTTGTTTCCCTCTCAATACCTCCCAAAGGGCTTGATTTTGAGCAATTGATACGTGGGAATTCTTGCCCCTTCTAGACAAAGGTGATTCTTTCTATATATCTCTAGTTAAACTACTTACCACCCCACATATAGACTCATGTTGATCTCCCTTTCTAGGTTTGAGGTGATATCTACATGGGTCATAACCATAGGATTCCTCTTCTAAGAGGCATTCCCAAGGTTGGTTGTAAATTTCCACTTGAGTCCTTGCTACAAAAAGATACCCCTACCCCATGAAGTAACCACTCCCCACCATAATATATTTTTGATAGTACACCCTTCCCACTCTTTCTTTAATCCTTTTCCTATCCTTCTTAACAACAAGATACATATACATTGATAATCTAGGCCATAATTCATATGAAATACGAACAAATGAATTCTCTACTATGTTAGAGTTGATAATGGAACTGTTTAACTTAGAAATTTGGAAAAAAAATTGAATGGGTTCTTGGTCCAAGCATTGAGTCTCTTGTGATTTCATATCTGAGCTGGTATTTGGTAAATCAAACACTGGAAAACTAAGTGAATATGCAAGGACTTCTTCACCAATAGGAGAGAATGATTCCAATCCCCTTTTCCCCCCATTGGCCCCTAAGATTTCAGATCCTCAGTGTTCTCAATTGGGTTGCTTTTACTCTCTACCTCTACCTTCCCTTCCAATCCATTCAAACAGTTAACCTCCTTCCCCTACATCACAACCCTACTTCCGTCATTTTTTATTTTCAATTCTTGCTTAAGAAACTTAAGAAAACATTTAGTGGAAAAACTCCCATACGAATGATGCCTTGAACACCTAAAGGGTATTCCAACATAATCCAAATTTTGGACATGATGTTGACTTCCTACATGGATTTCCATATTCTCTGCCAAATCATCCTTCGGGTCCATCTCAAGCAATATGTGTTCCACCAAATGAAAGGTTTTGACTTTGAACTATTCATCAACTTCTAAAATCTTCCCTAATATGTTCTCATTTTTCCTAAAGACTTCCACAAACCAAATATATAAAGCCAACCTAGGCATTTGTGCCCACACTATGCATGGTAAGCCTCTCCTACCTAGGTTAGAAGATAACATACCATTTCTTTAGATTTAACATGGTGTTACCCCAAAACCATCGCATCCACATAATAGCCAACACATATTCCATTCTAAAGTGGAAGGTTAACTAGCCTCTCACTGAAGTTTGATAACCTAACATGTAATCCAACATAGGTTTCCAGGCAAGCTCAACCCATGGAACTAAATTCCACTAAAATATATACCAGCCATAAATCTTCATTGTCATGGTTTTACTTGAAACTTCCACTATTTGACTCATAATCATGTCTTTTCCTAATACAAGTTTAGTTTTCACCTTGAATTTTTACACTTTCTTCTTCTCCTCATAGTATAAACCTTATATCTCAAAATACCCATCACATCTCCTCTCACACCTTTATCTACTTTGGTTGCTACCTTGTGTCCTTCATTATTACTCTCCTTCAAGCTCCCCTCCTCTTCGACCAATAAAACCTTCACACCAACTATCAAAACTACAGAAAACTCCTCCAATGGAGTATGCATTGTCACTTTAGACCCTTTCTCACCAACATAAACCTCCTCTACCAAGGTTCAGATAGAGGTCTCATTTGTCCCCATAACTACTTAAATATTACCTTGCTTGGTAATTTCCAATGAAATAAAAAGTTTGCACAACTTAGAATCACCTCAAGACTAACCACACATATTTTCACACCCTTGACCTAAATGCACTTTTAATTTTGACACAATACTACAGACAAGGCCATCATTCTTTCTTGAGAACTCCAATGAACCATTGTTTCACAAAATTTTGACATTGTTATTTGCCCCAAGGTCATATCCCTTAGGAGCAAACCCATATCTAACCTCATGTCTACCACGATTTGAGAATATTTGAAGGCCTTCATTTAGGTTTGGTATATAATATACCTCCTCCTCATCCAACCTTATGCAATTCAAAACCCTAAACCTCCATGAATCTTCGTCAAGCTCCATTCTCAATCATTGATCTATCATCCCTAACACAACTCAAGTTATTTCATTTATTGATTATGAAATAAATTATATGACTTTCTATATATGTTTGATTGTATTAAAACTTTGAGGATGTCGCCTAGTTAAATCTAAGGGTGACTATTGAGATTAATTCCTGCTTCAAAATTTTCCCTCCCTTTTCTATTTTCCCAACTTACTTTTCCATTTATTTTCCCTCTTCTATACCTACCCTCACTCCCCTTTTCTTTTCTCCCTTCTCTTGTCCCTTTCTAGTTACCATACTTAGTCGTATTTCAAAAAATCAGTAGGTTCGCGGGTTGGAAGACTTGGAGGTCTTCACCTCCATCTATGTTCCTGTATCATGAGTCCGACCGACCACCTTCTTATAATACACTTAATTGTTTTGCAACCACGGGTTCACGGGTTCACAGATTCAAGCTTTCATCTTCCAATTTTCACAATCTCCATTTTGCACCCGAAGACCCATGATCTACATTATGACCATCGAACTTGTCGGGGGTATCGATCCCCTAAGTATTTAATTTCTCCTATATCCAAGTCCGACCGACCGTTGTGCAACACTTAGCCTATTTTTTATCATTCACAACCGTGGGTTCGCGGGTTCACAAAAAGCCCCAATTTCAAATTGCTCTCATCCATCCTAGCCATCCTCGTGATTTTACCAATATACATTTAGTATGGTTTAATGCTAATAACTTATTATACAGGATTCGTAAATATCATCATTAATAAGTGATGGGCTTGAGAATATTTGTCATTAAATTGCATTAAAGAACGATTTTCCAAGGGTTGTATTATTGTTATATCTCTGAAAGGATTCACTGAAAGTTATTATTTAGTTGAAATAACACTCTTGTCAACCTATGGTAGCATCAGCTAGATAGCAGTTATGTGGTGATACTTTGAATATTTTTGGTTGTGAATACCATAACTTTCAGTGGTCCAGATCATAATCGTATTACTCATCTCCTTCTACACAGAAAGATATAATCTAGACATCTGGGATTTCTCGTGCAGGGTGTGTCCCTGAGGTATTCGACTACAAAGAACTGATTGCATGGTGCGTTGAGAAGTACGTATCGAGTCATCGAATCATACAACTTCAATATCATTCCCCCATATCTCTTTCACCGCAAGTGTTTTGTAAGATGTTGATGCTCCCTGAGCCAACACTTACCTTCAAAGGAGAGGATTGTATATAGTTTTCTGAAAAAACATGACAATGGCTTGGATATCTTGCCTGAGTTCTTGGAGAATCCCACGGCCATTCCAAAAGACATCACTAAGATTCATATTGGCTCTTTTAAAAACCCCTTTCAGGAAATCGCTTCGTTGTTCACCAGGTTTACATGTCAAGAAAGTACCGCCACCATTTCTCGCATGATTCTTTATATTTAATATTTTACAGTTAAAGAGAAAGTTATCTTCGATTGGGTAAAACTGATTTCCATTGAAATATCCTCCCAATTGTCACATTATAAAAGGGACAATAAATTCTTTATGGCTTCTTATTTGGTATTTGTGATAGTATATTATTGTCAGTTTCCAAAATTGACTATATGTAAGAGGGTGAACTATGAAATTGAGAAGAGTGCCCAGTCTCCATTTGTTACTCCTAAAACTACCACATCTCAGAGAAATGCTCCAGTGGCCCACCCAACTAGGAAAGTTACCAACAGTAGTTCGAACGGTGGAGGAGAAAAGAATCCCCACCCCGGAAAAATCAAGAGTTCACACAAGCTCCCTCTAAGAAAGAAGAGGAAGAATGGTGTGCAAGAAGAAGAAAACCTCATAGAAAATTATATCAACAACTTATGTCTTGAAGACATGGAGCTCTAGGGAGATATTGAGAAACATTTTCCCACAATTTATCAACCGGGAAACACGGCCCATCAAAATTTATCATTAGATATCATTGAGAATGAGACTTTCGGTGAAGAAGAGTCATTTGCTTTCCAAAGCGTTTTCTTCGACAAGGAATCTAAGAAATTGATTATTGAAAAAGGTGATATGAAAAATAAGAAAGGAAAATATTGTTCGTAGGTTGACCTAAAGGATATGCATCCTTCCCAGATCTCTAAAATTCACAGAGCAATCGGGGATGCTCTTGATGATTCCATTGATGCTCTAGAAGCAGAAAACATGAAGTTGAAAGAAAGGATCAACGAGATGTAAGACACTTTAATGCCTCTTCCACTTCTTTCCAGTCCTTTGTCAATAGTCAGACCCACCACACCCATTGTTAAATTGAAAGGATATTCAATCCTACTTACATCAGCTAGAAGTTACGTAGAAAGAAATATTAAGAAAAGAATGGCGTTGATCACAAAGGCATGGGAGATCTTGAAAAATATTGTTTCTTTTGGCTCGAGGGCACATGCATTCCAGGAATATTTGCAAGTTGATATGAAGAATGAAGAAGGTTTATACCTTGATGTTGTAGCACCCTTTGGAATCAATGTCTCTAACATGATGGAACTAAGGAGAAGAGAGGAGGATCTTCCCTCCCCAAGTCAGATAAAACAGTTGAATGTGTGATGGAAGGAAAAGATTAAAAATTTGAATAATATTTTTCAAGCATGCAACCAAGCTATATTAAAAGGGGAAGAACTATTCAATAGGATTACAGAGATAGACCTAGTTGGAGGTACTAACGAAGTACAATACCCTAAATTAATTCTCAACTCGATGTTCCTAACAAAGCAACAGTTTGACGAAAAAGTTGAGATATTTAAAGGGCTATCAGTTGAAAAGTTTTATGGTATACTTGAATATGATGAAGATGACATAGACAATTGGCTAGTGGACGACTCCGTGAAGAATCAAGATATTGAAGAAGCATCACATGGTTTTTCCCTCGATCTAAGAGACTTGGAGGGAGAGCTATTCAACATCAAAATCCAACATGAGATAAATGTGGCACCAGTGAAGAATTATATTGAATAAATGGTTCAAGAAAGAAATCGACAATTTGACCAACGAAGGGCAAGAAACAATTGAGACGGTTCATGTAACCATCAATGAAGACAATAAAAGGAAAGCAACAAGCAATTAAACACATGAGAGACCATCATAGTAAGTTTATGTTGATCACATATTTCTTTCTTTATCAGTTCCTTCATCCAATTACTCCACTTCTTTGACTAGAAAAGTTTAACCGAAGTCTGATAACTTCTATTTTCTTCTTTCCAGGTATTGTTGTTCTTTCATTTCCCACCATCCTCCTTCTACAATCTTAATTCTTGTTTATATTTTCTTTATGGTCCACAGGAGCCCCAATACTAGTCCTAAGTACAAACACATTTTCAATTTCAAAGAATATGTAACCAACTATATATTTTTTCAGAAATTTCAAGAGATTTATTTTGGGATTAGTTTTGACTATGCTTTGTAACTCTGAGTTGTGAGTATAAAGTATTTGAGATTGATCTATAATTATATTTATTTGAGTTTCCCATGTTCACTCTGTTAAATTTCTCTTATACATGCGGACCATCTTCTTTTATTTTTTATGTGATCAGAAATCTTTAGTTTAACTATGATGGATGTGAGTAAATTTTGTTTATCTTTCTTAAATATATGAAGTGTGCAGTTCCTGGTCATTTCTCAGGAACTTTCTTTAAAAGAAAAACAAAACATTTTCTTTCTTGTTCTTTTTATATTTCTTTGACTACCATGACAGACTTCTGCAAAGTCCCATATTCTGAAGATCTGGAATCCCAAGAAAATATGAAAGTAAAGAGGAGTACCACCTCTATAAAAACGCAAGGGATTTACATCCTCATGAGGTTGTCGTTTTGGTCCTAACGGATTCAAGCGTCAACATTTTTGGCGACCATACTAGGTAATGAACTAAATTTGAAATTTGTTCTATCATTTTTTAAAATACATGAATTTTCCCCAGGCTGATCAACCCCACCTAGAAATTGGATTGAATAATCAATGAAGCATATTACATCAGTTGTATAATCTAGTAATAACAATAGTCGAGACCCGAGAAGAATTAGAAAGTTCCTGGGAGATTTTAGTCCAAGAATAAGAAAGATAAATCCTCCGGAGACAGAGGAGAGATGAGTGAAAAGACCGAAGAAACCAAAGGCTAGCTAGAGAAACACAAGGACAAGGTCATGATTGAAGCTAGAAAAATACAAGGGACCTATTACCATAAGTAAAATAAAGCAACTATGTACTCTAAGAAGTGGAAGTCATGTTCTTGGAACATCTGCAGATATGGAAAAAAGAAATGGACAACCTTGGGAAGAACCACATGAAGAGAGACAAGGAGGTGAAAGAGGTGTTACATGAAATCAAGAAAACCGAAGGTTTGAAAACCGAAGAAGGGTAAGAGATTCCCCTTTAAACCTCTTAGGTGAGAAACATGACCTCCCTGTCCTCCCTAAGTGTACCTTGAAGGAATTTTCTGGAGACGGCTAAATCGATGCAAAGAGTCACCTTCACTTATTTCTTGATGTTTGTGATTTTCATCGTGTTGAGTATGATGATGTCATGGTAAGGTTATTTCTTCAAACCTTATCACGAAGAGCATATGAATAGTATACGACATTACCTAGTAGATCAATTCTCTCATTTAATGACCTTGAATCCATGTTCCTAGCTATATTCACCCCTCTAATTGGTTGTCATAGACCTTCTCACCGATTTCACCCAGATTGGTTTTAGGAAGAATGAAATAATATGATATTTTAATCTCAGGTTCAATAAAACCTTGAGTAAGATTCCAGAAGATAAAATACCTAATGACCTGGTCATACTCAGTTGTTATAATAATTTGATGCCCCCAAATGTGAAATATGCTATCAAAACATCCCATATGGATACCTTGGAGGAAGCAATGACTAAAGCCAATGAGATGGAAGAAATAATGATTGAAATGGGTGTCGACCCCGACATTATACTCAGAAAATTACAAAGGTAGTTGGGAGGATTAAGTATTGATAATCAAGGGCCCTCTAGTTCAAGAAAGAACAAAGAACTCAAGCCATGACTGACCCAAAATCAAACAACTAGAGGAGGATTTTTCAAGGGAACCATACTAGATGTGAAGGTAGACCCTGTTGCGGCACAAGAAACCAAGCAAAGAATTGAAATTGCACAAATGAATAGAACTATCAAGAAAATGCAGAATGAGATAACCAGACTAAGAAGGGGGAATATTATGTGACAAATCTAGGAATGTCGGTCCCAGATCAAAGAAGAAACCCTCCCCAAGAAAATAGAGTGAGGTTTGAAAACATGGATAATCCGCAAATACCAAGGGTTCTCGGGAATCCAACCCCCAATGCAGTTGTTCTGGATGATGTATATGATGAGAAAATGGTTGAGAAAGAGAAATAGTATTCACCTGATGAAAGCTATGAAACTGTATAGATGGACGGATGTGAGACATCCATGTATATATTTGAACAAGGCGACAACGACCCCAACTCTCAAGAAAACGTCACGCACACAAGAGGATTTGTATATAGATCCAATAATAAAAATGATTTTGAGAAGGAAAATGAAAAAGATAAAGAAAAAACAAAAGAGAAAATCATTGATAGCGTTGGAAGTAAGAAGCAACACCTGATGTCAAACTCCGCTCAGATGACATACAATGTTGTAGAGGACTTAAGTAAACTAAGGATAACTCTTCCTTTTACAGAAGTGGTGAAGATTCCCCAACAAAGGGAAAAAAAATTGAGATTATTGGATGATCCATCTGAAAAAGTAGAAGTTATTATTTCAAGTCCAAAATAGAGCCAGAACACATCCACTTTCAAGTTGAGAGGTAAAATCCGTCCCTTTTATATTTCAATTAAAAATCATGATGTTGCACTTCATAATTGTTTAGTTGATATTGGTAAGACAAATAATATTATGCCATTAGCGGTCATGGAGGCATTGGGCATGAATTGTACCAAATATTACGAAACTGGTGAAATTATATATGCAATTGATTCTAGAAAAGTGCCATCTTATGAGAGATCAAGGGCTTTTATGCTTGGATCATGGTGGCTCCCCATATTATTAGAATTTTCAATATTAATATGGTACACCTTCCTTCCACATATGGAGTTGTTTTGGGGAGAGATTGGTCATCCATGATCGGGGGATACATAATGAACTATGGAAGTTGCATGATGCTACCAGGCAAAGAAGGAGAGATGATTAAGGTGCCCCGTGAATCTAGGAAACCCTTCTCTTTCAAAAAAAAGGACAACGAATTAATGGAATATTATATAGATGTTGGTATTGGAAATTATTCTATCCTAGACATGGAACACAATGAAAGCCTGGAGAAAATTCAAGACACGGAGAATCAAGAGCATATGTTTGAAGGTTATTGGAGGATTTCATTCGATGGAGCTTGTTCAAGCTCCGGAAGTGGAGTTGGAATTGTCTTTGTAAGTCCAGGGAAGATTATGCATCCACATTCTATCATACTTGAATTTCCATGCACTAATAATGAGGCAGAATATGAAGCTCTGATTTGGGAAATGATTCTTGCACAAGAAATGAGGATAGAACATTTAATTGTGACTGGTGACTCCAAGTTTGTGATTAATCAAGTCACCTAGAGGTATAAAATCAAGAAAGAAAAACTCCATTTATATTAACAAAAGAGTTAATATATCTCATTAGACATTTTGATTGGATTTCAAACCCTGTGATAGTAAGAAAGAAGACCAAGGAAATCCAGATGTGTGTATACTTCATGGATCTTAACAAAGCAAGCATAAAGGATAACTATCATTTACCTAACATGGAGTTTCTTCTCCAACAAATCACGGGATCAGCTTGTACGTCCATGTTGGATGTTTTTTTTCTGGATATAATCAAGTATTGGTTGTTGAGGAAGATAGAGCAAAGATAACATTCATAACACCTTGGGAGACATATGCCTATGCTAGGATTCCCTTTGGTTTGAAGAATGCAGGAGCCACATTTCAGAGGGCCATGGATCATGCTTTCAATGGGTTTATAGGGAAATCCATGATGGACTATCAAGATGACCTGACAGTACATTCAAAAACAAGGGGTGATCATATTCATCACTTTAGGAAAGTTTTTGATAGATCCAGATTATATGGTGTTTCCCTAAACCCAAAGAAATGTTTATTCGTTATGACTCAAGGAAAATTGTTGGGTCATATTGTGTGCAAGGAAGGGGTTTATATAGATCCAGAAAGAGTTAAAGCTATAAATGAACTCAACCCCCCATCATCTAAGAAAGGATTCAATCATTTTTGGGCAAGATCAACTTTGTGCAAAGATTTGTTCCTGACTATGCAAGTATTGTGAAGCTAATCAATTTGTTGTTGAAAAAGGACCAAATGTTTGAATGGATAGCTAATACACAAGAAGATTTCAATAATATTAAAAGAGTGATCACCATAGCTCCAATCCTCATTAGCCCAGATTTTCAAAGGGATTTCATCATCTATTCCTTCGCTATAGAAACAGTTGTTGCATCTATTCTTACTCAAAGGAAAACCAAGGGTGAATAACTCTCAATCAGTTTTATGAGAAAAACCCTTCATGGTTACGAATTGAGGTATTCAAACTAGAAAATCAAGCCCTGGCTCTTGTGAAAGTGGTGGTGCACTTTCAGACGTATATATTAAATTCTTACGTCATTTCTTATGTTCCATCTTCGCCAGTGAAGATGCTTTTGAATCAACAATTGAGAGAAGGAAAATGGGCTAAATTCCTGGCGAAGATCCAAGAATATGGTATTGAGATTAAACCTTTAAAGGTTGTCAAAGGACAAGGTTTATGTAAGATCGTCGCAAATAGTGATTCTGTGGACGGAATGATTTCAATTTCAGTAGGATAACCATTGGTCGATTTAGAATGGTATGAAGACATTGTATTCTACTTGAGGTCCGAGAAGTTTCCAGTCACCATGAACCCTAAAGTGTGAAGAACATTGAAGATGTAGGCAAATCAATATGTCATGATTGTTGATATATTGTTCAGAAGGAAATATGATGGTATATTATTGAGATGTGTTGATGAAAACAAATCCCAAGAACTAATGAGGGAATTCCATGAAGGAATATGTGGCGGACATTTTGCACCTACATCCACTGCCCATAAGATAATAAGAGAAACACTTTATTGGCCATCGATTTTTAGAGACTCATATGCCACAATAAGTAAGTGTGTATATTACCAACAATTTTCAGGGAAAATGAAGAAATATGTGATGTCATTACAACCTATAAATGTAGAACAACCATTCTCTCAATGGGGACTTGATGTTGTCAAGCCAATAAATCCAAAATCGAGCAAGGGACATATGTACATTCTCATTGCTACAGATTATTTTACGAAGTGGCAAGAAGTTGTGGCATTAAAAAAGGTTGATTCTGAAGAATTAATTAAGTTCCTCAAAAATAATATTTTGTCAAGATATGGTGTCCCAGACAAATTTATCAATGATAATGGTTTGATTTTCATTGGTTCAAAATTTGCAGAATTCTGTGGAGAATATGGAATTATTATGGGGCAATCATTGAATTATTACCCACAAGGAAATGGTCTTGCAGAATCCACAAATAAGACACTCATTCAAATATTGAAGAAAACTATTGACAAGAACCAAAGGAATTGGAATTTGAAGCTCACTAATGCGTTGTGGGAAAGTAGAATGACTCCAAAGGACAGCACTGGGATGTCTCTGTATACATTGGTTTATGGGAAAGAAGCAAAAATTTCAATCAACCTCAAACTCAATGCTTTGACTTTTATGGTTAATACAAAAGATGCAGAAGACGGTTCACCTATCCAAAGGAGGATCAACCAATTGTTGAAATTGGAGGAAGAATGAAGTAAATCCCTAAGTATAACTTCTCAGAGACAACAAAGTATCAAAATATATTTTGACCAGAATGTAGTTGTAAATAATTTTCAGAGGGGAGAACTGGTGTTACTCTGGAACAAATCCAAAGAGAAACCATCGATGCACACCAAATTCGAAGCACTATGGGTTGGACCATACATTGTCAACAAGATCCTGGGTTTTGATTCCTATATTCTTCAAGACATGAAGGGTAAAATATTAATGTTTCCTATCAATGGGCAACATTTGAAAGGTTTCTTCACTTAAAACTTTCTCATTTCCATGTACATAAATTTATTTTTTCATTTCGTTAGTTTGTATATTCTTACCTTTGACTCCATATCCCAATGGATGGAAGCACCTGGTCATAAATATTTTGGATTCTTGACAACCCATGAGGGGTTATCATCCCATGGCTGGAGCCAGTTGTTGAGATCAATTCTCGACTCTAAAATTTTCCTCCCTTTTCTATTTTCCCAACTTCGTTTTTCCATTTATTTTCCCTCTTTTATACCTACCCTAATTCCCATTTCTATTCTCCCTTCTCTTTTCCCTTTCTAGTTACCATACATAGTCATATTCAAAAAATCGACGGGTTCGCAGATTGATGGACTTGCAGGTCTTCACCTCCATCCATGTTCCTGTATCATGAGTTCGACCGAACGTCTTGTTATAATACACTTAACCATTTTTGAAATTCAATTTTTCATCTTCCAAGTTCCGCAATCTCCATTTTGCACCCAAGGATCCATGATCAACATTATGAACATCGGACTTGTTGGGGGTACCGGGCCCCTAAGTATTTCATTTCTCCTATATCCAAGTCTGACCAAGTGTTGTGCAACACTTAGCCTATTTTTTATTGTTCGCAACCGCGGGTTTGTGGGTTCCCGAGTTGGTGGGTTCACAAAAAGCCCAAAATTCAAATTTCTCTCGTTCGTCCCCGCCATCTTCATGCTTTTGAAAATATGCATTTAGTATGGTTTAATGATAATAATTGATTATGCAAGCTCTGTAAATATCGTCATTAATAAGCGATGGGATCGATAATATTTTTCATTAAATTGCATTAAAGCATGATTTTCCAAGGGTTTTATTATTGTTATATCTCTTAAAGGATTCATTGAAAGTTATTATTCAATTGAAAGAACAGTCTCCTCAACATATGGTAACATCAGCTAGATAGCAGTTATGTGGTGATACTTTGAATATTTTTGGTCATGAAGACCAGAACTTTCAGTCGCCCATAGCATACTCCGATTACTCATCTCCTTCTGCACAGAAAGATATAATTTGGACACCCAGGATTGCTCACGCAGGGTGTGTCCTTGAGATATTCGACTACAAAGAACCGGTTGCATTGTGTGTTGAGAAGTATGTATCGATTCATCGAATCATACAAATTCAATATCATTCCCCCATCTCTCTTTCACCGCAAGTGTTTCGTAAGATGTTGAAGCTCCCTGAGCCAACACTTACCTTCAAAGGAGAGGATTGCAGAGATTTTATGAAAAAACATGACAATAGCCTGGATCCCTTGCCTGAGTTCTTAGAGAATCCTGCAGCTATTCCAGAAGACATCACCAGGATTCAATTCAGCTCCTTTAAAAACCCCTTTTGGGAAATCGCTTGGTTGTTCAATAGGTTGACAGGTCAAGAATACATCACCACCATTTCTCGCATGATTCTTTATATTTTATATTTTACAGTTAAAGAGAAAGCTATCTTCAATTGGGGAAAATTGATTTCCATTGAAATATCATCCCAATTGTCACATTATAAAAGGGACAAGAAATTATTTATGGTTTCTTATTTGGTATTTGCGATAGTATATTGTTGTCAGTTTCCAAAATTGACTATATGTAAGAGGGTGAGTTGTGAAATTGATCCAGTTACCTTTTTCTATCAAGCATTGTGGAGACACAAGACTTCTTTGTATTTTTATGAAGTTTACAATGATTTCGTTTTAGTTTTCAAAGGACTGTTGTTTGGTAAAAATGCCCCCAGGACATCAGAACGGGCAAGTAAATTCTTGGAGAAAAAGGGAATGTTAGAGCAGATGGAAAATCACAGTGTTATCATGATCTTTTGTTCTAAGGAAAATCCTTCTTTTCTTCCATACCATGTATCTGACAAATTTTTTATTACGGAAGTGGCAAAGAAATACAATTTTTGGTTGCACTTTTTCCATGAAAAATGGAAAAAGCAATTCATCCCCTTGCCTTGGAAAATTGGAGACTTTGTATTCAGGAATACAAACAAAATTGATGAGTTTGTGAATCACTTCAATAATGTAAATCTGAAATATGTTGAAAAGATAAAGGATTTTGACCCTAATAAAAGATTCGCAGAACATATGATGTCACTAGGATTCAACAACTCATTCATTCATACTATTTTGAGTGAAGAAGAATACAACAACCTAGGCACTCATGCACACAATGTTGGTGACTTGGAAATAGTACTTAGTAAGTGCCCATTCTACAGTTATTACTTGTAAAACTACCACATCTTGGATAAATGCTCCAACAACCCACCCAACTAGGAAAGTTACCAACAATAGTTCAAGCGGCGGAGGATAAAAGAACCCCCCCCCCCTTCCGGAAAAATCGAGATCTCACACAAGCTACCTCTGAGAAAGAAGAGGAAGAATGTTGTGCAAGAAGAAGAAAACCTCATAGAAAATGATATCAACAAATTCCCTCTTGAAGACATGAAGCTCGAGGCAAATATTGAGAAAATGTTTCCCAAAATTGATCAGTCGGGAAACACGACCCATCAAAATTCATCATTAGAGATAATTTATAATGAAACTTTCAGTGAAGAAGAGTCATTCGCTTTCCAAAGCATTGTCTTCGACAAGGAATCTAAGAAATTGATTATTGAAAAAGGTGATATGAAAAATAAGAAAGTAAAATCTCATTTAGAGGTTGACCTAAAGGATATGCAGCCATCCCAGATCTCTAACATTCACAGAGAAATCAGGGATGCTCTTGATGATTCCATTGGTGGTCTAGAAGAAGAAAACTCGAAGTTGAAAGAAAGGATCAAGGCGCTGGAAGACGCCTTAATGCCTCTTCCACTTCTTGCCAGTTCTTTGTCAATAGTCAGACCCACCACACCCGTTGTTAAATTGAAAGGATCTTCAAGACTACTTAGATCAGCCAGGAGTTATGTAGAAAGAAATATTAAGAAAAGAATGGCATTGATCACAGAGGCATGGGAGATCTCGAAAAATTTTGTTTCTTTTGGCTCGAGGGTGCATGCCTTCCATGAATATTTGCAAGTTGATCTGAATAACAAAGAAGGTTTCTACCTTGATTTTGTAGTACCCTTTGGAATCAAAGTCTCTAACATGACAGAACTAAGGAGAAGAGAGGAGGATCTGAACTCCCCAAGTCGGATAAAACAGTTGAATGCATGCTGGAAGGAAAAGATTAAAAATGTAAATAATATTGTTCATGCATGCAGCCAAGCTATATTAAAAAGGGAAGAACTATTCAAGAGGCTCACAGAAATAGACCTATCTCGATGTACTAACAAATTAAAAGACCCTAAATTAATTCTCAACTCAATGTTCCTAACAAAGCAACAGTTTGACGAACAAGTTGAGATATTTAAAGGTCTATCAGTTGAAATGTTTTATGGTATACTTGAATATGATGAAGATGACATAGAAAATTGGCTAGTGGACTACTTCGTGAAGAATCAAGATACCGAAGAAGCATTACATGGTATTTCCCTCGATCTAAGAGACTTGAAGGGCAAGTTATTCAGCATCAAAATCTGACATGAGATAAACGTGGCACCAATGAAGAATTATATTGAAGAATCGTTAAAGAAAGCAAACAACAAATTGACCAATGAAGGGAAAGAAACAGTTGAGACAATTCCTATAACCATCAATGAAGACAATAAAAGGATAGCAGTAAGCAAGTAAACACACGAGAGACCATCATAGTAAGTTTATGTTGATCACATCTTTCTTTCTTTATCAGTTTCTTCATCCAGTTACTCTACTTATTTGACTAGAAAGGTTTAAATGAAGTCTAATAACTTATCTTTTCTTCTTTCCAGGTCTTGTTGTTCTTTAATCACCCACCATCCTCCTTCTACAAGATTAATTCTTGTTTATATTTTCTTTATGGTCCGCGGGAGCCCCAATCCTAGTCCTAAAGACAAACGCATTTTAAATTTCAAAGAATATGTAACCAACTATATATTTTTTCAGAAATTTCAAGAGAGCTATTTCGATATCAGTTTTGATTGTGCTTTATAACTCTGAGTTTTGAGTATAAAGTATTTGAGATTGACTATCATTATATTTATTTGAGTTGCCCATGTTCACTCTATTAAAGTTCTCTTGTGCATGCGGACCATCTTCTTTTACTTTTTATGTGATTATAAATTTTTAGTTTAACTATGATGGATGTGAGGATATTTTGTTTATCTTTCTTAAATATATGAGGTGTGCAGTTCCTAGTCATTTCTCAGGAACTTTCTTTAAAAGCAAAACAAAATATTTTATTTCTTGTTATTTTTATATTTCTTTGATTACCATGACGGACTTCTGCAAAGTCCCATATTTTGAAGATCTAGAGTCCCAAGAAAATCTGAAAGTAAAGATGAGTACCACCTCTATAAAAACGCAGAGGGATTTACATCCTCGTGAGGTTGTCATTTCGGTCCTAATAGATTCAAGCGTTAACATTTTTGGTGACGATACTGGGGAATGAACTAAAATTTGGAATCTGATCTAGAATTTTTTAAAATATATGACTTTTCCCCAGGCTGATCAAGCCCACCTTGAAATTGGATTAAATAATAAACGAAGCATATTACATCATCTATATAATCTGGTAATAACGACAGTTGAGACCCGAGAATAATTAGAAAGGTCCTGGCAGATTTTAGTCCAAGAAGAAGAAAGAGAAATCCTTTGAATATAGAGGAGAGACGAGCGACAAGACCGAAGAAACCAAAGGCTAGCTAGAGAAGCACAAGATAAATCCTTTGAAGACAGAGGAGAGATGAGCGACAAGATCAAAGAAACCAAAGGCTAGCTAGAGAAGCACAAGATAAATCCTTTGAAGACAGAGGAGAGACGAGTGACAAGACCGAAGAAACCAACGGCTAGCTAAATTAGCACAAGGACAAGGTCAGGATTGAAGTTGTATGAATACAAGGGACCTATTACCAGAAGTAAAAGCAAGCAACTATGTACTCTAAGAAGTGGAATTCACGTTCCTGGATATGGCAAAAAGAAATTAACAACCAAGGGAAGAACTGCATGAAGAGAGACAAGGAGGTGAAAGAGGTGTTGCAAGAAATCAAGAAAACCTAAGGCTTGAAAACCAAAGAAGGGTAAGAGACTCCCCTTTAAACCTTCTAGGTGAGCAACATGGCCTCCCTGTCCTCCCTAAGGTTACATTGAAGGAATTTTTTGGAGATGGAGCAATCGATGCAAAGAGGCACCTTCACTAATTTCTTGATGTTTGTGATTTTCATCGTTTTGAGTATGACGATTTCATGGTAAGGTTATTTCTTCAAACCTTATCAAGAAGAGCATATGAATGGTATACGACATTACCTAGTAGATCAATTCACTCGTTTAACAACCTCAAAGCCATGTTCCTGACTATGTTCTCCCCTCCAATTTCTTATCATACCCTTTTCACCGATTTCACCCAGATTGGTTTGAGGAAGAATGAAAGAATACGAGATTTTAATCTCAGGTTCAATAAAACCTTGAGTAATATTCCAGAAGATAAAATACCTAATGACCCAGTCATACTCGGTTGTTATAAGAATTTGATGCCCCCAAATGTGAAATATGCTATCAGAACATCCCACATGGATACCTTGGAGGAAGAAATGACTAAAGCCATTGAGATGGAAGAAATTATGATTGAAATGGGTGTCGACCCCGACATTATACTGGGAAAAGTAAAAAGGCAGTTGGGAGGATTAAGTATTGATAATCAAGGGCCCTCTAGTTCAAGAAAGAACGAATAATTCAAGCCATGACTGACCCAAAATCAAACAAATGGAGGAGGATTTTTCAAGGGAACCATACCAGATGTGAAGGTAGACCCTATTGTGGCACAAGAAACCAATCAAAGAATTGAAATTACACAAATGAATAGAACTATCAAGAAAATGCAGAATGAGATAACCAGACTAAGAAGGGGGGATAATTATGTGGTAAATCCGAGAATGCATGTCCCAGAGAAAAGAAGAAACCCTCCCCGAGGAAATAGAGTGAGGCTTGAAAACATGCATAATACGCAAATACCAAGGGTTCCCAAGCAGCCAACCCCCAATGCAGTTGTTCTGGATGATGTATATGATGAGCAAATGGTTGAGAAAGAGAACTATTATTCACCTAATGAAATATCTGAAATTGTACATATGTACAGATGTGAGACTTCCATGTATATATTTGAAGAAGGTGACAATGACCCCAACTCGTAAGGAAACATCGCCCACACAAGAGGATTTGTAAATAGATCCGAGAATAAAAATGATTTTGAGAAGGAAAACGAAAAAGATAAAGAAAAAACAAATGAGAAAATGATAGATAGCATTGGAAGTAAAAAGAAGCACCCGATGTCAAACTCCACTCAGATGACATACAATGTTGTAGAGGACTTAAGTAAACTATGCATAACTCTTCCTTTTATAGAAGTGGTGAAGATTCCCCAACAAAGGGAAAAAAAATTTAGATTATTGGATGCTCAATTTGAAAAAGTAGAAGTTGTTATTTCAAGTCTGAAAGAGAGCCAAAACACATCCACTGTCAAGTTGAGAGGTAAAATCCCTCCCTTTTATATTTCAATTGAAAATCACGATGTTGCACTTCATAATTGTTTAGTTGATACTGGGGAGAAAAATAATATTATGCCATTAGTGGTCATGGAGGCATTGGGCATGAATTGTACAAAATATTATGAAACAGGTGAAAGTATATATGCAATTGATTCTATAAAAGTGCCAGCTTATGGAGAGATCAAGGACTTTTATGCTTTAATCATGGCATCTCCCCATATTATTACAGTTTTCTATATGATTGTGGTAGACCTTCCTCCCGCATATGGAGTTTTTTTGGGGAGATATTGGTCATCCATGATCGAGGGATACATAATGAACGATGGAAGTTGCATGATGCTACTAGAAAAAGGAGTGATGATTAAGGAGCCCTGTGAACCCAAGAAACCCTTCTCTTTCAAAAATAAGTACAACGAATTAATGGAAGATTATATAGATATTGGAGTTGTAAATTATGCTATCCTAGAAATGGAACATAGTGAAAGCCTAGAGAAAATTCAAGACACTGAGAATCAAGAGCATATGTTTGAAGTATATGGGAGGATGTCATTCGATGGAGCTTGTTCAAGCTCTGGAAGTGGAGTTGGAATTGTCTTCGTAAGTCGAGGGAAGATTATGCATCCACATGTTATCAAACTTGAATTTCCATGCACTAATAATGAGGCAGAATATGAAGCTCTGATTCAGGGAATGATTCTTACACAAGAAATGAGCATAGAACATTTAATTATGACCGGCGACTCCGAGATGATGATTAATCAAGTCACCCAGAGGTATAAAATCAAGAAATAAAAACTCCATTTATATTTCAAAAGAGTTAAAAAATTGATGGAATCTTTCAGTTATTTCAATATTTCTTTCATTCCAAGGGACAAGAATCAAAAGGTAGACTCATTGGATTTGGAGGCCTCATTATCAAACCCGGATGATATTCAAAGAAAAACATCTTTTCAAGTAGAAAGAGTATTCTGACCTTCTGTACCTGATAACCTGGAATATTTGCAAGTGTTTGATAATGATGAACAGTTGGAAAAAAAAATTGAACAATGATAATGATGAAGACAATCACATATATGTTGTCCCGAAATATTGTCTTCAATCTGAGTCTCTTTTTACGAAATATGATCATGCTAAGAATCTCCTGGAAGAAATTTCACTACGAAAGGTTCAAGAAACAAGAGAGGTCAATATTGGAACTGAAAGTTGTTGGACACACCTACCACACTTAGAGGGGGGGGTGAATGAGTGTGGGGATCTTTTTCCCAAAACTTCCCTCTTACATAAAACTCATTAGTTAGTATTCGACATTTACTCATTACTCATTGTTGTTATTAATAATTAGTTAGATGTGAATACATATCAGCAACATATATCAGCAATATATCATCAACAAATCATCTCCACAAGGAACACAAGATGTATGTACAATTTTTCTTTTTATTATGGACTTCAATCTGGGGGTTTTTCAGCAACAACTGAATAG
>ML804087.1:480447-498893 GCA_009831015.1 Picea engelmannii
TGTGTATGTGTGTGATTGTTCATTTCTTATTGCTCATTATTGGATAATAATTCTACATTGATATAACACTTGGATTATTTGAAGAAAAATGATTATAATTACGCTATTATTGATTCACCCCCCCTCTCAGTAATCCAGCATATTACATAATACAAAATAGGTGCATTGGTCACAAAAGTTCTTGGCTCACCAACCTACGTAAACAATTGTATTTACTTTACAATTGGGGTTCGACCTAGGGGTATTACATGCATAACTTTCCCTCTCTAACACTAATGCTCACTTCTTTGTCAGATTTAGCTCCCTCTGGACGAATGAGTACTTGTCCTTTCTTGAACATGATTACAAAACCCCTATCCTCCAAAACTAATATTGAGAACAAATTCTTCTTTAGTTATGGTACATAAAGCACATCCTAGGCCTCAAACTAACCACCTTACTCAAGTTGGAACAAGATAGTTCCCTTCCCCTTCACTACATACTTTGCATCATCACCAAGCTCCACATGGGTCCATGAGCCCTTCTCTGTCAGACTGTTGAATAGATCCCATGCTTCTATCATATGATGAGATGTACAATTTTCCAAGTACCAAGCACTCCCTATGTTGGTGTTGGTAGAAAGGTAGGATACTAGTGAGAATTGTTTCTCAAACTTTGTTGCAAACTCATTAATCTACATCTGTGTTGATGTTATTGTTTGTGTCTTCCCTTGCCCCTTCTTCTTCTCTAGACAGTGTGATGCATAATTGTTGGAGAGGCATTTTGGACAAGTTTTGGGATTTGTGCCAAAGGAGGTCAAAGAGTAAAAGGCAATTAGAAGATGGACCAGAGTGCACGATGGGAGCGAATGTCAAAGAGTCAAAGAGTGTGACAAAAGGATGTGCGACAAAGTAGTGCACAAAAAGAGGAAAATGGTTATAAACCGTGGGGTTTGGGGACACTGTCCACTTTTGTAATGGGTTTTGGGGGACACTCTGTCTACTTTTGTAAATGGCTTATCCCTATTGGTATGTATAAATATGTAAGAGATAGAGATATAGGGGAGAGGATGGTGCATGTAAGTTGCTAATACTTTTTGGGTAAGGGAGTTCAGTGAAGGAAGAAATATGAGATATGACTGAGGAGTGAACTCACACTATAGAAAAACGACTAGTCAAGTTTGGGATGATGTTATTGTTGCATATCTTGTAGCGCAGTGCACAGTTTTAAGAAAGCTATTAATGAACAATATAAGAATTCGGTTGTTGTGAATGTAGCCCAAGTCGAGTGAACCACGTAAATCTATGTGTTATGATGTGTTTGTAATTTATGATGTTTTCTAGTTTATGTTGAATGTATGGATCATATATGATGTTATAATGTCACGCATAGAATATGTTTGATGATAAAGTAACTACTAAACTATGAGACCTTCGCACATGAGTAAAGGACCCGAATGATGCCTCACTTACCTTCATCACAACAGAACCTTGGTTCTTGTAGCCCCTCTAGATGCCTCGGGTGAGACTTCACTTGCTCTGCAGGTGATGCCGAAAGGATCGATATCTAAGGGTTTTGTTGGTATTTGAATGATTAACCCCAGATCTTCCCCTTGAGCACCAACAAATGGTTATGCTGCCAAGACCAAGAATTGTAATTGAGGGGAATGATTTGGAGGCTGAATAGAGAAGAAATTGAAGAATGGCTAGAAAGGAAGCAATGAAGCTTTGCCAGAGAACAGAATAGACACCCTAGGTTCAACGACAAACAATGGTTACAAAGGTATGTTTTCACAGATCTGCATGAATTTTTCTTTGGTGAATTTCCAATTATTTTGACTGAATGGTTGATAAGGCTAGAAGAGAATGTTGGGAGATACAAATTGAATCCCTGAGAAACTAGACTCTTGAATTGATCAGACAGTTCAATATGGTAAGTAATAAGGTTTATCGCGCAATATATTTCTAGTTGAGTAGTATACTAGGGGGTTATATTACAGAGTTTGCAATAGATTGTACCTAGTCTTATAGTGTCGCGGAGAGGGACTTCTTCAAGGGTCCGCGTGGAAGATATTTGAACACATTATCTACTTGGATAAAGATGTTACTGTGTGATAATAATGTCATGAAGATGGAGTTTTATAGCTAAGCGCCTTCGCGCACATAGGGGAATTGGGGAATGATCGAAGGATGGTCTAAGAGTGGAAGGGGTGAGTAAGGAGTGGATGGACTGAGGATGTTGAGAGAATATACTGACTCAGACAGAGAGATTGGAGTACTACGCTATGGGAAAAGGTTTATATACACTAAGAAGGAGACTGTGTCTAGAAAAGGAGAGTAACACGAAGAGTTCAAGGATGGCCCCTGCGCAGAACTTCAGATTGCACCATACAAAGAAAGGAAGAGGAAAGAAAGATATCCTCAGTATTTCCCAGTAGAAGGAAGTCCATCTCAGATCAAAATCTTCATCAAACCCACGACCCCATGTTTGTCATTAAGAATTGAAGTAGGAACTAAAACTTGTTCAAGATCAATTATAATAAGTGGAGGAAGTCAGAGCAATAGTCAAAATAGTGGGAACAACACAACAAACCAGAGTCAGTCATCATCACCAAGGGTAAGTACAACACCTTATACAATGGCATGGATAGACCATACGATGAGAATGCCTGAATTTCAAGGAACATGATTGGAGGACCCTGAGCAACACTTATTTGTATGTGACACAATATGGACTGCGAAGAATTTCTAGGACGAGGCGATGAAAATCACGTAGTTAGCCATGATGTTCAGGGGTCATGCACTGTTGTGGTGTATGAAGTTCAAACAACTACACCAGTCGGAAAGTCAAGAACCCTAGATAAAATCGGGCAAGCGTTGCTAAAGGAATTCAGGAAGTCGACATCTGAATCTCAATATATTACATAACTAAAGGAAATTAAGCAAGTGCAGAATGAGACAGTGTGGGACTAGGACCACATATTTAAAGATGTAATGGTTAGGTTAACCTTTTAGATCCCTAATGAGCAGCATCGAGAATGGTTTATAGCTGGCCTATTGCCGCACATTCATTATCCGTTAACACAACAGAAGGTCACGTCGCAGCCTAAAGCTTTGGAAATCGTAATGAAATTGGAAGCATCTCTTGTAGGATATGGCGCATGCACAACCACAATTGGCTGCGTTGAGAATTCAATTATCAGATATAACGAAGGAGAAGGAAAAGCACGAACATGTTTGGTGTATAACATGTAAGACATAAGGCCAAAAGAAGGAAGAGTTCCCAACCTTCGTGCAATATATGGTTACAGGAGCACCAAACCCATTGGCAGGAGGAGTGGGATACTACGCAATATGTAAGACATGGGGCCATCATTCGACTGCTTGTCCCTTACTAGAAAAATATCAGAGTACCCCAAGGAATTTATTCTGTAATTTTTGCAAATCGGTAGGACACGATGAGAAATACTGTCGCACATTTGACTTGATGAGAGAGCACACTTCGGATGCGTACATAATTTAGGAAGAAAATGTCGTAGTAGAAGGAGGATTTCCACAATATAACACTCAAAGAGGATTTAATAAAGGTGGACAAGGAGGTTTCAGCAGAGGTCAAGGACGTGGAGGATTTGATTGAGGAGGCAGAGGATCGATAATATGTTACAATTGCAATCAATCGGGACACTTAGCAAGCGATTGCTCAAATCCTTGCATGACATGCATGTATTGCAAAGCCTTGTATCATGCAATAGAATATTGTCCCCAATTGATAGCAAAGTGGTAGGCGAGAGGGAATCAGAACCAACATTAGATCCAACATCAAAATTAGAACTAGAACCTGCAGATGATAGCCCGAAGAATGCGACAACCATCCAAGAGTAGCAATTGTTACACGTGGTGGAACACGAACTGGACCAAATGCAAAAAAGAAAGGAAAGGGAGTGTAGCAATGGATAAGGAAAGCAGTTGAGCCCATTCCAACATTCAATCCACAAAAAGAAAGGGAAACTTATCAACAAGCAAGGAAGGAGATACTAGGACCAGACTGGATAGATTCAACATCAAAGACACCACCAGTGTACAATATGCCATTGGTTTATGATCACACTATTCCAGACAGGAAAATCGAGAAGGTAAACACTTTGATAGACTTTCTAAGAAATTGCTTAGAATTGATGCAAGATGAGACAACACTGAATACACTGCGCAGGATGATTGATTAGTGTACATAAGATAGAGAAGTACCTACAACGCAGAAAGCAGTGAACCAAGTCCCGCATAAGAAGAGGACAAACAAAGAGTTCAAATTAAGTGCGTAGATAAGAGAATATGACATGGATAATGTCATCTTAGACTTAGGATAAGACGCCAATGTTCCTCCTAGAGAGACGTGGGCGATGATGGGGAAACCAAAGCTAGTTTGATCGACTGTCTAGTTGAGGTTGGATAACCAACAAAAGATAATACCAATCAGAAGACTGGTAGGAGTACTTGCGAGCATAGATGGAGTGCGTAGTGTAGATGACTTTAAAGTCATCGAGATTGTGGATAACAGTCAATCGTACCCATCTTTGTGTGGATTGGATTGGGCCTTCGATAATTAGGTTGTCATCAACCTGAAGAAAAGAGAAATATTTTTTTAAGGAGGAGGCTTAAAGGTCATTGCACCATTAGATCTTATGGAGGAACGAAGATATGTGGATCCCACAAGAAAGGAAATTGATAATTTATGTAACATGACAACACGCGTGGATGACTACATCAACCCCATTGCGGATGGTGCACTTAGTTGGAGAAGCATAAGCTCTTGCACATCAAACTCAGAGGCATGACTTGAATAATGGCAGCATTGGTTGCATGAAGTATCGACCAAAAGGTGTGCACTCATTACTCGTTCATTACGTTGGATCAGAACTGAGGTACAATATGCGCCAAAGTTCGAAGGATTAACAGAGGTAAGTTATTTTTTCAATGGATTCGAGCTCTAGATACTTGAACAACAAAGGATATTAGCATTGTATGTTGCACTAAGAGTGACCCATCGAGATGGTGGGAAACCCACAAGGAAGGGATGGAGGATTGGCAACATTGCAAAAGGATGATGCAGATCGGGTTTGGAATAGAAAATATTATGCCCAAGTATACATGCATGAGTGATCTGAAATACCATGTGGTGCGATGTATTACAACTTAGAGGCAGTTACTAAAGCAGAAATGGACTCACAGGTTCATACATACGCTTGAGACGGTTCCCAGGAACTGGTACTTAGAGCTAGAAGTGCGTAGAGTAACGACGAACTGGGAGGATCTCATCCAAAACTTTAAGGTAACATTCGATTTTGAAGGTGAGTGACCTTTATTTGATGTAGTCTTACAAGTCATTAGAGGCAAAAATTTTATGGAAGAAGGACAAGTAGAAATAATACCTACATGTAGTGCGCACAGAGAGTTTGCGACAACTTATGAATTTTTGGAATGTTATAGCATTACCGAGGATGACAAAGAAGAAGAAGACCCAAGAAATGTACATGTATCATTAATTGAAGGGGAGCGCAACGTAGTAGGTCCAACACTTGAATTTGGCGCATATGCAAAGCCCTTACGAGTGCACAAAGTCATCGTTGGCATGGAGGAGAAGCCAAAGTTTGCAAACATTTGGTATTATTGGAATGATGGGACCATGGAAAAGATCGCAGACCTGCTGTGCGAATACCAAGATCTTTTTCCAACCACCTTTTTAGAGATGAAGGGGATAGCTAGAGAATTGGGTGAGATGAAGATCCCACTAAAACCAGACGCTAAGCCAGTAAGAAAGAGACCCGACATATTAAATCCAAAGTATGAGAAAAAAGTAAAAGCAAAACTCAACAGGATTATAGAAGCTAGTATAATTGAACCCATCACATAATCTGAATGGATAAGTCCAATGGTGGTACAAGACAAGAAAGAAGGGGGTATTAGATTCTGTGTAGACTTTATAAAGTTGAATGATGCTTTCTTACATGACCCACTCCTAACCCCCTTCACGGATGAAGTATTGGAAAATGTAGGAGGACAAGAGGTCTACTCGTTCATCGATGGATTTTCAGGATACCATCAGATAAAGAATGTGCCAGAAGACAGACATAAGATGACCTTTGTGACAGAATGGGGAAGCTACCAGTACACAATAATGTCATTTGGATTAAAGAAAGAACATGTTGTATTTTCTAGAGTGCTTGTCGCAACCTTAAGGAGTTTATTCATCAGTTTCTTGAAGTGTACCTAGATTATTGGACTGTCTTTAGCCTGTTGAAAGATCACATAGAAAATCTAAGGTTGACGTTATATAGATGTAGGAAATATAATATTTCATTAAATTTGAAGAAATGTATTTTCTGCGCACCATTTGGGATACTGCTAGGTCAAGTGGTATGTAATCTAGGGTTGTTAGTTGATCCGGCCAAGATAGTTGTAATTGTTAATTTTCCACCACCTGAATCAGTGTGATAGTTGAGAACAACATTGGGCCATACATATTACTACTGGAAATTTATTAAAGGCTATGCGCATATTACAACTCCAATGGAGAAGTTATTGAAGAAAGAAGCTAAGTTTCGGTGGAACTAATACTGTCAGAAGGGTCTGGATGTATTGAAACAAAAGTTAGTAATTGCGCCCATTTTGGTATTCCCGGATTGGTAGAAAGAGTTTCACATCCATGTGGATGCATCATTGATAGCACTCAGCGCAATGTTAGCCCAGCCTGGGGAGGGAAAATTAGATCATCTTATTGCTTTTGCCAGCAAGAAGTTGTCGACTGCTGAGAAAAATTACACAACGATGAAAAGGGAAGGCTTGGAAATGGTGCATGCCTTGCAAAAGTTTAGGCATTATTTGTTGGGATCTTGCTTCAATATGTATACATACCACTATGCGCTCAGATATCTAGTGAACAAGCCAATGTTGGGGGGTAGAATTTGCAAATGGTTATTGTTGTTCCATGAGTATTATTTTTAAGTTATTGTGAAGCCATGAAAACCGAATGCAGGAACAAATCATTTGTCACAGATACTGATAGGGGAAGATGCAGGGAACCTGGACAATAGCTTACCAGATGCACATTTGTTTTCAGTCCAAATGGTAGATGACCATTTTTCAAAAATTATCCAATACTTGAGCACATGAGTGGCTCTATCTGATATGGCAATAGCCTAGAAGAAACAGTTAGTGGTTAAAGAAACAGATAATTAGTTGATCGTAGGAAACTTATATAAGTTAGGCATAGATGGGATACTTCGATGATGTGTGCTAGAACATGAAATACCCATGATGTTAGTAGAAGCACATGATGGAATTGTAAGAGGACATTACGTAGGAAAGGAAGCGACGTAGAAGATCTTGTGTGTAGGGCTATGGTGGCCTACTCTCCATAAATATGCGAAGGAATACTACCATAGATGCGATGTTTGACAGAACGTAGGAAGACCATCATGAAGCGATCCGATGCCCCTACATCCACAAGTCACCTTATAGGCGTTTGGCAAATGGGTCATGGATTTTTTCGGACCAATTAACCCACATGAGCCAGATACATAATTACCGCGACAAATTATTCGACTAGATGGGCAGAAGCAAAACTAGTTACAAATTACAACATGGAGACAGTTGCGCGGTTCTTGTTTGAGAACATAGTTACAAGATTTGGGTGTCCTAAAGTTCTTATCAGCGACCAAGGGACTCGGTTTTTGAACAAGACAATTGCATCACTAATGAAAGAGTTCCAGATACAACATCGAAAGAGAATTCCATATCACCCACAAGAAAATGGAACTATGGAGGCCTTCAATAAGATACTGGAGAATGCACTAACCGAGGTGTGTAACTTAGGGCGATATGATTGGGATTTAAGGATCCCTACAGTGCTTTGGGATTACATAACTACATGCAAGAAGCTGACATGACATACACCCTTTAGATTAGTATATGATCAAGAGGAAATCATGCCCATGGAGTTCCTTGTACCGAGTCTGTGCATTGTTGCGATGACAGACCTTACAGACTCCGACGCAGTGGAAGAAAGACTATCACAATTACTAATACTAGAGGAAGACTAGTTTATCGTAGGATTCCATCAAAAAGTACATAAAGCACAAGAAAACACATGGCACGATAAACACATCAAGTAAAAGAAGTTATAGACAGGAGATCTAGTATTTCTTTATGACAACAAGTTCTTACAACACCCAGGAAAGTTCATGATGCACTAGCTAGGACCATACGTGATCAGATATATAACTAATGCAGGTGGTGTTCAGTTAGAGTAGTTGGATGGACAAGTCGTGGAAGGACTAGTGAATGAGAGCCGACTGAAACTGTATAGGGATAGTCATCCTTCCATGCACTTGAGTAGATGCACAGTTTAAAATTGCATCATAGTGTACTATAGGAAGGAAAAGAAAGAAATAGTAGGCAAAATATGAAAAAGCAAGAAATGGGTTAAGGGAAGAGGTCAAACATTGAACATGTAAAGAATTTTTGGTTATGTGTAAAGAGAAAAAGTAGGAAATTGTCGCAGATAAGAGAAGAGTAAGTAGAAGGAAACACAGATGAAGGAAACAAGATTGCTTAGAAGGAAGAGATCACGCAAATGACAACTAGATGCATTTAACACATTCCATGATGGGACGTATAATAAAGAGTTATCATGACGACAAACTAGTGGCGTCGCGTACCATTAAAAGCAAGAGATATTTACTGATTGCAAAATCGAACAGAGAATTCGTCGAAGATATGAAGTGATGGAGCAATAAATGCAGGTAATGAATGACAACCATTAGTGGATTAGACATAAAGTTAAGGCGCGAAAGGAAACTATAGCTGGAAATAAATCATAAAAGCATGCAAGGGGCCAATGAGGGAAGATTATTGTTCATCGAAGCTTACATAGAGAGCCAAATATTGCCCAGCCGAAGCGCCAAAATTATAGAGCTAGAGTCCTGAATAGAGTTCCAGAACCAGGTAACAGTTGAAACCAACATCACAAAGGAAGATGGAACCTAAGGCAACAACATGATCAACCTCAGTATCGAAGAAACCGCGCAGCCAACCTGCAACGCTGCCAACAGTCGAAAAAACACAGGAGGCATCTTCCTCAACAAAAATATTCCCAAGGGATTATATCCCACCGAGGAAGCCATCCGTGGAGCACATCCACTTACAGAAGGAAGGAAGGTATCCATTAGTTGAGCCACCAATTCTAGGTGGAGCCGTAGTAGAATGAGATATGTTACGTATGATACCAACTCTGAAATACATCGACCATGATATCATCGACGAAAAGAAGTTCCCAGAGCTCATACCTAGTAATTTTTTTATGAAATCCATCAGTTTTGAGACCCACATGATTGTCATAGAACCACATGTGTGGGCTAGGGGGTTGCAAAAAGCAGGTCTTCTAAACCTGTTCGACATACCACATTTCGGATGGATCCAGGAGATCAACGCATGCATGAAAATGTTTCTCAGCTGTGTGCAAGGAGGATACATATGGATTGACATGCCAATATCCATTCATACTGATTTGATAGTTCGCATTACAGGTCTTTTGTCGTAGGGACAAGACCCTGCATCCTTGTTTTTTTTATAAGGAGAATGAGAAAGCTCTCGCTAAGAGCATGAAAAAAAAATTCACACATTCTGTGGACAACATGGTCTCGATGTCGCTAGCATATGCGACTCGACGGTAAAGTTTGCAACACAAGCCTTATCCTGTAAACTATTGAGGAAATGCAAGAAAGATTAGGTCCCAACAATGGTTATAGCGGCTGCAGAACTATGTGTAGAGGGTGTCCATATGAATTGGGCAACATTTTTGTTGAACCAATTCTTGATTGACTGTGAGGAAGCATAGGACAAGGGGACAAAATTCCACTACTCTTGGCTATTGATCCTAATCACATTATCAACCTAGAGAGAGTCGGACAACAATAACTTTTTGGGCCTCAAGTAGAAGCCTTGCTTAGTTGTGTGCTATCAGAACTTATGGTACATTACACATAAGGCACGCCAGATGGACACTAATGTTGCATTCTATATCTACAAGGAAACTATTAGAGATAACATAGAGAGGACCCCGCACATACTACCTTAGGTGGTCAAGGCATACAAGGCAATGATGTATTTTAAGGTAGGGCACCACCACATGTACGTTCAAGCGAAGAAATGCCTAGACCAACAATAGATGCCAACACAATACAGGTTGAAAGAAGAGGAGATGGGCAACATCATGGTTGATTGGGACGATGAGTGAACGATTCCAGCCACATAGATAGAGCAATCGACGCAACCAAACCTGAAATTATATGACGTTGATGAGGAGGAAGAGAAAGAAGAAGAGGACCAGGACAAAGGGAAGGGCCTAGAGGAGCCATCACCACCGCCAATACCACACAATGACAGGAAGAGAAAAGAGCTAGCGATAGGGAGACCTGAACAACAATGACCTAAGCATAAAGTTGTTAAGGAAGTCACTATTCAGGCACTAATAGAAGAAGACTCAGAGAAGATCGGTGACGAGGTCAAAGAAGTCATTGATGACACATTTCAACACGTAGCACAATAACACGAAGAAATGAAAAAATGTTTGCAGGCCCAGATGTCAGATTTGCAACAGTTGTTAGAAGCCACATATATCACACCAGGGCGACAAATAGAGGAGAAACCAACAACCAACACGACCAAGAATGGAGAGACTAGACCAGTGATCTTCCAATCATTGGAAGTTGCAGGGGAGAGAAGGCTAATTAAGCTAGTGATAGGGGCATTCAAGCTCCCCACGACTGAGATGCAAGAGTAGGCCAGGGCATTAGGTCACATAGATCTAGTGCGATCTCAACTACCAATGGATGTGTTGCAGGAGCTACAGATGGGCACAACACAAGAGACGAATGTGCATACCGAGAAGACATCTAATGAGCTAGTAAATATTACAGCAGAAAATGTGGCCTTAGAAATAGAGTACAACAAAGTGAAACAAGAGCGCGATGAGGTCGCACAGAAATTAGAACGAATGCAACAGGCATTCGAGCGAGTCTATCAAGAAATCCCAGAAGTGCAGGTTGAAAGGGAGGCCTCGGTGGAAGACCAAGTCACTAAGATAAGTGAAGCCATTCAGGGCTTTCGCACACGCATAGTGGATTTGGAAGCATGCGTAACACCAAGTACACCACCGGAAGAGAGGGAGACAAGGAAGCAAACTGCGACCACATCAGTGGATAGTATAAAAAATCTAGAAGTAGAGTGTGTGCAACTGTATACAGAGACTATGGGTGTGTGGACACAACTGAATGAAGATAGGGTCCAACAAGAGATAAGTCAGAAGATTCATACTGCGTAGGGAAAGGTGCAAAATTTACAAGCAACAATGGGCACATTGCCCCAAACAAAGATGGTAAATGTGATGAACAAAAACCGGAAGTTGTATTCATAAATGAATCAACTCAGGGCGGAGTAGCAGGCCCGTACGCAACAGATAGAAGTTTTGCAAGAAGAAGCATACATAGTGACAATGACCCTCACAACGACTCAAGGAATCATCAAACAGACAGTTGAAGAAGGTGTCGAGAAGGTGCAGGATCGAATGACAGCTGAAACAATAGACAAAATTTTGCAAAGGGAATTGGAGTTCAAGGAAAAGGCCGTAACAATGAAGGAAACCTTCAACGCATTCATGGCACACTGGAAACAAGCCTGCGTGGCTCAGGACGAGCCACAAGTGATTGTTGGGGGCCTGTTGGAAAGGCATTTTGGATAATTTTTGGGATATGTGCCAAAATGAGGTCAAAGGGTAAAAGGCAATTAGAAGATGGATCAAAATGCACAATGGGAGAGGATGTCAAGGAGTCAAATAACACAACAAAAAGGACGCACGACGAAGCAACGCACAAAAGGTGGAAAATGGTTATAAACCATGGGGTTTGGGGACACTTTGTCCACTTTTGTAATGGGTTTTGGGGGACACTTTGTCCACTTTTGTAAAGGGCTTAGCCCTATTGTTATGTATAAATATGTAAGAGATAGATAGATAGGGGAGAGGATGATGCATGTAATTTGCTAATGATTTTTGGGTAAGGGAGTTGAGAGAAGGAAGAAATCTAATATATGATTGAGGAGTGAAATCACACTGCAACAGAACGATGAGGCAGGTTTGGGATGATGTTATTGTTGCATATCTTGTATCACAATGCATAGTTGTAAGAAAGCTATTAATGAATAATATAAGAAGCCATCCGTTGTGGACATAGCCCAAGTCGGGTGAACCACGCAAATCTGTGTGTTATGATGTGTTTGCAATTTATGATGTTTTTTAGTTTATGTTGAATGTATGGATCACATGTGATGTTATAATGTCGCACATAGAATATGTTTGATGATATGGTAACCATTAAGCTATGAGAACCGCACACATGAGTAAAGGGCCCGAATGATGCCTCACTTCTCTTCATCACTGCAGAACCTTGGTTCATGTAGCCCCTCTAGATGCCTCGGGTGAGACTTCACTTGCTTTGTAGGTGATGCCAAAAGGGCCAATATCTAAGGGTTTTGTTGGTATTTGAATGATTAACCCCGGGTTTGCCCCCCGCACGCCAACAATAATGCCCAGTCTTGTGGCATGCAAAGCACTTGATTTTACTCAAGTCCTTCTTCCTCGGCTGTGAGGTTCCCCCTCACTATTACCCTTGGAACCCTTTCCTTTTCCATTCTTGGCCCAACTTACTACGGAAAAATTCTCCTCTCCATCTTCTTGCTTGCAGGCTTTAGACTCCTCTTGAGTCTCTTCCTAGATGCAATAATCCCAAATCCTCTACAAATCTATAAGTTTCTCCCAAGCACAGACTCCCTTGACAAATGGTTCCCATGACTTGGTGAAACCATTCAGTGCCACATTCACAAGTTCTACGTCATCCACTTTCTCCCCAATGGTTGCAAGCTGATCACATGTCTGGGTGATTCTCATGAAGTAACTGGTAATATTCTCAGATATTGACATCTGGATGGATCTTAGCTTGTTTCTCAATATCATCTTCCTATTCAAGTTGTCACTTGGAACAAAAAACCACTAGAGCCTTGAACATCTCTGTGGCCAACTGCTTCTCTACCACGTGAGGGATCAAATGATCCTTTATCGTGTCCAAGATCACTCTTTGGGATTTGATGTCCTTCTTCTCAAGAGCGACCTTCTCTACAACATCTGTCGGTGTAGGAAAAACCTTCTTTGTAATCTCCCAAAGGTCATGTTCCTTCAAAAGCAAGGTTACCCTCACCTTCTTAGACAAAAAATTAGATGCTCCATCCAATTGGTCTTCAAGCCTAAGACTAGATGTTGACATTACTAGATCTAAACAAAACAACTTCCATGTGCTTATTCCTTCAAGCACCCATAAGAACTTCATTACTGAAATTGCCCCTGTTTAGCCCTGTAAGCTTGAGAAACGCATATGTATGCACCCTACTCTTTTGTATCTTGCATATATACGCGCTTTGTAATTCTGTCGCATGTGTATGTACGCCGCTGAAACTACAATATCCCATGTATGTATGTGCTATGGCTTACTGATCTACACATACGGTCTGCAAAACAAATTCTATTGTTGTATGGTTGCTTCCCATAAATTTTTCCTTTGATTTATGACTACTAGTTTATAAATCTACAAAGATCTCCTTGCAGATCTGACAGATCTACTGCAAACTGTTGTGGATCTATGTGTGGTCCTTTAAACACCCATTGCTGCAAATTAGATCTAATAGATCTGATGTTGTGTAACTTGAAATTTGTCTCCCTCTCAGAGTGAAAGCTCTGATACCATGTTGATTTTTTAATCCAATGCCTAGATACATTATTTCCTTTTGATTTCGTTGCTGGAAATTAGATTTTTAGCTCACAGAATAAAATATACTAACTGAATAATTAATTGAAATAAACAAATCGATGGAAGCAACTTGAAAACAAATGTCACACAACACATAGAAAAATCTTCCCTTCAAATAAGCTTTTCATTAATAATGAATCCAAGCTTACAAGGGCTCCCTTACTGGGAAAATGGCCCACCGAGGAAAAATACAAGTACAAAAAACCTGGAAAAACCTCTACTGCAAACTACCCCTGTACAACCCTATACATGTGGCCTGTACAAATCTATATGTACCCTTTGGCGCGTGCTCGATGCGCATGTACGTGTCATGAGCACTTGTCTCACACGTATGTACATGCTTGATGTAATTGTATCACACATATGTACGTGCCTGAGATACTTGGATCACACACATATACATGATTGAGCTAAGGTTCACATGTATGTATGCGCTAGAACTAATTGACTTGCGTGTGCGACATTGTTCGCAATCATGTACACTTTATACCTGTGACTGTTCCTGTTGCTTGTTGCCTAGATCTGTCCTGCGACTGTCCTGCTACCTAGATATGTCTGCCGCTATCCTCTTTTCCTCTTTCCTCCTTTCTAGATGAAATTCCTTCTCCACATATGTTGAGATCTCCTTGAATCACAGTCCTTCATGATTCAATCCTTGAGCAAAAGTCTTTCTTTGCTCTCTCTATGAGTCACTGACTCTAATAGATGTCCAAGGAATGCGTCTTCTCCTCTTATCTTGGTTGCCTTTTATAATCTTGAGTAATACCCTAAACCTAATCTCCAAAGTGATTAATGATTGAGATTAGATCTCACCTCACTTGAGATCAATGGCTAATATTCATTTAATTCACCAATGCCAAAACTTAGGCATTTCATTAAATTAAACCCAATTAATTATAAAAAGACATTCACTTTAATAATTCCTTTAATTAAAGTGAATTTCCAAAGTTTTAAGAGGTATTAATGATGACTTCCACATGTTAGACACAAACCAATGTGGAAGTACATGTCCAATGCTACAAACATCAACATTTCTAAGGTTGCAACCATACAAATAGATGGGGCCTTGAGCAACAAAATAAGGACAATAAATAAACACCCAAGCATTATGGTCCCTATATGGTGTAGTAGATGAATGGTGGTATGGATTATAGATTTGAGTTGCCTCAATATTCACATGTACATCCGATCTTCCATGTTTCTTGTTTGAACAAGGTAATCATTGACAAAATCATGGTTCAAACTACTTTACTAGAGCTTGCGAGACATTATCTTTCTTAGAGCTCCATGGTTCATGGGCTTTGCCAAACTATACTTTAATTGATGGTCCTTATATTTTAATCTAGAAGAGGACAATATGCTCTCTATTTCGGTTTGGGTAAGACTTTTTCATCTCCCTCGTAATCTTGGAGTAAAGAAGCCTTAAAGGAGATAAGGAACACAGTTGGAAAGTTTGTAGGCATTCCTAAGTCAAATTTGGTTCTATTCACCTATGCATGCCTATGTGTGGAGGTAAGACCTTGAAAAACCAACTTTATATGCTTAGAGGTATATATTTGAAACATGTAAGAAGTTACTTGAAAGTCTTCTCCATTTTTAGTAACTTTTATGAAGCTTTTACTCGAGAAATCGAATTAAATTTATTATTAAAATTCTCAATTGTTATGTTGGTTTATTTTCTTCATCTAAACTATAATGCAATTTTTTTTTTTTAATATTTTCACTCAACAATGACGACATTCTCTTTATTCAAAATGTATTTAGTAATTTTTTTTAATTAAAATTGCATATAAAATTCTTTACCATCAAATTAGATTAACTTATAATCCAAATCTTTTATAATATCAAAATTTGAAACTAAATTAAAAATGGGCAAAGTAACATTGACGAGGATGGATATAATCCCTAATATCATCAATGTATGTTTCCAAAGTGTACTTGTACACAACTCATACCAATTATACTATCATACATATATTATAGTGCCTATACATACTAACCACTCTCTCAAACTCCACCATCACCCACGACACATAAATCCCCCGTGTTCAACCTACATAACACACGAGTACAAATAACACACTTTCATTTAATATTAAAATTTTTACACTAAACCTTATTAATGTATATCTCTACAAATTCCTCATAAATAATACACTTTAATTTAATATTTATTTTTTTACAATAAACTCCACACATTATATTTTACACTAAACCTTAGGAATCTTATATCTCTACACATTAAAATTATTATGGATGACAAAGGCGGAAGGACATTCACACAAAATATACCATCATCCGCTCTGTGTTGCATTTTTTTGTTTAGAGTGGAGTGGAACGACGGCAATGGAGTATGCAAATGCACTTGCTTATTCCCTACCAATTCCAGTAACAGCAAATATTTACAATTCTTCTACTAAATCTGATCACCCATTACGCAGACGCGCTCGGTTTAAATTCCTTCCTCTCAAAGTTTTTCCCTCAACCTTACAGCATCATGGGAGTAAAGTTTCTCCATTACGTCGGAGTAAGATTGTCATGGCTCTGTCCTACGCAGTTGGATATTAGAGACGCACTGGCTTCGTTTCTCACAGTGTGAATTTTGTGACATTCAGGAGCGTTTATGGTATCGAGCGGCGATTCCACAGTCGGCACAAATGTACAATGGGGTGCACAAGGTATGGGGTTTTCCTTTTACATTATCCCTTAACTGTATATGTTTTTAAAATCTTATTTAGTTGAAAGTGGACCACCCTGCATCACTTCGGAACTAATTTCAGCCCGATTGGGTATCATACTTTGGGGGTTGTGTTTGGCTGGTGGTTGTTATTTATGTAATGTTACAAGGGATTACTGGTACATCCCTATATTCGTTCCACAATAATAATCCCTGGTACATCCCTATATCCCTGGTACATCCCTATATTGGGATTTCGTTCCACAATATTAATCCCATTCCATCTCTCCTATACCTATGCTTCATCCCTGCAGGGGCTGTACTGCAACTATCGTAGTTCCTTCACCTTAAATGCCAGTCTGAAAGGCATTTATTCTACCAAAATTGCCTAGTATTTGCACCCGGCCTCATCCCTTTGAAACTTCTCACGTCAATTGGGCGGAGCAGACCAAAGCAAGAAACACTAATGAAGCAACACACACATACTCCGTTGACGCACTAGTGAACCAACAGACCTACCCCGTAGTCACACGGATGAACCAGTGCCCGCCTTGGCCAATTTCTTAAAGAAATGATTTCACCAATCAGCAAAATAGTATCCTAACATCAGCGAATTGTTGTATTTATCAAACTTAGTGAGGATTGATGAAAGGATTGTGCTATCCTTCTGTTGCACTTACACTTTGATTCTGCTCCATTTTTTTCAATTTACTCTGTTCATAAGCTATAGCCTGTAGTCACAGTCGTGAACCAATGCTCCCTCTTGGCCAATTTCTTAAAAAAACGATTTCACCAATCAGCAAAATATTGTTCTAACATCAGCGAGTTAATTGTATTTGTCAAACTTAGTGAGGATTGATGAAAGGATTGCGTCATGCTTCTATTGCAACTTACCGTTTGATTCTGCTCCATGTTTTTTGCTTTGCTCTGTTCATAAGCTATAAGGCAAAGGATTAGAGGATAGCTTTCTTTTGTCCTAGAAAACCCTACGCTAGATGACCTGAAAACAAGAGGCAATCATATGCCATACAAATTACAATGAAGGTGGAATCTCAGGCGGCTACTGTAGAGGGAGATGCAACAAGCAATGCGTTGATGAGGCGGAGAAGAGCTTTAGAGACACTGTAAAGTATAGATTCACCAATATGGCTAGACATAAATTAGAAGAACGGATCACTATGGGAAATGCCATTGGTTGTGTTATAGCGCAAGTTGTAGGTTGGGCAAAGCCCGACCCAATCACGGAACAAGTGCTACAACTTGGGAATCCTACACCCAATGTCACCTCGATGTAGGTCCCGCACTTCAAGGCCCAAGGGTGACTAGGTCACTCTAGGGAGGCGATCCCGGTGACCCTAGGGGGATTGAGATAGAGATGGAGGGAAGTGGAAGTAAAGCTCCTAGAGGTCAATTCTAAGTGGAAAGAAAGGTAGGGAGAGATGCCTTGCAAGTCAAGTAATGGCCGCCCCACATGTATAGTATTTCTCCGGATGATTGTACCTGCCCGAGACACAAGAGAACACACTTTGCAATGATAGATGTTAGTTGGATCAGCAAGTTAAGCTTGCTGTCCCTATTTTGCGGCAGTAGATATCAACTTATATTAGCAAATAAAACATCTAAAATTGACATATGAAGATCTAGATTAGTTAAGTAAATCAGCATTAAATTTAACAATGAACATAGGCTGAAATAAGGCACTTAAGAAGCTAGATAAGATGGCTGTTGTAATATGTGTTTTCTGCAGAAAATTGCAGCCTTATGGCTGTAGCGTTCAGTGGCAAACAACAACAAAATCAACCAGGAAAAGTTGCCAAGAACTAGCTCAAAAGATGCGCCCTAGTTAGTAGAGTAAATGAGCAAAGTTAGAGAGCTAGTCTA
>ML804088.1:4121-14217 GCA_009831015.1 Picea engelmannii
GTGATCCGTGAGCATGATAGAAGTAATCTAGAATAGTCATGATTGTACAAAGTTTTGTGAAGACAATTCTGCTCACAGGAAACTCAGGCTCAAACGTGCCTATAACCACCCATAAATAATATTCTCCGTGAAGTTTCCTAAAATTCCAGCTGCTCAACATAAAGTCTCTCCGCCACCTATACAGAGGAAAATTTCATCTCAAATCATGGAAATCAATATATCTTTATAAAAAAAATATGAAATACCACCTTGAGATAAGCTGTATCTCTTGCTGGTGTGCAGACTAGACAATATTGAAGTCCAATTTCGCCAACTCTAGACGTTTTTGGCTGATATTCAACCTAAAGTGATACCAGATTTGGCTGATTTAGCTGTATCTGAATCCGGTAGTCCATAGTTGCACAGACACATTAGGATCCCTCTTGATATCCAACCTGTAAACTCTCTTCATCTCCTCCTAACCACCTGATTTCCCGGGAATAGCATGGTACAGAATGAGAGCTTCACAAATGGGATCTTCGACATCCGAACAGGTGAATTTAGTATGGCGCTCCAACCCATTAACTGCAATCTTGATCATGATCAGATCTTGATCATGATCAGATCTTGATCTGTGTAGTTCTCAGRATTTCTCGTTGTTTTAATGCGGAGTGCAGAGACAAAATAAAATATTAAAAAAAACCATTCATGAAATTTATAGTAAAAATACAGACCATTTTCATTGGTAAATACAAAATTCCAACAATCTGAAAGTAATTGGTTTAGTATATAAACATATCATAGTTATCAATCAAATAAAACTACAGAAAAAGTTGCAAAAATGAATTCATCCACTTAATAAGCTATTAGATCTGTGTAAAAAACGTACGCAAATTAATTTAATGTAAGCAGGAATGCTGACTAACCTGTAAATATTATCGAGAGCTACTTTTATTTCAGGTTGAAAATGACGAGCAATTCATAGACATCCTCATATTCCATGTCACTGAAAAATAAATGCTTGATCCCTTCGATAAGCTTTTCAGCGGTCACTGTACATAGCTACATCATAAACTCTACTGTGAACAGGATGAAAATAGCTACAATATAAACTCTACCGTGAACGCGCTGAAAAACTTATCGAAGGGATGAAGCAGTGTCTATAGTTTGATCCCTGGATGGCTATTGTTCATAATTACAGACCTGAAAACAAAAAAACGGAAAACCAAAACATCTATAAACCGGCAGAAAAGAAATGATGCACAATCAGAGCTCAACTAATCAACTGATCAAATCTACCAGCTTAATAATTTTAGTGTTAAACATATTGTAACCTCAACAGTCTCACTGTACAGTGCCAGCTGTATTCTATTTTTGTCTTTCTTGAGCCTATTTAGCTCAACCCTCTTGCATTGTAATGAAGCTCATTATTTCTTCATACATTTCAATATACTGTTCTATTCTTTCTCTCTGCATTTCTCTTTGCTTCTCAATTTATCATGGTATCAGAGCTCCAACAGTAAGCCTTTTCACACAATCCGAAGAGCAACACGATCCTCACAACACAGAGCTTCACGGATCTTGAGAGCACGTGACACAGTCTCTTTCACAAGGCTTGGAGAGTTGTCTGTAATACTCTTAAAAGATCAACGTAGGAAGTTTGTGGAGGAAGCAGAGTGTACTACGCTCGAAAGAACTAGGAAGAAGAGAATGCAGAAGAAGAAACTTTAAAGAAACCTGCACAATTTTTCAATAATCGTCAAAAAAAATTGACGCAGAAGAGCTGCAGAACGGAAGAACAATTAAAGAACTCGAAGGATTCATTCAAAATTGTTAAAGATTGCTACAGAAGACACAATCGTTTAAAGATTTTTGGAAATTTCTCAAATCTGTCAAAGATTGTAGCAGAGAACGAAGTATTCATGTATTTCTTTCAAATCTTTGAAAGATTCACGAATCTTTCTTCCACGTGTGTAAAGAACGCGTTTCAGGTGCAAAGAAAAGCCACTGAGGCCATAAGATTCGTCCTGCGAATGAATCCAGAGCGGGAAACCAGTCCAGAAGGGACGAGGAGACCGTGGAAAAGGTGAAAGAGTGTCAGCAGTCAGATCTTGCGCAAAGGACCGACAGTCGTTGGATCATCGAGAAGGTGCATGAGGTTTAGTCCTCTGCAGTGCACAGGAGTGATTTCGACTTCTGAAGTCGCGAAATCCCAACGTCATTTGGACCGTCCATCAAAAGACACGTGGCAAGATCCTATTCCATTGCAAAATCGATAATCGGGAGTTGGATGCACAAGCACAATTGCACTCCAAAAACTCTGATACACGAAATCGCGAAATCCTGAGAAGACTTGTGAGCTGTCCATCTCAGAGGACAGGTGGCAGCAAATCTATGCATCATCACATCGGCATTTCGAAGTTCGCAGTTTTGAAAGACCAGTGCAACAGGACTTCGAAACTCGCGAAATCGCGATACGCGAAATAGCGATAAAGTCTCAGCCGTTCATTTGACCGGACATGTGGCGAACATCAAGGAAACCGTCGGCGTTTCGGAAATCGCGGTTTCAAGTTAACAGAAATTTGGAGCATTGCAAGTTGCGATATCCCAAGGTTGAATCAGGACCGTCCATCTTTCAAGGATGCCTGGCGTAAATCCGAGGACTCGGAAAAAGTCCCGAAAGTACAGTGCCATCGGTAAATCGGAGATCGGGGAATCGAGGAGTCAGAAACACTCGACATCAGAACTCGCGAAATCCTGATTCGCGATATCCCGATAAGATCTTGGCCGTCAGATCACACAAGATCTGGACCGTTGAATTGTCTAAAGGCAATTTTTTTCACATTTCGACGATTTGAAAGACAAAGAAATGGGAAAATCTTGTAGCACTTTAAAAGTAAGGCGCATGGTCACATTACAAGGAGACCAAGGACCAATTCAAGCTCGATAAGCTCCCATCAGCAAATCGGCGATCGGAGGTAAATACAAAATTTCCCTCTATTTTTCTCTGAATTTTTTTTTTCAAAAAAAAAAATGTCGTCTAGCAACTTAGGACCAACTCAGGGTCCAATTCTACTGGGAAAGAACTATGAGTAGCGGTCTCTACGAATGAGGTCATTCTTGCAAGCACAAGAATGCTGGGAACCAGTGGATCTTGGATATGTGGAATGGGATCCAGCCACCCTCGCTACCATGACAAATGCGCAGAAAATTGCTCAGACAACTCTAAGGACCAAAGAAAATAAAGCAAAATTCTGGATTCAAAATTCTATGGATGACTCGATTTTTTCGAAAATCACAGGCGCTGGTACTTCCAAACAGGCCTGGGACATCCTTAAATCTTCCTATCAAGGAAATGACAGGGTCAAAACAGTTAAACTGCAGACCTTGTGGACGCAATTCGAGACTCTAAGGATGACAAAGTCTGAAACTGTGGATCAGTTCATGACCAGAGTCATGGGAATCGTGAACCAGATCAGACTGATTGGTGAAACCATCACTGATCAACGAATTGTTGAGAAAATTCTCAGAATCTTACCCAAGAAATTTGAAATGGTTGTAACAACAATCCTTGAATCCAAGGACCTATCAAGATTTTCAACAGATGAATTAATTGGTTCTCTGGTGACACATGAGACCAGACTACATCTCACAGATGAGTCAATCTCCAATGATTTCAAAACTCAATTCTCCTTTAGCAAAGGGAGAGGCAAAGGAAGAAGCATAGGTTACCAAGGAAGAGGGAGCAATCAAAATAACTCTCATTCCAATGGAGGTAACAAACAACAGTATTTGAATCAAAATTTCCAAGGTCAAAGACATCACCAACAAAATCAACATCAGAATTTCCAGCCTCAAAGAGGCAGAGGGAGAAGACCAAATGACAAAACAAGCATACAATGCTATTACTGCAAAAAGGATGGGCACTATGAATCTGAATGCAGGAAGAAGAAAGAAGATCAACTCTCAGGCATAGAACATGTGTCAAATCATACGGGAGACACCTCAAGAGGTATGTTTCTCTCATGCCACAAAACTGAACATCAACCTAAAGATCTCGGGTTGTTGGACAGTGGATGCAGCAATCACATGACAGGTAACAAAGAATTACTTTCATGCATTGATTCTTCAATCTCATTTGATATTACACCTGGAAATGATTACTTAGTCAAGGTTCAAGGAAAAGGAATTGTTCCTATTCTTACTAAATAGAATATAAAGAAATACATATACAATGTCTATCATGTTCCGGATTTAAAACATAATTTGCTAAGTGTAGGACAAATCATTGAACATGGCTATAAGGTTCTTTTTGAAGGAACATCTTGTAAGATATATGACAAAATCCCAAGCAGAACATTGATTTCTAAAATCCAAATGACCCCAAATAGGATGTTTCCCCTTACCCTCAGAACTGCAAATTTGAGTCAACCATATGCACATAGTGCATCCACCCTGAATGAAACTATGCTTTGGCATACAAGATTTGGACATCTACCATTTCAGAGTCTAAGTCTTCTTCAGAAAAACTCCATTGTCAAAGGTCTACCTATCTTTAAAGAGAAAATTCCCCCATGTGAGTCTTGCATACTTGGAAAACACAAGAGAACTAGTTTTCCACAGTCTTCCAATCAAGACAAACAACATCTTGAACTTGTTCACACTGACCTATGTGGACCAATGCAAACAGAGTCAAGAGGTGGTAGTTTTTACTTTCTAACATTTATTGATAATTTCAGCAGAAAAATATGGATCTATTTTCGCAGACACAAGTCTGAAACGTTTACAAAATTCAAAGAATTCAAGGCAGAAGCTGAAAAACGAAGTGGAAAATACATCAAATCACTCAGGTCAGATGGAGGAGGAGAATACCACTCCAGAGAATTTGCAAATTTCTACAAATCTCAAGGCATCATCATAAACAATAGCCATATATACTCCACAACAGAATGGAGTGGCTGAAAGGAAAAATCAGACAATAATGAATATGGCCAGAACACTTCTTAAAGAGAAACACTTGTCAAATACTTTTTGGGCTGAAGCAGTAGCATGCTCAGTTTATCTCCTCAATAGATCACCAACCATAAGTCTGAAGATGAAAGTTCCCCAAGAAGCATGGAGTGGAACACAGCTTAATGTAGTGCATCTAAGGACATTTGGATGCATAGCATATGCTCACATACCTTCAAAATTAAGGAAGAAACTTGATAATAAAAGTGAGAAATGTATTTTCACTGGTTATAGTGAAACATCTAAAGATTATAGGCTTTACAATCCCATCACCAAGAAATTAATTCTCAGCAGAGATGTACAATTTCTGGAAAATCAATTCTGGAATGATTTAGAAAATCAACAAGTGGACAGTCAAAATCCATTGCTGTCAAGTTCTGAAAACACAGAAAATTCAGAACAGCAAGTACCTCAAAATATTCTTCCAAGATTGCAAGTACAAAGACAACCTGACCACTCACGGGATAGCTCAACTTCTAGCAGAGAATCATTCTCTGAACCACAGAATCAGAGAACTCAAAGTTTGAGAGAAATCCATCAGTAGTTGGATGACTTTGAGCAATACAATCTTTTTTCTTTAATGTCATGTCAACCTACATCCTTTAAGGAAGCAGCTAAGGATCCACATTGGGTTCAAGCCATGAACCAAGAAATTGAATCCATTGAGAAGAACAAGACATGGGATCTTGTTGATCTATTAAGACACAAGCAAAGTATTGGTGTCAAGTGGGTTTACAAAACTAAACTCAATGAAAAAGGGCAAATTGAAAAACACAAGGCAAGACTTGTTGCCAAAGGATTCTCACAACAACCAAGTACTGATTATGGTGAAACTTTTGCTCCAGTAGCAAGATTAGACACTGTAAGGACTCTATTGGCCATAGTAGCACAACACAAATGGCAAGTATACCAGATAGATGTCAAGTCAACATTCTTGAATGGTTTCTTAGAAGAAGAAGTTTATGTCGATCAACCATCTGGATTTGAAGTCAAAGAGCACCCAGTCAAAGTGTATCGGTTGAAGAAAGCCTTGTATGGCTTAAAGCAAGCTCCAAGAGCTTGGTACAGCAGAATTGACACTTATCTAATCAAAAGTGGTTTCAACAGAAATCAAAATGAGCCAACTCTCTACACCAAAACAAATAAGAATGGTAAAATTATAATTGTATCTTTATATGTTGATGACATGATCTACACAGGAAATATTGAGTTAACAGATTTCAAACATGCCATGCAATCTGAGTTTGAGATGATAGATCTTGGCATAATGAAATATTTTTTAGGGATTGAGGTTAATCAATCAGCCAAAGGCATTTTTGTCTGTCAGCAAAAGTATGCAGCAAACATCATCAAAAGATTTCGCATGGAAGGATGCAATTCAGCAGAAACTCCCATACCTTTAGGCAGAAAGTTGAGCAAGAATGATGAAGGTCCTACAATGGACTCTACTTTATACAAAAGTTTAGTAGGCAATTTGTTGTATCTTACAGCAACTAGGCCTGACATTATGTATGCAGCCAGTCTTGTTTCCATATTCATGGAATCACCAAAAGATTCACATTGGAAAATGGCAAAACGAATTTTGAGATATGTAGCAGGAACAATAATTTTCGGTTTATGGTACAGTAAATCTGATAGTAATCAACTCTCTGGTTACACAGATACTGACTTTGCAGGCAGCCTAGATGACAAGAAAAGCACATCAGAATATGTTTTTCAACTGGGCACGAACCTGACTTCATGGGCATCAAAGAAGAAGCCAATTGTATCAATATCTTCTACAGAGGCAGAGTATGTAGCTGCTACCTCAGCTTCATGTCAAGCTATATGGCTGAGAAGAATATTGAGGGCTATGTCACATATAGAAAATGATCCAACTTCTATTTTCTGTAACAATACATCAACAATTGTTTTATCCAAGAACCGTGTGTTTCACAAGAAAAGTAAACACATTGACACTCGGTTTCATTTCATACGCGAGCTAGTCAATAATGGGGATATTGCACTACAATTTTGTTGTTCTCGAGATCAGCTTACTGATATCTTCACAAAGCCACTAGGAAAGTCAGTTTTTGATTTTCAGAGACAACACTTAGCCATAGTGAGTGCTGATGATTGTAACTATTGAGTTTAAGAGGGAGTGTTAAACATAATGTAACCTCAACAGTCTGACTGTACACTGCCAGCTGTACTGGACAGTTGTACTTTCTATTTTTGTCTTTCTTGAGCCTATTTAGCTCAACCATCTTGCATTGTAATGAAGCTCAGTATTTCTTCATACATTTCTTCATATTGTTCTATTCTTTCTCTGTGCATTTCTCTTTGCTTCTCAATTTATCATTTAGTACCCCATCGAGCGAGTTCAAAAATTATATGAAGTCGTCCTACCACAGATTTTCGTGACAAGAAATGGAAGATTTGTTCCCCTTAGCAGAAGATTTAGGGATCTAACCCATTATTTTAGAGAATTCAAGTCTATTTAGGATGATTCAAAAAATAAATTCAGACACCACTATGTGGTTAACTGTTTTGAACTTGGTAAATGAGGTCTGCAGGTTTTGTCCATGGATATTCTGATCTATGAAAAAAATACTTGAGTATTCTTGCTTGAATGACAATCAAGGCAAATCCATGAAACCATTGTAAACTAATAAACATACAACAACAATATTAAACATACAACTACAATATTATAGGATATGTCATTGACTTAGTCCCAGCAATATTATTTTTATTTTTTTTTATCTTTTTATAAATCTATGAATTCGATCCAGTAATCTTTTATTTTTTATTTTTATTTTTATTTTTATTTTTATTCTTTTATAAATCTATAAATTGGATCGAGTAATCTTTTATTTTATTTTTTTATCCTTTCTAGAAATTAGATAATTTTGAGAGTGTAGATTCTAGGATATGTCCTTGACTTAGTTCCCAACAATATTCCTTTTTTTAAAAATTTTATCCTTTTATAAATCTATGAATTCGATCAAGTAATCTTTTATTTTATTTTTTTATTCTTTCTAGAAATTAGATAATTTTGAGAGTGTAGATTATAGGATATGTCTTTGAGTTAGTCCGAGCAATATTATTTTTTTTTAAATTTTTATCCTGGTATAAATCTATGAATTCTATAAGTAATCTTTTATTTTATTTTTTTATCCTTTCTAGAAATTAGATAATAATTTTGAGAATGTAGATTTTATTTTATTTTAATTTTTATCTTTTTATAAATCTATGAATTTGATAAAATAATCTTTTATTTTATTTTTTTATCCTTTCTAAAAATTAGATAATTTTGAGTGTAGATTTTAAGAGAATTTGGAGAGTGTAGATTTTAAGAGAATTTGTCATGATGCTTGTTGATATTTTTGGATATAAACTGTGTTTAAACTTTTAGAAAGTGTTTATATTTAAAAATATTAATAATGTGATTTTTTTTTAATTATAATTTACAATTATAAATGTTTTTTTTTTTTTTTTAATTTTAATTTTATTAGAAATTTGATTAATATTTTTTTTAATCAAAATTGTAATTTTGAATTACAAAATTATTAATTTTTAATAAGAAAATGAATAGATTCAACACTCTTTATTTTTATTGCAGACTTAAAATTTAATATATACAATTTTCTTAAATTAAAAATAACTCTTTTTTAATTTTAAGTTTTTAATGATGATGGTTAATGTCTATATTGAGACCAAATTTGGTTTATTGGACCTTAAGAAAGGAGTTACTTGGTTTGTTTTAGAATTTTATTTTTTCATTTTAAAAACTTTAAGAGAAGCTTTCTTAAATCACCATAGTTTTGATATGTTAAACGATTATCAAGGTTCTTATAACAAATATTCTAATGTGGGTGTACTTAAGACATTTTAAGAAAAAAAAAAATTCATCTTCAACCCTCTTAGTTTCAAAAATATGACAAATTCTTTCAACCCATGACATTTTAGGAATTGTCCAACACCTTGTTTAACTATGGAGCTAGTGAGAGTTTCTTCTTATTTTAGCAATGTTGAGTTTTTTCTTTCCCCTAGTAAAAACATAGAAATACTCTTGATCTTCTAGATTAGGGATGATCACCTCCTTATGGCATCTTAATTTTCTTTTATCCTCTATTTATTTATTGCACCACAATTTCTCTTTAAATTTAGATGTAATAATATTTTTAATCTTAAGTTTGACATCTTTATTTCAACCATGCTTGAGTCGCATGTGGTTTTGACTAGAGTTTAAATCATTCTTAGGAGGCCTCTTGTCTTCCATGTTGTTTATCATATTCTTGTGCATTAGGTACCTATTCACAGTCATGTTTTTAATGGGGAGGATAGGATAGGGTGTGTTGTATTTAGTTTTGAGTTTATAAGTTCTAAAACACCTTTGGATTTGCTTTATCGTTATCCATGCTTATCTAGATATGTTGTAGCCCCAAACTTCATAAAAACCATATAAAATAACATGAGTGACGGGAGTCTCAAAGAGGAGTTTCTTCTTATCCCATATCTAAAGGTTCGGTGATTAATAATTGTTTTCAATTCCATAATAAGTTTCCACCCTCCATTTAATCCTTTTCTCAATGCTATAGTTCTAGTTAAGCTTGGGATGAAGATTGATTATGAAATATTCATATGAAGTTACCTCCTCCAAGCTATTTTTGTCATACACAAAATTAACATAAGTGATCTTTTTGGATTTAATTATGATACCTTCATTTTATCAATGTTAATGATCATACCTCTACTAGAGAAAAAATCCTTATTTTTAGTTGCTTGTTGAAATCATAAGGACTCCTTTCCATAAGAACATATCATGAATGTAAAGATGAAGGATGATGAGTAGATACCAGCTACAGTCAGGTCAATGCAACCTACTTTTTCCAAACAACACTCTAACTTGTCATGTATATGTCAAAAAGAGTAGAGGATAGGCAACAACCTTCTGTAGAGAAGTAGCTCCTCCGGTGTTACTAAACTTGGAAATAATGTTCTCATACAACCTTATAGTTGCAACTCTCAACTCAAAAGGAACATTTATCTCTTCTAATCTATTCCAAAGGTTAGTCATGGACATTGTGTCAAATGTTTTCCTCAAGTCAACTAAACAACATAG
>ML804088.1:41606-63103 GCA_009831015.1 Picea engelmannii
GTTATTGTTAAGTCAACCTAATCTCTGTGATCTTGGTGGATCTCGGTGGCCTTCCACCGTTTCCATTGAATAAACATTTCATGGCTATGGTTTTGATAAACCATGATATTCATCCTTTTGATGAGGAGTGGAATGTAATTCCATCTTCGTTTGTTAATTACAAACATCATGTAATGATTTCCTGGTGGTCTTATGGACATGCTTACAACATAGCGTTAATGCATCAAATCCCATTATTTGCATTTAATCACAATCAGGATATAGTACTATGATGAGTGACTTCCCGTGAAGTACTAGTGTTTTACATGCCTATGGAATTTTATAAAATTAGACTAGTTTATCCCACATGCATCAAGGAAATTGTTCTCCTCTCACTCTTTCATATATAATTGACATGAAGGAGGCCCTTTAAGCATGCAATGGAGTGTGATGTAAATCTTGTTACAAATGAAGTGTAGCCAACATCTCCTTTTCTTCAGAGATATGCTACCCCATTCTTTCAATTTGAGATCTACAATGTTTTTCTCTCTTATTCATTAATAGAAGTTGGGTTTCACTATATTTATGTGTTTCTTGCAATATCTCTGCCTATTTCCTTGTTATATCTCTTTTATATTTTTGTCTTCATGTCATTCTCAAAATAATCTAGATCAATGGTATTAGAGTAGTCTTCTCCTTGTCAGTTCTCGGAGTAGGTACCCGACAAGGTTAGGTTCTCGAGCTAGTCTCTCTTGAGGACAACCTCTCTTCCTAACCCCAATGACCTCCCATGGAAGAAGAAAAGAGATATGACAGAGAAGGATATCATTTCAAGACATTACTCGAGGAATCCCTCGTGCGACAGAGGAACAGGATGATGAACAACTTCGCTTAGATCCTTCAAAGACTATTCATGGTGGTGACTAAGGCATCTTCGACAAGAAACCATTTCAGAGGTACAACACCCTTCAGGTATAAGTCAATTTTGATATCCCCTTATTTGAAGGCACGATAGATGCAGATGCTCTAGAAAAATGATTGAATCTACTAGAAGGTTATGACTCTGTCCAAAAAACATTTGATGGGGAAAAGATCACCTTTGTGCTCCTTAAATCCCTTCCCCGTGTCATATCTTGGAGGAAAGGTTACTAGGATAGGTACACCATGAATGAATCTACACCATTCAAGAGGGAACCCACTTGGGAATCCTTTGTAGATTCCCTAAAAAAGGAGTTCTACCCTATTGAAAACTATGTTGACTAGTATATGAGATGGACGAATCTACATCAGAAAAGAGATCAGATGGTGTCAGAGTACACTAACATCTTTCATACCTTGAGCTCAAATTTGGGTATCAAATACTTTGAGCGACACCTAGTTTTGAAGTATCTCATTGGTCTACACAGGTACATCCAAACAAAGATGGATTTCTTGGACATATCCTCATTGGGTGTTGCTTATCGATATGCAGTCAAAATTTAGCAAAAATTCAAGAAGTAGAGTAAGAGGGAGTTTGGGTTTGAAAATACGCCACAATAAAATAATGGCAAAGGAAACCATAACTCATAGAATGAAGGACAAAGAAATGAAGACTAAGCTCAAGAGAGTTGTTCCAATACGCAGGAAAAAAAGGTTAAAGAGAAGTCTAAGAAAGACACTCAAAAGTGGTTTGAGTTCCACAACAACCCTTGGCACAACACCGATGAATGTCACTCGAAACAATCATTGGTGGATGAGTTCAAAGAAAACGATTCGAGACATGAATTGAATTCTGATCCAAGGTACAATAAAAGGAAATAGATAATTGATGCAGAACCTATTTCTACTATCGTTGCCACAAAAATACAACTAGAAGAACCAGAGGAGCTTGAGGAGGGGAATGCTTCTTCCACTCACAGATGTGGGTAAATGGGACCGCACTATATTTCATTGTTGATAGCACAAGTCAGAAGAACTTGATCTTAGTCGAGGTTGTCAAGCAATTAAACCTTCCAACGATGCCACACCCCCAACCACACACCATTGGATGGTTGAGTCATGGACGATACATCCATGTCAGCCAACAATGTCACATGTTCTATGGAATCAAGCCCTTCAAGGATGAGGTAGTGTGTGATGTTTCTCCACTTGAAGTTTTTTATGTTCTTTTAGGACAACCATATATATGGAAATGTCATTCTATCTATGAGTCTTGTCCCCACAGTGTCATTATAACTCTAGGAGGTCATCTCTACAGGGTACTATAGGTAGCTTCAAATACTGCCACTTCATTGATCTCGGAAAAACAATGGCGCAAAGTAATCTCTTAGACCACAATTTTTTCCCTCTTCATGATTCAGTCATACGATGAACATAAGGTCACTGCGACCACTATAGCCTCGACCCAAGACTTTTCTATCCAACAGAAGCATGTCAACAAGATTGTAGAGGAGAAAAAAGAGAATGAGATTCTTCCATATGTTTAGCATAGCTCTATTGTCCATGACCCTTTTCATGTGTTCTTGGGGTTCCAACCATTAGCCCCCATTGATATAGATCTTCTTGCTGCATCTTCACCAACAGAGTTTTCCCACACTCGGACTAAGGTAGATGATGCAACCATATTTGTTAAATGGATCCAACACCTCCAACAAGTTCATGAAATCCTTCCACAGGAAAAGTGATACAGGAGCATCGTATAAAGCCCAAGTGTGTGCCTAAAACCAAGGAGACAGTTGGATGAGAAGATGCAATTAAATATGTTTTTGTGAAAATGTTGTGAATCTCAAAATATGAAACATTAATGTAATGGATGGGAGGAAAGTGTAGTTGGATTTATGCCTCGAATATCCAAACTAATTTTGGAGCGTATGAACCTATCTGCTGGATGTAATAGGCATTTATGTGTGTGTAATGCAAGTAGGTAGATTTAATTGATAGATTAGACAGCTTTAGGAGCTTAGGAGGGAAAACGTATGATAAACACCCTCACCCTTGTATCATTTTAACAACATTATTCAAAATTCGTAAGTTGTAGAGTTGCAAAGCTACACAGAGGAGACCAAAGAATTTTATGCATTTTAGTTGTTATTTTCCATGTATAGGAGCATGGGAATTAATAGAAGAAAGCCTTGATTGAAATTTGTGTGTGTGTTATGGTTGTTGGAACCACCTGTTGAATGGTATGTTGCAGGCTCATTTATATTCTCTCTATGAATTTCACTTCAATGTTGTGTGTGTGTATGCTCTAGGATTCTATGTTGAATGTATGAATTCTAGACAAAGGGGAGAATGAGTTTCAATTTTTTCTCTTTCTAATAACTCCTGCAAAGAGTGCAGTGGAGGGTCTGCAAGGAGTGCGTTGACTAGGTTCTGGGTTTCATCTTAGAATTCTCAGGAAGTATACAATTGTGTCTTTATAGGAAGAAGTGATAGCAAGGCACAGAGTCGTGCAAGGTGTTCACAGGCTCGGTGAGTTCTTGGATTTTACAAGCCCAAGAGGAAGATTGAAATAATGCTATTGCAGAGAGCACAAAGTCGAAGGTCCAAAATAACCAAAGGTTATTTGAAATTTGTCGCGAGTATGCACAGAGACCCTTTTGGAAGCCTTGAGTTTGCAAGTGAAAGATCATAAGGGATAGAACCTTTGAAGTGTTCAAAGGGAGATGGAGGTTGAACTCATCTTGTGGGAGTTGAGTACAGGAGGGAGGACGCCACATCATTTGGAAAGAATTCCTTGTGGAGTTGAAAACGGATGGTGGAATCACTTCAAGGAGAAGTATCAAAGTTCCATGGGATATTGGATCTGATAGACCAGCGGAGGGATTAAGAATAAGTGTCTTTTAACACCCATAAGCTCAAGAGGAACCCATCACTTGGGAGTCGAGGATCAATGGGAGCCGTTGATCACATTTTATTCGATCCGTCAGATTTCCTCGGGGTTTCGAGGTGTATAAACCTTTGTTGTGATTGGGGAGGTTACAAAATGCCGAACTTTGAAGTCACGCGGGACAGGTGGTGCTGACGTAGTGTGTAGAAAAGGTGAAATTGGGAAACAGTTGGCATGAACACATCGCTTGGTAGGAGTCAACACTCCGTTGACTTATCGCGTTTCGGGGATTTGCAAGGGAAGAGCACGGGAGCTCAACACTCTCATTCGTGAAGTCATGAGTTGTGAAAGGCACTTACATTTAGGCATGGGTATGGTCCTATTGGACTAGGGACTGAAGAGAGGGGGATTACACTTTAGCCCATTCGCATTTCATGTTTCGATGGTTGCTGAGAGTTGTGGCATTACACTCTGATTGTCCAACTCGCGAGACCCAAAATCACTGGGGTCTTGGACAAGGGTTTTAATTAACCCTTGTTGTGGTTTAGAAAATATCCTTAGCGGATCTCAGGCCCGAGGGCAGGGGGTCTTCACTAGTGGTGGTATCAGAGAACAAAGCAAATTAGTTTCTTTCTGTAGTAGAGAGAAAAGAGGAATTTTACAGCCATGCTGTCGAGAAGAAGAGAGAGGAAAATACCTAATCCAACAATGGAAAGAGAGATGCATGGATTACGTTCCAGGCTTGATGCCATGGAGACAACACAAAAGCGAACAATTGACGTTGGAGATATCAACAAAGCTGAAAGTGAAAATGAAGTTGGAAACGAAGGAGATGAAATTGCAGTCAAAGATGCTGAAGAAGAACGCTTATTCAGAGTTGTTGTAAGGATAGGTGCCAGGGGAAAAATGGACATTCCAATGTATGAAGGAAACTTATATGTTGAAGAGCTTCTAGATTGGATTAGGGCTCTAGACAAATACTTCGACTATGAGGATGTCAAAGAAGAAAAAAAAGTTAAACATGTTGTTACTAGACTTAAAGGGCATGCAACACTGTGGTGGGATGAACTACAGGCTGATAGGTGTTGCAAGGGAAAGAAGAGAATCAAGAGATGGGATAGAGTGGTTGCAAAAATGAAAGCTAAATTCATACCCAGGGATTATCAAATCAATCTGTTTCGGAGGATGCAGAATTTGAGGCAGAAGTTGATGACGGTGAAAGACTACATCGAAGAGTTCTACAAGATAAACACCAAAGCAAGTCATCGGGAAAGTGATGATGAGAAAGTTTCCAAGTATATGAATGGTCTACAATATGACATTCAGGACGAGATGAGCATGATGACCATCCAAACCGTAGAAGATGCTTATCATATGGCTCTGAAAGATGAAGAGAAGTTGAGCCGAAAGCAAGGTCAAAGAGGCTGAGGCAGAAGTCAAAGCAGAGGTAAGACAATTTCCCAAGATATAACTCAGAAGCCTAAAGAAGAGGGGAAGAAACCTCAAACTTAGTCTGAGAGAGGAGGAAGCTCATAGGGGAGGTAGTATGCTGATAGAAATATTTTTCCTCAAGCCAAAGGAAGAGGAGGAGGTAGAGGAGGTGAAGTGAAATGCTTTGTCTATGAAAAAATCAGACATAAATCCTATGAGTGGCCATTTAGGAAGAAAGGTGTTGAAACTCACATTTTCGAAGCTCAATGACAGAATGTTGAGGCAGAAGACGCTGAGGGCGGAAGATATTTGATGATGAGGAAAGTTCTTTTGAAGCCAGAGAAGGAGCCAAAGAACCCAACCCAAAGAAACAATCTATTTTGAACTGCTTGCAAGACCAAAGACAGGGTATGCAAGGTCATAGTGGACAGCGGTAGTACAGACAATCATGTATCTACAAAAATGGTAGAAAATATGGAGCTGGATAATGTTGCCCATCCTAGCTCGTATAAAGTCTCGTGGCTGAAAAAAGGACATCAGGTAAATGTCACTAAATAGTGTTTAGTTGAATTTAAAATAGGGGGATATAAATATGAGATTTTGTGTGATGTCAATCCCATGGATGTTTGTCATCTACTGCTAGGTAGACCATGGAAATATGAAAAAAATGTGGTGCACGAAGGGAAAAAGAACACATACACTCTGGAAAAAAATGGTAGAACGCACATGTTGCTACCAATTAAGGATAAAGAAGTGGTACCAAAGGTGAAAACACTGTACTTTTCATGAGTGGGAAGGAACTTCTTAAGGAGGCTAAGAAGAAGGAAGACACACAATTTATTATGGTTAGGAAACCCAAAATTGTTTTGACCAGTACAAAAATAGATGATTTGCCGGAAGAAATCCAGGAGTTGCTGGAAGAATTTGTTGATATAATAGTGGACAAACTACCTTGTTCGTTGCCACCTATCAGGAGTATAATTCATCACATTGATCTTATACCTGGAGCCAATTTTTTGAAAAAAGCAGTGTATTGGTTGATGCTGCAGGAAAATGAAGAAGTTAAGAGATGGGTCCGAGATTTGATGGACAAAGGATTGATTTGGGAGGGCTTGAGTCCATGCATTGTTTCGATAGTGCTCAACCCAAAGAAAGATAGTGGTTGGAGAATGTGTACTGACTCAAGGGAAATCAATAAGATTACCATCAGATATAGGTTTCCTTTGCCAAGGATGGATGACTTGATGGATTGCTTGAGAGGAGCAAAATATTTTTCAAAGATTGATTTGAAAAGAGGATACCATCAAATTAGAATGAGGGAAGGTGATGAATGGAAGACAGCATTCAAAACCAATGAGGACTTATACAAATGTCTTGTCATTCCATTTGTCTTGACGAATGCATCGAGCACCTTCATGAGGTTAATGAACAAGGTTCTGAAGGACTTCATTGGAAAATTTGTGATTGTATATCCTGATGATATATTAATCTAAAGTAAAACTGAAGCAGAACACTTGAAGCATTTACCTACCGTGATGAGGAGATTGCAGCAACAGAAATTGCTGATCAATATGAAGAAATCGTCATTTATGAGGACAAAACTCATTTATTTGGGTTTTTTTATCTCTGCAAATGAATTGAAAATGGATCCAGAGAACATAAAGGCAATTAAGGATTGACCATCATCGAAGAGTGTATTTGCAGTTCGAAGCTTCCATGGGTTGGCTAGCTTCTACAGTAAATTCATCTGAAACTTCAGTGTAATTAGCACACCGATGATGGATATGTTGAAGAAGTGGCATAAATATTTTCACTAGATAGACGAAGTGGAGAAGAGCTTCAACTTGCTGAAAAGGAAGATCACAGAGCAATCGATTCCGGTTTTCCCAAATTTCAGCAAGACATTCCAGGTCAGGTGTGACGTGAGTGGATTTTCCATTGGATCAGTCTTGAGTCAAGACAATAGGACGATTGTGTATTTCAATGAAAAACTAAATGAAGCAAGGATCAAGTACTCCACATATGACAAAGAATTCTACGCAGTCATACAAGTGTTGAAGAAATGGAGGCACTATTTGGTTCCCAAAGAGTTTGTTCTGTACAGTGATAATCACACTTTGTAATTTGTGACTCAACAGGAGAACTTGAACCAAAAACATGCTAAATGGGTTGAGTTCATGAAGAATTTTACTTTTGTGATTAAGAATATTTCTAGAACTGCTAACAAAGTTGTTTATGCTTTGAGCAGGAAATGTTTTCTTATGCAGGAATTCAGAGTCAAGATTTTGGGTTTTGATAACCTCAAAGAATTGTACCAAGATGATCTCGATTTCAAGGAGGCATATGAGGTGTATGAGAATCCAATTCTCAGGGATAGAAGCCACTGGACTGAGTATATGATGTAGGATGGATTATTGTTCAAAGGCAATCAACTATGTATTCCTAAATACTCCATGAGGGAGAATCTGTTGAAGGAGAAGCACAACGGAGGATTGGTCGGACACTTCAGTCATGACAAAACGTTATCAAAGCTTAATGGTTCATATTACTGGTCGGGGATGAGAATGGATGTGAAGAAATTTTTGGATAGATGCAGAATTTTCCAGCACACAAAGGGAAAGAGGCAGAACGCAAGGTTATACTAGCCCTTACCCATACCTGAAAGGCCATGGGATGCAGTGAGCATGGATTTCATATTAGGACTACCAAGGAAACAAAGGGGATATGATTCAATCTTTGTAGTGGTAGACAAATTTTCAAAGATGGCACATTTCATACCATGCCAGAAAACTAGTGACACAACTCATATTGTGAACCTGTTTTTCAAGGAAGTCGTCAGACTTCACAACTTGCCAAAGTGTATTGTTTTTGATCAAGATACCAAGTTCGTGGGACATTTCTAGAGGACCTTATGGAAGAATATGGGGACAAACTTGTCTTTTAGCTCAACATATTGTCCTTAGAAAGATGGACAGACAGAGGTCGTGAATAAGAGCTTGGGAGATTTGTTAAGGATCTTAGTGACTGAACACCACATTCAATGCGATAACATTCTGCCACAAGTGGAATTCTCTTACAATGATTCACCCAATAGAAGCACAGGGCAGAGTCCATTCCATATTATATATGGAATGCGGCCAAGGAGAGTTTCTGAGTTGAAAGATTCATAACAAGATGAATTCAAGAGTGCTAGTGCAGAGAACTTTGCAGAAGGAATGAAAGAGCTTCACAGTAGAATTAAGGAGCAATTGCAGAGTTCAAGTCAAGAGTACAAGCGTAGAGTAGATAAACACAGGCGAGAACTTCAATTTGAAAGGTTGGCGATTTGATTCTTGCGCATTTGAGAAAGGAAAGGTTCCCAAGGGGAACATATAACAATCTTAAGATGAAAAAGATTGCACCGTGCAAGGTCATAAGGAAATTTGGGGCGAATGAATATGAGATTGAATTACCTGATGGGGTTGGAATCTCACCGATATTCAATGTCGTGGATTTGTACCCTTACAGAGCTGAAGAAGCAGGAGCAGAAGATGAACAATGAAATATTCAATGGATAAAACAAATGCCTAAGAAAAGAGTATTTTGAATACTTGGTCAAGTGGAAAGGACATCCAATTGAAGATGCCAGCTGGGAGAATGAAGAAAAAATACAAAGACATGGACAGACCGTGCAAGAGCTCATGAACAGGAGTTCATGAAAATTTTCAAGCGAGGGAGTATGATGCAGGAGCATCGTATAAAGCCTAAGTGCGTGCCTAAAACCAAGGAGACAGCTAGACGTGCATATGTAATTAAATACATTTTTGTGAAAACGTTGTGAATCTCAAAATTTGAAACATTAGTGTAATGGATGGGAGGAAAGTGCAGTTGCATTTATTCCTCGAAGATCCAAACTGATTTTGGAGCGTATGAACCTATCTGCCGGATGTAATAGGCATTGATGTGTGTTCAATACAAGTAGGTAGATTTAATTGATAGATTAGACAATTTTAGGAGCTTAGGAGGGAAAACTAATGATAGACACCCTCACCCTTGTATCATTGTAACAACATTATTTAGAATTCGTAAGTTGTAGAGCTACAGAGAAGCACAGAGGAGAACAGATGATTTAATGCATTTTAGTTGTTATTTTCCATGTACAGGAGCACGAGAATTAATAGAAGAAATCTTTGATTCCAATCTGTGTGTGTGGTATGGTTGTTGGAACCACTTGTTGAATGGTATGTTGCAGGCTCGTTTATATTCTTTGTATGCATTTCATTTCAATGCTATATCTGTGTGTATGCTCTAGGATTCTATGTTGAATGTATGAATTATGGACAAAGGGGAGAATGAGTTTCAGTTGTTTCTCTTTCTGATAACTGTTGCAAATAGTGCAGTGGAGGGATGGCAAGGAGTGCATCGAATAGGTTTTGGGTTTCATCTCAAAATTCTCAGGAAGTATATAATTGTGTCTTTATAGGAATAAGTGCTATCAAGGCCCAGAGTCGTGCAAGGTGTGTGTAGGATTGGTGAGGTCTTGGATTTTACAAGATCAAGGGGAAGATTGAAAGACTATTGTTGCAGAGAGCGCAGAGTCGAAGGTCCAAAATAACCAAAGGTTATTTGAAATTTTCCTTAAGGAGTGTGTGTAGAGACCGTTTTGGAAGCCTTGATTTTGCAAGTGAAAGCTCAAAAGGGATAGAACCTTTGAAGTTTTCAAAAGGAGATGGAGGTTGAAATCGTCTTGTGGGAGTTCAGTTAGGAGGGAGGATGCCACGCCATTTCGCAGGAAGTCCTTGTGGAGTTGAAAACGGATGGTGGAATCGCTTCAAGGAGAAGTGTCGAAGTTCTGTGGGCCATTGGATCTAATAAACCAGCAGAGGGATTAAGACTGGGTGTCTTTCAACACCCATAAGCTCAAGAGGAACCCATCACCTGGGAGTCGAGGATCAATGGGAGTCGTTGATCGCATTTTATTCGAGCCGTCATATTTCCTCAGGGTTTCGAGGTGTATAAACCTTTGTTGTGATCGCGGAGGTTATGAAACTCCAAACGACGAAGTCATGCATGACAGGTGGCGCTGACGTAGTGTGTAGAAAAGGTGAAAACAATTGGTGTGAACACATCACTTGCTAGGATTCAACACTCTATTGACTTATCGCATTTCAGGGATTCGCAAGGGAAGAGAATGAGAGCTCAACACTCTGACTCATGAAGTCATGAGTTGTGAAAGGAACTTACATTTAGGCATGGGTGTGGTCCTATTGGACTAGGGACTTAAGAGAGGGGGATTACACTTTATCCCGTTCGTAATTCATGTTTCGATGGTTGTTGAGAGTTTTGGCATTACACTCGGATTATCTAACTCACGAGACCCAAAATTGTTGGGTTCTTGGACAAGGGGTTTAATTAACTCTTTTCGTGGTTTAGAAAATATCCTGAGCAGATGCCACGCCCGAGGGCAAGGGGTCTGCACCAAAAAGTACAAGAAGGACATCTACTTCAACAAAGGCAAGTGGCTCACCAAGTTTCAGATTCAACAAAAGTTTCCCCATCTCCCAAGGCAAATTTATGCAATGGGGACCATTTATTCCTAGGGGGGGAGGAATGATCCACGTGGATCTCAGTGGCCTTCCACATTTTCCATCGAATCAAAATTTCAGGCCTATGGTTTTGATAAACCATGATATTCACCTTTTTTATGGGGAATGGAATGTAATTCCATATTCATTTGTTAATTACAAACATCTTGTAATGATTTATTAGTGGTATTATGTACATGCTTACAACATAGCGTTAATGCATCAGATCTCATTAAAACTCCACAGTTTAGCATGCTCAAGATAGAGCTGGGATGGGTGACCACCTGGAATGTCATGTTGTTTTACATGCTTATGGAATTTTATAAACTTAGACTAATTTATCCCACATGCATCATGGGAATTGTTCTCCTCTCACTCTCTCATACATAATTCAGGTGAAGGAGGCCCTTTCAGCATGCAATGAATTGTGATGTAAATCTTATTACGAATGAAGAATAGCCAACATATCTTTCTTTCTAGAGATATGCTACCACATTCTTCTAGTTTGTGTTCTACAATGTTTTTCTCTCTTATTCATTAATAGAAGTTGGGTTTCACTATATTTATGTGTTTCTTGCAATATCTTTGTGTATTTCCTTTCTATATCTCTGGGATATTTTTGTCTTCATGTTGTTCTCAAAATAATCTGGATCACTGGGTGAGGACAAGCATGATGGACATTGGCATCATTGAAACTTGACATTTTCGATAGAAGAGCTCTCATTTCCATGTCAAATATTTTATATAGTTCAAATTTCATGTTTAACTTAAAATAAAAGTTCATTGTACAATATTACTCATCATTTCTTTCTTATCTGCTAATAAATTGTCCCTAAAGGTACAAATGTACACCATTATAAGGTGGGGAGATGAAAATTGTTGTATTTTAAAATTGCATTAGCGATTGGAGTAGTGTGAAATGTTTAATTTGAGAACATATTGGTACAATTGAAATATTGGTGGGTCATTATTGAATTTAATTTGTTTCCTAAATTTTTTTTGAATAAAAGTAGTTGAGGACCAATGAAGCCAGCAAAATAAAATGGAAATGATAGAGATGAGAAATCAAGCTTGATATAGAGATGACAAGATATTATAATTTGGAAAAGGAAATAATTCTAGACATAAATGTATACAAGGTAAACTATGAATAGAAATGTCATAACAAAGCACATATTGTTGCATTACCATAACTTTCTTTAAAGAAACTATGGATCTCAAATAATAGTTTTGTCAAAGTATATTATTTCCTCCCTATGTTGGAATGTTAATAATATCAATCAATTTTTATTGATGTGCAAAGAAAGTGAATGTCACTTATCAATGGGAAACATGCTTCTCGTCACTAGGGCACACATTGGGGTCAATACTCTTAAGAGAGTAAGAGTATCACTATCCATGGTATGATATAGTATTATATATGAGGATTATCATATCATTGACATCAAATTTGAGCCTCAATTTTTTAAAACAGTTAAATAGATGGGCATGCCTACACTATAACAAAGTTAGGCCATACTTTTCAATAACATATTTATAAGGGATAACTGGCCATTGTACATGAATTTCTTTAGTAATGAATCAATTTTTTTATTTTTTTTTCTATTAGGTCAAGTAGGATATTGGGTCGATAATAATTACAACCAATAATTGGATATTTCTTGGACATCCAAAATTATAAAAGCACAATTTTCATCCACAAGTAATGTTTGTTAGGTTTTCACCTATCTTGTAAAGTGAATTGAACATAGTTGGTAGGTTTTGAAATTTTGTTTTCAATCTATTGTTTGAATAGACTGTGTAGATCCTTTCTACAAATTTTATTTCAAATATATTTTCTCATTATTGGAAGGGTTGTTTCAAGCACAGATCTTATTGTGCATAGGGTTGAGTTTATTCATGTGTATGCATTCTATCTCAAGTGTAATCATTGATTTCTAGTCTTGTAGAGGTTCTCAAATGTAATCTTTTTTTTTATGGGATGCAAATTTTTTACTTGGACAACTCTAAGTAGAGGGATTTGAGATTGGATGTTCAAATATCATTACAATAAAAATGCAATATTTTGTCTAGAAAAATAGGATGTTGACATCAATTTTGGTTTAAGAAATTTATATTATGATGATTAATTACTTTGTCTTTTAGTAATTTTGGCTTTACGATTGATTAATTCATTTTCAATTATTTTGAATCAAACAATCTACTTTTTTTTTATTCATTAATTCATTTTCACCGATTTTAGCTCAAGAAATTTACAATTTTATAATGATAATTTAATTCATTTTAAAATTATTTTAGTTTCTCACACAATCCAACTTCAATGATTAACATAATTCTTATGTATTGACTTCGCCAAATAAATTTTACAATTTTTCATTGTAATATTCATTAGTGATCGATGGATATAATTTTCTTTCGTTCATACGCATCACCATCGTACAATCAATTGGATGCGGCTCTTTCTTTCCTTATTGGTTTAACCAAGATAATTTGTATCCATTAGTTGTACATACAATACCAAGAATAAATCAAATGGATTTTCCTTGAGAAATTAAATGGAATTTCCTTGACATTATCTATTTCATTACTATTATGCAATATATATCTAGATAAAGCTTAACTTGTCATCTCTACCATTTCTCCTAGATTTTCCTAGATTCACTAGACCTCAAATTCTTTTATCCTACAAATGCTGAGAAAAATAAACAAATTTTAAACTACCCCATTATACTACTCCCTAAAAAAAAATTATTTTAATGTATCCCCTTTCTTATAATGCCGTACTTTTTACACCTTCAAGACCAATTCCTAATTTACATCAAGACAATAATAAAATTAATTAATATAAAAGAAATATTTTAAAATATAATATAAAGGAAAATTTGAAAAAGAATATACCATCATCCTTCAAAATCCATGGAATCGTAGTAGTGAGATTTTCTAGCCACCCTATGTTAGAGTGTTGGAGGGAAGTGGGATAGCTTGAGGGATTGGTAAGTGGAAAAGGGGATCCCATTCCTTGGGTTGTGCAATGGGGAAAAAGGGTCATGGATTGAGACTGATATAGGAGTCAATATTGATCATGAACATGGGAATACATATATGAGAAGAGAATTCAAGCCAACCATAAGAAGAGTGAATTCATCATTGTTGATTCATAACCTTAGCTTGTGGGAGACATATATTGTAGAGAGAATTATTGTAGTAGAAATCATATGGTTGGGTAGATTGTCCTTCTTTTGTAGCCAATTGGTGGACAATTTCTAGATAGACAAGTGTACATGAATGTACATGTGAATGATGTTGAATTATTATGGTTTATGTCATCGATTGAATTAATTTCTAGTTTTTTCATTTTTGATTATGTGTATTAGTCTGCGTTATAAATTATGGTCTCATGGATAATTGAATGGTGTCATTAGGGTGCATAAATCTGTATTTTCATGCCTAGATATGGTAACTAGTTAATAATAGAGAATTGAGATATGGTATCAAAGGAAAAATGATGTGAATTTGGGTGGTTAAAAGAGTCCCTCATATCCTCAAGGTGCACAGAGGGTATTGGTTACATTACAGTAAGGATTGTACCACCAAATATAATTCCTTATCATAAATGGTATACTTTTTTTCTTATCTTGATTTAATTTCTTATTGAAAAAAACCACAAGTTAATCTTCTTCGACTAATACACCTCCATTAGCTACCCTTAAAGCATCACATTCAATTGTAAATAATTTCTGAAAAGTTTGGTAGTAAGAATTGGTGCTTCCACAACCCTTCTTTTGAGTCTTCCAAAACTCACAACCGTTGCCTTTGTCTAAGTGAGGACTTTCCATTTTGTGTAATTAGTCAAGGGTGCACTTATATGACTGAAATTATTAATGGATCTCTTGTGAAATTTCACCAATCTATGGAGTATCTTCACTTATTTGATACTTTGAGGAGACTTGGGCCACTCAAGTATTTCCATGACATTTTCTAAATCCATGCTCAATTCACCAGCTAAAATAATGCTACCCAAGAATACTAGATTATCCTTGCAAAACTCACTGTTTTTAGGGTTGATAAACAACTTTTTCACTCAAAGTATGTCAAGTAACCCTCTCAAATTTTATGCATGCTACTCCATATTTTTAATAAAAAACAATATATCATAAAAATAGTATATGATAAACTTTCCAATGTGTATTTTGAATTCTTGATTCATGGTTTGCATGAAGGTAGTCAGGGCATTGGATAAGTTGAATGGCATCACCACCCACTTAGATAAACCATGTTTTTTTTTTTAAAGTAGTCTTCCTCTCATCATGTTCACGAATAAAATCTAATGGAATCCACTTCTAAGATCACTCTTGGAGAAGATCTCAGAACTTGACAAGAAATTGACTAAGTCATCCATTCTTGGCGATGGATATCGCTACCTCATAGTGATTTTGTTAAGGGCTCTAGAATCCATGAATGACATCCATTTATCTCCTTTGTTTGGTGTAATGACCCTACTTAAATATATGTATAGGGATTATTAATTATAATTAATTTGATAATCTGACTGTCCTAATATGTTAGTTAAACAATAACTATTTATTAATAATATTAACTAATTAAATATTATTAATTACTTGTTCATATATGTCAATGATTAATTAATTATTAATTGACTCATTAATTATTTGAGTAAAGAATTAAAGGGGTTAATAATTTAATTTATTAAACACTTACGTATACAGGAAGGGGATAAGATATTAATGAAGGGGGTAAGATAATAAAGGGGGAGATAAGAAAATTAATGAGGGGGGGAGGAGAGTCGGTGAAAGGGGATATGATGGGGAGGAGTCTTACGAGGAGCATTATCATTTTGGAGGGGAAGCATTTTGGAGAGGAGATTGTAGTTCTGGTTTGGATTTTCTGGTTCTGTGGTTTTGGGGAACCATTGCAGGGGGCACCGGGTTGCTGGGGGTTTTGGGAACGGGGGCCAGGATTCCTTTTGGTTTCCTGGAGCTAGGGAGCTGGACAAGCTGCTCCTAGTTGGCTGGGAGGTTAGTCAGTTTGGGGAGAGTTGGTTAGTGCATTAGACTGGGCAAGGCAGCAGGGGAAGGACAACCATAGCAATGGAAATTAGCATCAGAAGCAGGTAATTTATTTATGAAATTGCTAAGTTATTTTCATGCTGTAGTTAAAAGTTAAACTCTGCTGAAATAATATATGCGTATTTGAAGCTCAATGAATTATTTACGCACTCAAAGAATTCTATGCTTGAAATTAAAATTCTATGTTAGAAATGTTATGTGTAGTTGTATGGATAAAGTTTTTGGTCTTGTTTATTTACGGGTCTCTGCACATGGTATCATAGCCTTAGTTTGAAATCTGGGCCTAAGGGCCAAGTTCCAAATCCAGGTCCACCTAACTTGCAAGCCAAGCACACATTGTTTTTACACAGATATAAATTAAATTATTTTACAGCATAATCTCACCATAATAATCTCTCTTAAGCTACAACGACTTCACTTAATTTGATAAAAGGGTTTAAAGTTTAACTATAGACCCTGTGTGAGGCCTTTAGCTTCAACTATTTTTTTCCCTAACCAATTTGAGGACATAAGGTACACTCCATAGATTTGTCGAAATTATTTTGTTTGGGTATTTGTGAAGATTTAGTATGCCTTCACCTGCACAATTGTGGCTTCATCTCCATAACTTTACCATTTCCTTGTGAAGTTTAAGAGTTTTGGAAGTTCAAGTCCTCGTGACGGCCTCGAACAAATATTCAATAGAATTGATGAGTAAGTAAATCTAAATTTTAGTTAGATCATTTAATCTTGTAGGGTTATTATTAGGGTTCAAAATAAAGTAAAACAAATTTCTTGTTATTTATCTTTATAAGAGATCATCAAAGTTTTATAAATTGAAAATTATAAGGATTTTTCAATTGACAATATATTTTTATTATTTGATTTGATGATATTTTAAATTTTGTTTTATGCGATGTGATGTAGGAGCATCTCTCCACACAGCAGCTAGCCAGCCAGCCACGTTAGCGTGCATGCATTCAAATGCTAAAAGGGAGGCATAGCCTCATTTAATATTTGTAATGAATGTAATTAAATGACTTAGGCTGGTGAGCCATGGAAGTCGTGCCTTTGAGCAGGCGTTAGGTAGATCGGCCTTTATTGTAGATCAACTGAGATCTAGATCAGATGCTGGACTAGACAACCATTGAATGTAATTTATTAGAGTAGGTAGACCTGGAGGGAAGCGCTCGATGAGCCCCTCAGGTAAAAGAGATTTTCATATCTCATTTTGAGTAAGCAGAGCTAGAGTAGAATGGTTGTAGGAGAGGAGCCAGAGAGAGCTCAGGAACACCATTGTAAAGATACAAGCATTTTTCCATTTGTTAATATATAAGAGAGCAGTTTTTCCAACATTATTTTGTGTTGAATGGATGTCTTTGTGTGTTCCATATATATGTTGTAGATGTATGTTGATGCATTCGGTAGGAGTGTGTTTGATTTCAGGGTTGAAGGTCTTTGAGGCTTCATGCCAGGAAGGTGTGACAGGATGTTGTGGGTTCTGAGAGCCGTGCACAGAGGATGCACTTCTGAACTCTGCGGAGTCAGACAAAGACATGCTGAGGCACATACTGAGATCAACAAATCAGGAGAAGGAAGACCTTTGAGGTTGCTGAACACCTCAGGAGGCAAGGCTGTGTGGAAGAAGACATAGTTGCAGACTAAATCTCTTAGGAGTCCTGTAAAGGCTCTGCCAAGTGGGCATTGAGCATAGGCACAAGGTGCAGTTGAAGGAACTCCATCGTGAGTTCAGACAAAATATAGAATCACTAAGGATTCTATGAGAGCTTTGTCAGGAGGACATTGAGTAGGTGCAAGGAGTGCACAGAGGGAACCCAGAACTGTTGAATGTTCTGTGGAGAAGAGACTCCGCTAGGAGGGCATCGAGGAAGTGTGCAGATAGGAACAGAAGGAGAAGGGAAGAACTCTTTGAGTTCTGAAGATGAAAGAAGATTCCACTGAGGGACTTTTATCGGGTTGTTGAATACCCAGAAAGACTCAGCAAGAGGTTGAGTGAGTAGGAGCTAGGAAGGCATTTTATTCTCCATCTGAGGGATAAGAAGGACAAATCCCCCAAGGGGTCTGAGCATTTATGAAAGCTTAGAAGAGATAGCACTCTGGTGCATGAAGACTCTACAGAGGGCAGTAGTCAAAGAATCCTACAAGGATACGAGGATAGAAGCTCAGGAGGAATAATGCTTTTACGCGCGTTAGCGAAACTCAGGGTTGAGGAGTTCACACAAGAGAAAGGAAGACAAAGGTTGCGGTCTTGGAAAGACTTGAAATTCTCCCAATTGTGGGAAGAAAGCAGCGCAGGAGCTCAGGAAGGAGCAACAACAGTCATCAGATAGACCGACAGATTCTGGACCATTGGAATTCTACGTCCAGGAGGCGCATAGGAGAAGTGCATGGAAGATTTGATCTGAGCCATCGGATCTCACTGGGAAATCTCGACAACTGTTGGATCGGGAGAAGATGCACAGAGATTAAGCACAGGAGCCGATGTGTAGAAGAAGAAGTGATCAGAGCTGTTATATCTGGTGTAAGATCACCAACAGTTGTCGGATATGCAGAAGTGGCGAGGGAGTTAAGAGCCATCGGGAAATTGGAGTTCTCGGGGGCACGAGAATCGCGACATCGCAAGTTGCGAAATCCCGACAGGATCTGGACTGTCCGTTTGTAGAGGGAGCACGTGGTGGAGATCAAGGCACCATCAGTGTTTGATGCATCAGGAAATCAGAGTTCCCGAGGACAAGAGAACCGGGACAATGGAAGTCTCGAAATCCCGACATAATCAAGATCGTCCATCTAGGAGGACCCATGGCAACCATCAACGCACCGGGAAAAGCTGCGATGGGAGTCAACGTGGAGGACAAGTGTCATACATCTGGGAAGAGTCAGGAATCGGTATATCTGAGATCCCAGGCACAAAGGTTTTGTGCATTGCAGAATCACGATATGAGATTTCATGATAAAGTATCGGAACGTGGGGCCCACACAAGAGTTGGCGATTGGACAGGTGGCACATCGCATGTCGTAACCTCGTGAGTAGAAGGGATGAGAATTTGGTGTTAGGAGTCGCGAGGTGTGAGGTCATGAAGCGACAAAGTGGTGAGAGAATCAGGACCATCTATTGAAGAGGACGCGTGGCAGAGATCGAAGAGATCTCGCGAACTCGGGAGTTCGCAGGGTGAGAGCCCAAACATTGGGTATCCCAAGTCACGAAGTGGGGAAGTAGCGAGAGAAGGATAGCCATTGGATCTGGGTCATGTGAGAATCATCGGATCTGCACGTGGGATCGTGTATCGAAGCCTCACGAAAAAAGGCTTGAGGATTTGGGTGCAGAGATCGTGAGGTTGCGAGAAGCGATATCCTGACAGCTGGAGGAGTCGTGCAGGCCACAGTGAGAGATAGTGGAAGACAGGTGTCAAAGGACCAGGTGTCATTGGCATATCGGGAGCCTTGAGACTAAGGGTGCGAGGCCTGCTAAACCTCAAACTGCGAGAAGAGACCATAGCCGTGGATCTCAGATAGGACGTGCGTCAAGTATCCGGAGGAAGTCAAGGATCGGCATATCGCGGTTCCCATATACATGCGCACTTTGACTTCGAAAACCCCGTAGCCCCGACGGGGTAAGGCTGCGATCACAGAGTAACGGTCACATGGACCAGGGCTTAGCCAGGAGGGCTGAAGCACATCGCAAATTGGGAAATCACGGGTCCCGTGGACATAAACATTGTGTCATTGTAAACACCGAAACTCTGATGGAGGGTTTGACTGGAGTCACACGGAGACAGGTCATATGGACCATGCTCTAGCCAGGAGGGCTAGCGCACAAAAGGGGCACATCGGTTTTTGAGGATTAAAACTCCGATAGGAAGGTAAGGCCATGGTCGCGGAGATTTGGTCATATGCAATAGGAGCTAAGCTCAGGAGGGCTCATGTGTGAAAGGATCTCATCGCAAATTGGGGATTGGAGAGGTAAGGAGTTCTCGACAGCGGGAACTGCGAAACCCCAAACCCTGATACAGAGTCGGGGACAACCACGATAAAGTGTCGAAAGTCGTGGGGAGGAACTAAAGGACCTGTGGATCAAGTATTTTGCACAGTGATTCTCGAGGTAATCCAAAGAGCTAATCAGGCTCAGAAGAGAAATTGAAGTGATCCTGTGAGTAGGAGGGCGCAAAGGAGTTTGGTCACATCTTCTTTGCGTCAAGTGGTATCAGAGCTGAAATTATTGCTTGTATATTTCAGGCAAGAGGAGAAAAGAGGAGACAGAAGAAGACAGAGTTGTTGAGGAATCTGTAATGATTGTTTGCAGGTAGGCAACAATCAAGGAGACAGTCAGCAGGACTATAAGATGAAGTTGGAAACACTCAAGATGCAGAGTGACAGCAGCAGGTTTGTCAGGGAGGAAGACAGGGACAGCAAGATGGATACTGAAGGCCATAGGAAGAAAAGCAAGGAAGAAAATCTTGCCGAATTTGATAAAGAAATGACTAAAGAACTCTATGAGCTAAAAGCAGACATAAAGGAGTTCGAACTGTGGATGCGGTAGGATAGGAGGAGGAGACGGATGCGTGAATTGCCCATGAAGAAGGCAAAGGCGAAATGGCCAGTCAGAGAGCTGATGGTCATGAGACAGTGCAGGTTGTTGAGAAAATGGTTGAGGTATGCTGAAAACCTCAAGGCCACAGAGGAAGAGATGATTTTTCACTGTTGGCCAGAGACTGGGAGAGGTCTCGATGATGAAGAGTTTAAATTGGGGTCATTTGAGGATCTTAAGAACTGCTAGGTGGGCAGAGAAGAGAAAATTTCATATTTCCAAGAAGGCAACGAGTTGAAATCAGCTGAGGATCCCATGGACTATCATAGGGATAGCCAGGAAACTTTGCATTGCCAGTTGGGCAATGATAAGAGGTCGCTGTGGGATCTCGAAGACTGCTAGAAGGGTAGCGAAAGGTTTCCAGTTTTCCAGATGGGCAAGGAAACAAAGATGGAATTAGTTGATTCCATGGACTACCAGGTGGGAAGAGATGAAAATTTGAGACTGTCTGAAAGTCTCATGGACTCGGAGGAAAGTTCAATTCAGCAAGGAGTGCTGATGAAGATGGGATCAATTGATCTCATAGTCTGCCAGGAGGGCAGAAGAGACATCCCATATTTCCAGGTGGGAAGGGATGAGCAGATGAATTTGGATCAGCTAGAGGAGCTGACAGAGTATATGAGACTGTCTGATAGTCTCATAAATTCAGATATGGAAAGGGATCAATAGGTGCAGCTGACAGAAGAGGAGGAAGATCAAAATGATATTCTGATGATTGGGGGAATTGGGATATTCCTACCATCTGCCTAGGAGGAGGCAGAAAATTGTGTTGCAGATGATACAACAACAGCAGGAGAACAGTCAGTTGTGACTGACAAAAGGAAATTAAGACTGACGATGATTGTCAGGGAAGAGGAGGAATTGGAGAAGACAGTTGAGACTGCCCAAGCAAAAGAAGATGAAAAGGATGATGAGCATTCTGAGGAAAGGCTCAATATTTTCAACCAGGAAGCTGAAAAGACTGCAACAGGGGAGGTTGCAAAAGCAGAAGAGGAAGAGGCAGACATCATATGCTTTACTGATCTGTGGGATCAAATTGAAGC
>ML804088.1:83302-95166 GCA_009831015.1 Picea engelmannii
GCCTATGCTTGTCATAAAAGGTTTAAAGTCTACCAAATGGATGTCAAGTCAGCCTTTCTCAATGGAGATTTAAGTGAAGAAGTCTATATGGAACAACCAGAGGGTTTCAAATTGTCTGATAACCCTGACTTAGTATGGAAGTTGAAGAAAGATTTATATGGTTTAAAACAAGACCCTCGAGCCAGGTATCACAGACTGGATACGTATCTCAAAGACAAAGGGTTCAAGAGAGGAATAGATGATAGCAATCTGTATATTAAGATAGAGGATAATGATTTTATCATCGTATTGGTCTATGTAGATGACATCATCTTTGGATGTAATAAGGACTCACGGGTACAATGGTTTGCTTCTTCCATGGAGTCTAAATTTGAAATGTCTATGATAGGAGAACTATCATTTTTCCTTGGTCTGCAAATTACTCAGAGGCCCGATGGGATCTTCATTTCTCAAGGAAAATATTTAAGAGAAATGTTGAAAAGGTTTCAAATGGAAGATTCTAAACCTGTGGGTACACCTATGGTAACTGGATGTAAATTAAGAAAGGATGACGATTCACCTGATGTTGATCAAAGCTCATATCGATCAATGATAGGAAGCCTGTTGTACATCACAGGATCTTTCCCAGACATAATGCATGTTGTAGGAATGGTAGGAATATATCAGGCTGCACCTAAACAAAGTCATTTGCAATCTGTCAAAAGAATATTCAGGTACTTAAAAGAAACAATGACTTACGGTCTGTGGTATCCCAGAAATCAAAGTCTTTAGTTGACTGCTTATTCAGATGCAGATTGGGAAAATTGTGTTGATGAGAGAAAAAACACTAGTGGAGGAGCATTATTCTTGGGTAACTCCTTAGTAGCCTGGCTCAGTAAAAAGAAAGGTTTTATTTATTTATCAACCACAGAGGCAAAGTACATTACTGCTGCTACCTGCTGCACATAGGTATTATGGATGATTCAGACACTTGCGGACTTAGAGGTAAAATAAACTTCACCGATCCCTATTCATTGTAATAACACTAGTGCCATCAATGTGTCTAAAAATCCTGTATTCCACTCCAATACCAAGCATATCCCCATAAAATATCATTTTCTGAGAGAGAAGGTCACCAATCAGACTGTTTAGGTCCATTACATTCCCACCATAGAACAAATTGTAGACATCTTTACTAAGCCCCTAGCCAAGACACCGTTTGAATATATTAGACAGAAGCTGGGTGTCATTTCGTTTCACACCTAAAAGAGTCCATCTTGTTAGGGGGAGATTAGTATTGTTTGAATATCTAATGCCTCCTAAAAAGTTATTGCAATAGCTCAGGGGGAGCTTGTCTCTTCTTTGATATTGATGTCAAAGCGGGAGAAAAGAATTCGGGTGCCTTAGTTGCCATCAATACCAAAGGGGGAGATTGTTGGCAAATGTTTTACAGGAAGCATAAGCTTTTCATTGATGGCAAGTATAGCAGTAATGATGGGTTGAGTACAACACCGATGATAAACAGGAAAATAGAAGATAAGGCTAGGAAGATCGAATGATCGAAGGAAACGTTGGCAAGTACAACAGTGAAGATGGCAGGATCAGAGTGTGCATCAATGGACAAACAGGAACAACGTAGGCTCAAGAGGAATTAGCGCAGAGTCAAAATTCTTCCAAGTAAAATGGATGTGTAAGCTTGGAGGAGAAGTGTCACTGATTGTTGGATCCCATCCTAAATTCCCGATAGCATGAGGGCCATCAGATATGAATAAAATCAAGAAGAGCACGTGCGGAAGAGGAGAATAGATCTCAGGCATTAGATCTGAGCACATGATCCGACCACCGTTGGATCGGGGAAAATCTGCATGGTGTTTAAAGTGCAAGGAGAAAATGGGATCACAAAATCTCGAAAGCAGGAGGATCGTCCATCCCAAGGGGTTATGTGGACCGTTGATCCAACTCCCTATCGGGGTTTCGAGGATCACGAGTTGAATTTTTAAAAGAACATTGACAACAAGAATGTCGATTTCACGATATGTGATATCGCGATGCAATCACAGCCATTGAACCGAGAATGAGATCTGGACCGTTGATTTTCTTCATGGAGTATCAAGGATCGGGACTTTGAAATGACAAAATCACTTGACATCAAGAATTCCAATTTCGTGATATGTGAAATCGCGATCTAATCTGAGCCGTCAGATTAAGGTTGAATCTGGACCATTGATCCTCTACATGGAGAATCGGGGATTGGGACTTTCAAATGACAAAATCACTTGACCTCAAGAACCCTGATTTCGCGATGTGTAAAATCTCGACTGAACCTGAACCATCAGATCAAGATGTGATCTAGACCATCGATCCAACTCATGACAATAGACCACGTCAGCTAGGGACACGTGGCACAATCAGGTAATGACAAGTGTCAGACTGATTCAACATTTCAGGCACATGTAAGTCATGAATCAGAGTGACACATGGCAGTATTCAACACATGTAAATCCACATGTGACGTCGGCAGATGGACACCTTATCGGAGTTTTGCGGATCGCGACTTGGGGAGGCAAAGAACCCAATGCATCAAGAATGTCGATTTCGGGATATGAGAAATCACGATTCAATCGCAGCCATTAAATAGAGATCAGATATGGACCGTTGATCTCAGATCCATCTCAGAGTTTCGCAGATCACGACTTGGAGAGTCGAGATGATTCATCTCCAGATTCACAAGATGCGAGATCACAATTTAATCGTGGTCTGTTGGATCAAGAGGACACGTGGTGAAAGATCATCATGTCTTTGACTGGAAATTCAAAGGAACAGCGAGATGCGAGATCGCGATTTAATCATGGACCGTTGGATCAAGAGGACGCATGGCGAAAGATCAGAGCACCATAAAGCTCCATCTCGGAGCCTCACCTATCATGACTTGGAGTGATGAAAATCTCCATCTTAGGATCAGCAAGATGCGAGATCACAAAAAGATCCTGACCGTCAACACACCAAAAGATGTGGACCGTTGATCTAAGCTCCATCTCTGAGTCTCGCCTATAGTGACTTGGAGTGACGAAAATCTCCATCGAATGAACAACAAGATGCGAGATCACGATGAGATCGGGACCATTGATTCATCAAGATCATGAACCGTCGATCAGGGTCGATGGAGATTATGAGTTCGACTGTCTCAGAGAAGACGAAGAGTCTCAAACTGCCAGAGAGACTGAGGAATATTAGTATAACATACAAAGATGCTGGACACATAGGGTGAACCACCAGAGAAGATGAAGAGTCATGATGATGATCGGACAAAGCACTTGAGAGGTGGAGGATAACGACGCGGAGTCAGCATGTAGAGGCATTGCGAACATTGCATGCACAACATGCACAGAAGCTATAAATACATGGTACAGAGAAGAGATGGGGTTGTTGTTACTGTTAGAGTTTGCTGTGATTGTAGCTGGTGAAGTTGATTCATGTGTGAAGAAGAAGGAGAGTGCAACAACTGAATTGAGCAAAAGAGGATTTGTGCAGTGAATGGGTATGGCACACAAAGCTTAAAAGGCAGAATAATAGACAGCGCAAGTGAGGTGTGCAGGAAGGCAAAGAGGCAGACAGACTAACAAAATGCAGCAGAACAATGATGAGTCTGGTAAGCCATTGTTGAACATTATATCACTATAATAAGTTTGAGTAACACAGAATCAATATTTCAGGGTGGTTGGGAGGTGCTAGGGATGGTTGTTGTCCTCAGAGGTTCAAGTGGGTGCTTGAACATAGGGAGTTGGTGCTTCCTTCTAGTTGGTGCTAGAGAAACCAAGCAGTTGGTGCTTCCTTCTAGTGGGTTCTAGAGAAAACAGAGAGTTGGTGCTCTCATCAAGTTGCATCTTGCTAAACAGAGGTTGTATCCTCATTATGAGTTGGTGCTCATATGTATGATAATGTAAAGAATGTAATTATTACTTATCATATAAAGAAAAAGAGGTTTTTAACCTGTATGGGTTTCCTTGGAAAATATTTGTCTTTGTGTTTCTCATATATGTGACTGATGCTTAATGTGCCTGTGTTTATTTCTCTGCATTATTGTGATCATCATTCAGTGTTTCTGCAAAGAGTTTTAAAAGAAGCATAATTGTTTAAGCTCAGTAACAACTGATTCACCCCCCACTCTCAGTTGTCCAACAATACATGCACGAGACTTGTATGTACTATATACACATGCATTTCTTGTACATGTACACTAGTATGTATGATTTTTCTTGACTTACTTACTAATAATGTTGACTAATTTTTATGAATGTGTGAACCATGTTTCTTTTCCTTTGTACCATGAGATACCTTAACTTCGAGATGAATTTTTCTGAAGGGTGGGTGTATGTAATGACCCTGCTTAAATAGATGTATAGGGATTATTAATTATAATTAATTTGATAATCTGACTATCCTTATATGTTACTAAACAATAATTATTTCTTAATAATTTTAACTAATTAATTATTATTAATTACTTGTTCATATCTGTCAATGATTAATTAATTATTAATTGACTCATTAATTATTTAAGTAAAGAAATAAAGGGGTTAATAATTTAATGTATTAAAGACTTGCGTATACGTAAAGGGGATAAGATATTAATGAAGGGGATAAGATAATAAAGGGGGAGATAAGAAAATTAATAGGGGGGGTGGAGGAGAGTCAATGAAGGGGGATATGACGGGGAGGATCCTTATGGGGAGCATTATCATTTTGGAGGGGAAGCATTTTGGAGAGGAGACTGTAGTTCTGGTTTGGATTTTCTGGTTCTGTTGTTGGGTTCTACGGTTTTGGGGAACCATTGCAGGGGGCACTGGGTTGCTGGGGGTTTGGGCATGGGGGCCAGGATTCCTTTCGGTTTCCTAGAGCTAGGGAGCCAGACAGGTTGCTCCTAGCTGGCTGAGAGGTTAGTCAGTTTGGGAAGAGTTGGTCAGTGCATCAGACTGGGCAAGGCAGTAGGGGAAGGACAACCATATCAGCGGAAATTAGCATCAGAAGAAGGTAATTTATTTATGAAATTGCTAAGTTATTTTCATGCTATAGTTAAATGTTAAATTTTGATAAAATAATATATGCTTATTTGAAGCTCAATGAATTATTTATGCACTCAAAGAATTCTATGTTTGAAATTAAAATTCTATGTTAGAAATGTTATGTGTAGTTGTATTGATAATTTTTGGGGGCTTGTTTATTTATGGGTCTCTACATTTGGGGAGATTAGGAAAGGTGTGGCACATGGGATCATGCTTTCCCTTACAAATCCCCTTTTCAATAATTCTATAATCTTCCTCCTCATTTCCTCTTTTTCTATAGAATTGATCCTATAAGCATCTTGACTTGGGAGTTTGGCATCTAGAATCAGATTATTTTGATGAGTAATGGCTCTTGAAGGATGGAAGCTAGTTTGTAGGTTAGATGGTGTCAAATTGTATTATTTTTGTAGTAATTTCTACACTTATAATGAAACTACTTGCTAATCTAATTTCTCTTTTTCTTAGAGGTATAAAAAATACTAAATCTCACTCTTTGACTTTTTGGAAAACTTCTTCCAACCCATTGTAATCAAGGATATAGTTGTTTATTTACTTGATTACTTTCCTTTAAAAGGATTTAAGATATGCCATTTTCCCTCATGATGTATCTCATAAGTGTTTTCTCTACCATAGTGAACTACATTCCATTCATATTGCAAAGGTCTACCAAATAGTAAATAGCAAGCATCCACTGGCACTATGTCACATAACATGCATTTGTTTTCATAAGGACCAATTTTGAAGTCATTGAGACAATATTGATTTATAAGCACACTATGATCATTTTTTCAACCAAGAAATATTATAGGGATGTGATTTTAATGCATGTAAGTTGTAAATTTTGTAACAACCCTAGTTAAATAGTTGCTTAAGGTTTATCAAGTATAGTTAATTAAATAATTAACTCTCCTAATCTGTATTAGTTAAATAATGATTATTTATTAATAATATTAATTAATTAATTATTGTTTAATATATGTTGACTAATTAATTAATTGATTAATTAACACATTTAATGTATGTGTAATGAATTAAAAGCTTAATAACTTTTAATTTATTATTAGAAAACTTTACGTATGAAAGGATAAGGCATTGAACGGAGGGATAGGGTATTGAATGGAGGGATAAGGTATTAAATGGAGGGATAAGGTGGGTGGCATTAAATGAAGGTAGGAGGCGGTGAATGGGGGAGGATATGAGGGGGCAGAGGCATTTGCGAGAGGAACTTTTTGGGGGGGAAACTTTAGGGAAAGGGAAGCCTTTTTTTTTCTAAGATTAGGGAATCTGTTTTCTAGTTTGTATTTTCTGGTTTGGAGTTTCAGTGGACTGTTGCAGGGGTGCATCGATTGCTGGGAGTTTTGGGCTCAGGGGCTAGGGATCCTCACAGAATCTTGGAGCTAGGGAGCCGAATAAGCTCTGTTCCTAGCTGGCAGGGAGGAAAGATTCAGTTTTGGGCAGAGTTTGGGCAGAGCAGCAGCGAGGACAGATGGAGATTGGAGAAATAGCATCAGATAGAGGTATGTATTTTTAGGAATATGCTTTGTTATGTGGTTGTTAAGTATATTTATTTTCATGCTGTTCATAAATCAAATTTATGCTGAATTATAAACGATTATAAGTTGATGTTTAAATTGTGTAGGATATAATTTCTTTATTCTTTATTTTAGCTTGTGTTTTATAAGGCTTTGTGGGGACAGAGACCTTACACATAGGTTTCATAGTTGAACTTGAATGGGGTGGTGGCATAGTTGGTTAGCGCGTAGGTCTCATAGCTTGCACTAAGGAATCATGAGGTCGAGAGTTCGAGCCTCTCTCACCGCACTTGCATAAAACTCATAATGTTTTTCATGTATCTGTTCTACGTCATTATGTTGTTGACGAATCACATAAACTAAATTGGAATGAATTGCAGGTATCGGACGCGGGAACTCTCACGGTAGAACCGTTACGCATATTGGACCATAGAGTCCGACAGCTCAGGAACCGTCTGGTAGACCAAGTTAAGGTCCAGTGGGACAAGTATAGTCTAGGATTTGCTACTTGGGAAGACGTCGAGACACTACGACGAGATTATCCCTCACTTTTTTGACCACCTCGAGAATATGTTTCTCGAAGGCTGGGTGTATGTAACACCACCTTTTGACTTAGACAACCAAGATTACCTAAGGCCTACACACCTTTATTTTTTATTCATAAGTGAAACTATTAAATTATAAACTTGAACTTTTAAGGCGTATGAATCTTTATGAATGTTTAAATGTATTTGGATAATGATGGATATGATGCGATATATTGTGACAATGTAAATTTTATGAATTTTTAAATGTTATTGATGATGATGGATAGGATGCAATCTATTTTGTAAATGATAATTTTATGAACAGGTGTTGTTAATTGGATTATGGGATATTATGAGATCTATTTCTAACTTGAAAACTTTGATGTTAAAGTTGTTGGTATGCGGATACCGAAGTGAAATTATGGTTGTATGCAATTACATGATGATAATGCATAGAAATGTATGAGTTTGTATTACAGACTAATTTGTAGGTTATGGGCTATGACATAGCCAAGGGATAATGATAATGAAAGTGGATGTCATGACCACTGGCCGAGAAACAATATGGTATGAATCTTAGTATGTGAAATTATATTGGTTTGGATGCATTTCTATGATGTGTGGACTAGTGCAGGATTACAGGTGGTGAGACTGCCCAAAATTGAATAGACGATGAAAAAAATCCCAGAAACACAGTGCCATTGTATATTCCATTGTAGGGTGTGGACCCTAGTCCTGTTAGGAGGGGTGGAGGAATTTCCTACCGTGTATCCTCTGAAACCTGAAGTCATGGGAGGACGATGTTAGCTCATGCTCCCCTAGACGTGTGATGATGACTGTCAGTTGCCTGCTGGGGAAGCTTGGTCAAGATAGTGACACTTCCGCTTACGAGTTCTATTTGGAGTTAGGTCAATATAGTTGACGCTCCAAGATAGTCTAGCAAAGGAAGGATAGGAATGGAAGAAGGAAGTAAGTTAGGGAGGAAGGATGAGTAGAAATAGTTGAGAGTGTATGGAGATTTGTCTTATGGTGGAACTTATTGTGTTTCCTTCTGAAAAGAAAATGTATTTGTATATGAATATTCATAATTATGTAACTAAACTACAATTGTCTAAATAACATTGTTGAGCTAGATAATTATAATTAAAGGATTTCACAAACATTTGATTGATTGATTGTCTTTTATAAAATGAATAGTCTTGTTGAATGGATTGGATGCATATGAAAATTACTATAGAGATGATAGTTATTGATATTAGTACATGAACGAGACTTGTATGTACTAGCTACACATGCATTTCTTTCACATGTACACTAGTATGTATGAGTTTCTTGGCTTACTTACTAATAATGTCAGTTATTTGTTAAGAATGTGTGAACCATGTTTCTTTTCCCTTGTATCATAAAATACTTTAACTTCGGGACCAAATTTCCTGAAGGGTGGGTGTATGTAACAACGCTAGTTAAATAGTTTCTTAAGGTTTATCAAGTATAGTTAATTAAATAATTAACTGTCCTAATGTGTATTAGTTAAATAATCATTATTTATTAATAATATTATTTATTTATTTATTTATTGTTTAATATATGTTGATTAATTAATTAATCAATTAATTAACACATTCAATGTATGGGTAACAAATTAAAGGCTTGATAACTTTTAATTTATTATTAGAAAAAATTACGTATGAAAGGATAAGGCATTGAATTGAGGGATAGGGTATTGAATGGAGGGATAAGGTATTAAATGGAGGGATAAGGTGGGTTTCATTAAATGAAGGTAGGAGGTGGTGAATGGGGGAGTATATGAGGGGGCAGAGGCATTTGGGAGAGGAACTTTTTGGGGGGGAAACTTTGGGGAAAGGGAAGCCTTTTTTTTTTTTTTCTGAGATTAGGGACTGTGTTTTCTGGTTTGGAGATTGGGTGGACTATTGCAGGGGTGCATCAATTGCTAGGAGTTTTGGGCTCAGGGGACAGGGATCCTCACGGAATCCTTGAGCTAGGAAGATGGATAGGCTCTGTTCCTAGCTGGCAAGGAGGAAGGATTCGATTTTGGGCAGAGTTTGGGCACAGTAGCAGTGAGGATAGACGGAGATTGGATAAATAGCATCAGATAAAGGTCTGTATTTTGAGAAATATGCTATGTTATGAGGTTGTTACGTATATTTATTTTCATGTTGTTCATAAATAAAATTTATGCTGAATTATAAACGATTATAAGTTGATGTTTAAATTGTACAGGATATAATTTCTTTATTCTTTATTTTAGATTTCATTTTATAAGGCTCTGTGGGGACATACACCTTACAAATTTTATACCATTTTTGTACATACCAAATTATCAGTAGGTCCTTCATCTACAATCACCTTGCAAACTTTTTCTTTTCACTTGCATTTTGTCTGGAACACACTCTTCTTCTTCCAATCATCTTTGGGGGTTTCTTTGTTCTCGGTTATTAAGATTATCCTCAACATCATATTCTTTTGTATCTATGCTGAAATTTCTTCTATCAATTACTATTCTTCTTTGTTAAGTACCAAAGAATGAATACAAAAGAACCACAGTATATATACAAGAATAATATGAAAAATCTCTTTATTATTATCAAACCCTTAGGGTCGGGCAACACCATAAAATGGATCCTATTATGGAAGGGATCCTCTCATGTTCATTTGCCTCTTCGAGGGGGAAGCCTCCTATTGAACTTCAGCTCCAAATACAATACTTTTCTTCATATCTAATTACATTGCATGAACCCTTTTATATAGTGCAACCAACCACCTAAGAACATTCTAGAGGAGGAACCTTCTAGAAGCAGAACCTTCTAAGAAGTCCTATTACATTTATTATATCTAACTACCATAGTAGGGCTTATTTAATACTATAGTGGACCTAGTCTACCTTACATTGAATGACCTCTACTATTATAACTATGGGTCATCTGGGCCCCCCACTACCTCTCTATCTACCTAACATTCCATCCCCCTTATTAAAGAATTGTCCTCAACACTTGATATACAACTATATACCAAGGTCCCATGAATAAGTGTGGACCATAGTTCTATAGTAGAATAGATAAATAGGGTCCCATGGAGAAATGATAACCATCATGCTAAATTAGTCCAACTTCCATTGTAAACTGGGGTTCCATGTCCAAGTTCTCATGTGAACTCCATGCAGAAGATGTTTGAACTGAAGAACCAACTGAAAATGATGCTCCAAAGATATGCATTGATCATGAGGATCCAAATATGTAGATGCCTCCATATCCACAAAATCATCTGAATAACACACTAATACTGGAGAATACTAAAAATAGTGTTCATAGAAGGCATTGTACTTCTCTCCATAATGTTCTCTACATAAGGTGAAGGAGAGTCATCAAATAGAAGATGGAAGTGGTTGGCATCCAAAAAATGACAACTATCCATATACCAATCATCACAAACATCTTCAAAATAATACCATGCATATAATTCTTGAATATATTCATTCCTAATGTCCCACATCATATATCTCACTTTCATTCTAAGGGTGATTGCTTGAATATTTTGCACACTTGCCTAAATATTTTGAATACCTTATTGAATACATGTCTCGAGGGATGCAAACTTATGTGGAAGTTTCATGAGAAATCTAATATCCATTGCAAACACTACATATAATCTACCAAAATAAAAATTATCTATCCAATGGAACTGATCTAGTAGCAATCTAAGAACACTATGAAAAATGATGAGCTCTGCAATTCCGTCGTCGTCACGAAAACCCCCCAAAAATGGTTGATTTTAAATCAACGATATCTTCACTTCTGGAGCTCTGAATCAGGTGATTGTTTTTTTTTAAATCAACTATTTTTGAAAGAGGAACTCAAATCTATAATTTGTTTTAGAAATTTCAGCATCCAGTTGCTATAGGAAAAAACAATTGCACCACCGTCTATGGAAAAAACCCTGAAAATTTTCATATTTTAAAATGTAAATAAATTTACTTCCCGGACTCTGTTTCGACTGATTTGTTTTTTGAGATTGGGTATTTTTCCAAGAGGAATTAAAATATACAATGTTTTTGGCCAAATTCTACTGATAAGGTTTCATATCTGAACCTTAAGTGTGCCACCCTCTTTTTTCCCTAAAAAAATTCTGCAAAAAGAGCCAAAACATTCTCCCCTTCTTTGGACAAGGAAAGCGCTATGATACCACTTGTTAAGTACCTGAATAGATATGAAAATATATCTCAAAATAACCAATAATATCAACAATAATAAACCAAACCATTCGCTAAAATATTGAACACAAGAAATAGTCAAAACCCCTGAGGTATGGTAACACCATATATTAATCCTTAAGGAAGGATGACACTCCTCAAGAAAATCTTGATACATTCACAAAACCACACTTTTATTATAAGAAAACCCTTGAGGTATGGAAACACCATACAATCGATCCTATTATGGAAGGGATGCTCTCCTCTTCACATGCCTCTTCGAGGGGGAAACCTCCTAATGAGCTACAACTCCAAATACAATACTTTTCTTCATATCTCATTACATTGCATGAACCCCTTTATATGGTGAAACCATCCACCTAAGAAAATTCTAGAGGAAGAAATTTCTAGAATTATAACCTTCTAAGAAGTCCTCTTACATTTATTATATCTAACTACAATAGTGGACCTTATTTAATACTATAGTGGACCTATTCCACCTTACATTAAATGGCCTCTACTATTATAACGATGGTCCCCACAACCCCCCCCCCCC
>ML804088.1:95179-118252 GCA_009831015.1 Picea engelmannii
CCACTACCTCTCTATCTACCTAACATTATTCTCCTTTTTGGGCCACAATCACCCTTTGAAGTTTTCAGGGTAGTGTATAGCCTTATGTGGTTTGCTTCATATAAAACTCTTTAAAGGCTTCCAACTTCAAAAAAATGGTTATCCTCATCCTCCCAGTCCTTGGATGTCCAACTTAACATTACCCTTTGTTTCTTGTTCATTAGTAGGTATGGAGGAACTTTCTCTTCCCCTAATCAAATTTTTACCACCCCATTTGATTGTTTCTTTTCCCTTCGCATTTAATTTTCACTTTGATATCAAGGTCAATTAATATGCTTTATCCATGATGCCTACTTTCAATAGAGTTATCTCATATTGGAGTTCAAATATAATCCCATTGATGTATCTTACTACTACATTCTCATTGTCTTCCTGGAAAGAAATCCTAATTTGTACGATAAAAAATTGTTTAGTATAAGATAGTATCGATAACTCCTCCTATTTTAGATTTTGAAACTCCTTAAAAAGTGTGTATTGATAATATGAGGACATAAACTTATTTTCAAATGTTTTGGCATCTTTTTGCACATTCTGATTTTCTCTTTCCCTTATCTTCTCCTAACATTCTTGAGGTACTCCAACCATATAGAAACATGAGACTCCATTTTTAATATTGCAACTTTGACACATTGTGGTTTAATTTCCTCACTTCCTTCCATCTCATAGTATTTCTAAAACCATTGAATCTAATCCATGAACACTTCTGGATTTAATTCACCTGTAAAACAAGGGCCAACATCCATATGGGTTCCCTATTCTAAACTGCGAGAGGTCTAATTGGGACTTATTTTCGGGGGTAACCCCTACTGTTGACAAAGGGTGTTTTTGGTTGCATCAACAGGGTCCTTAACCCTAAGTTTTATTCTCTTTTTGGTTATAGCTTCAATAAGCCTCTCCATGTGCTTTTTATTGGATAACTATATAATTTTCCATCTATGTTGGTACTTTTTGGGTGGAAAAATTGCAGGAATTGATTTGTAGGGCCCATTTTAGTGGCAAATCCTAGTTTAGGAATTTGTGGTCCAAAAACTCCCATAGCCATTTTGAGGTCAAAATTTTACAAGTATAGCTCCCAGTTGCTCAACATTGTTCTACACACTAATACCTTTCCAATGGTACAAAAATATCCTCAATGATAGCTTGCATGTTGAAGATATGCTTATTGCAAGTTGAACTAACTTGTTGACCACCATGGTACTAAGTGGACGTCACATGAGGCCCCATTACTCACACATGTGGGGAAATCCATGTCACGAATTTCAAGAATATTCTAGAAGGTACAAAACCTAACACTAATTGAGGGTTGAGACATGTATAAACCCTTACCCTAGTTGGTTATCAAGTGGTGTTAAATATTGGGCCACTAAGAGGAGAAAGGGGTTCCATTATTTAGCATTTTACTTGTTCCATAGTTGAGAATTACATCTAGGAGTGGGATTTTAGAGCATAGTAGAGGAGGAATAAGATTCTATAGAATATATTCATGCCACAATGTCAAAGGAAACTCCATAGTGATCGACCCCTTTATTTGTACTTGCATTTCATAGCTGAAGAAAAGAGATCAGAGGATATGCCTCACCTTGAAGATACCTTTTCTCCTATTTTCATTTTCTCGGTATACATATTACATTCATTTTTGTTGATGGTGTGTTCATTTTCTTGTTCTTTTTTTTGTATTCAAGTTATTTTCATAAAATTGAGCAATAAGCTAGTGATAATAAATCTAAGATCAAAGGAAATAAACCTACAATAGAAAATATTTTCATCATAATACTAGATATGTTGTGATGAACTGTTCTAGTGGAATATCCACAATAATTTACAAATCATATTGGTATCAAGGAAACTTTCTTTGGGTTATTTGTGGGAAGTTGCAGGATCCAAGAATTGCATAAGATATATTTGCAAGGTTGGAAGAAAATCTCATTGATATCTCTCACAACATGTACAAACTCATGGTGGCTATAGTGAACAAGTTCATACTTTTTGAGGAGGTTGGTGTTTCTAACTCAAAAATTAAATCGAATGAAAAACCAAGAGATAATGAATACCTAGAAAAGGAATCGAAAAAAGATCTTGAAAAAGAGAAACCAGGTTGTAGTGTCATCACTCCTTCAAGACATCTGTTTAAAATGGAAATGAAAGTGGATATAAACCCTTATCAATGCGGTATTGATTCTATTAAGTTGAATAATTGGTTGTAATAATTAGAAATATATTTCAGTGTCCATAATATATATGAAGAACAAAATATTTTGTTTGTCGGACTATAACTAGAGGGCCATGCACTAAACTGGTGGGAAATCCACATAGAGACACATATGCTATAGGCTGACCCACTAATAAATAAGGGGGGTGATTTCAAAACCCTAATAAAGGCCTATTTCTACCCTATTAGGTATGTAGAGGACCAATGGATCCATTGGAATCACTTTAGGTAGAGGCAAGAGAAGAGTTTGCAAGAGTACATCACTAAATTTAGGAAGATAGAAATCATGTTGGTTATCTCTCACAAGAACCCAAACATAGTCCTCAAATATTTGAAGGGTCTATAGAGTCATTTGCAAAAGAAAGTGGTGCTCTTCAAACATGGACCATTAATTAGGCATGTGTGCAAGCATAGTACTTGGAGAGCATAGTCCATAAGAAAGGAAAACCATGTGTTTATAAACAAAAAGACCACCAAGATGATTCCAAGGAGGGGAAGAAGAAGTGGAAAGGAAAAGACAATAAGACTACATCCACTACACATTAGTGCGAGGATTGAAGCAACCACGACAACCATTGCAATATCGATGTTCACATTGAAGGTACATGTTGGAAGATACATCCAAATATGAACCTAAATAATTGTAAGAATGATGCCAAGAGGAAGAACCTACTAGGAATGGATTTAGGAAACAAAGTAGAGAGGAACTTAGATGTGGATGACAATATTGTCTAGACTTCAATTCAGAAGGAGATGAATCTGAGTAACCTTCATCACATGGAAGAGAAGGAGATGAATAAACTCTTCCACATTAAGATCTAGGTCAAAAATACCGAGGTGGATGCTCTATTTTATTCTAGTTCATAGGTCATTCTCATAGTATATGATCTAGTTAGTAAGACTCGGTTTGAATTTCATGATCATCTGAGCTAATATCCATTGGCATGGGTGAATAAGGATGTAGAGATCAAAGTCACTAAATAGTGTAAGATCACATTTTTTATATGTGTATATTTTATTAATGAAGTGGAGTTAGATGTAGTACCCATTGACATGTTTGGTGTAGTGTTTTAAATTGCCTACGTGTATATAAGGGATTTGATATTCATGTAGAGAGAAAAATAGTATCACATAATCAAGGATGAGAAGTATTATATCATCAATGCACACAAAGGTAAGTCAAATATATCTCTGGTAACTACCAACAATGACAAAAATTTAATCAGTTCTAGTAAGAAGTATGTATTTCTTTTATTAAGATATAATTGGTTAGGGGAGGAATCAATAAGAATAAGGAATCCCTTGAGGGATGTACCAAAGAGAAGAAACAATTGTTGGAGGAGTTGTTGCAGGTGTACATAGGAGTGTTATAGGACCCTAAAGGGTTTCCACCTGAGAGGGAAGTGGATCACAAGACACAATTGTTTCTTGAATCCCCATTACCAAATGTTGGGTTGTATAGACAATCTATTTTGGAATAAGATGAAGGGAAGAAATAGTTGCAAAAAGTATTGTAGTAGGGAGTAATTTGACCAAGAACATCACCTTGTGGGTCACCTATCATCAAAATACCTAAGAAGATGATACTTGGGTGAATGTGTATCAACTATAGATCTTTGAACAAGATCACACTCAAGAATCAATACCCTCTACCCTGGATCGATGATTTGTTAGAACCATGGAAACATGTCAAGTACTTCACCAATTTGGATCTCAAATCGAGATACCACCAGGTACAAGTTAAAGAAGAAGACACTTGGAAGAATTCCTTTGAGGAAAGGAAATGTCTTATTGAATGGTTAATTATGCCTTTTGGTTTATGTAATACATCAAATACATTTATGTGATTAATGAATGATGTATTGCATCCCTATTCAGATTCATTTGTATTAATGTATTTGGATGACATATTGGTTTATATTTCTACATAGTAGGAGAACATATAACATCTCATGTAAGGTTTAGAAACTTTGAAAAAAAATCAGCTGATAGATAACCTCAAGAAATGTGAGTTTTCTTGGAATTGATTGGTGTATTTAGGGTGTGTGATCGGTGGAGGGGAACTCTAGATAGATCCTACAAATATGGAGGATATCATCAAGTGGAAAGTTCTTACTAATGTCATTAAAGTTAGGATATTTGTTGGGGAAAACCAAAACCTATGGAAGTTCATAACATCCTTTTTAGTGATAAATTCTCCATGACATAACAACCAATGGAAATAATTTATAGTGGGAAAAGAATCAATAGAAATATTTTGATGAGGAAATGAAAAATCAATGAAGCACCAGTTTGTGCATTGCGTAACTTGAAAATTATATTTGAAATGGATATGGTTGCAAGTGGATATGTTATGGGAGCGATCTTGATGTAGGGAGCTAAGTCAATATGATATCATTATGAGATGTTTCATGGGGGGTTCCTGAACTACCCTACATATGATAAGGAACTATATGGCTTGGTTAGAGCTATTAAGAGGTGCAATCACTATCTAATGGGAAAGGAAACCATTATCGACATTAATCACTAGCCACTATGGTATTTGCAAGCCAAGAGTAATCTTCAACAAACCATACATTACAATTGGATGGGTTTTTTGTAGTAGTTTCATCTAATCATCAAATTTAATAAGGGAAACACCAATAAGTTGGTAGAAAAGATTTCAAAGCCACCCACATCCAATATTACATGTTTGGTAACTCTTATGCACATGGAGACTTTTACCCATGATGTATATAAAGAGGCACACATTGAAGTTGAAGCATCCAAAGACCCAGAATGAAAATATGATCCATATTAAACACTTTTAAAAAAAAGAGAGCCATACTTGTACCAGTTAGTCCCTTTTTGAAACTTTCTTCGAGTACTTTCCACCTTTATGCTTGGATGTTGCATATGGAAAATGATGACTGAGGGATGGTGTCACACAAGAAAATTTGAAAGAAAAAGAACTTGTTAAAAATATTAGTAAGATCCATTTGCAAGTACCTGAGACATTCGATAAATCAAAGGAAAAGTACAAGGCTCGACAATATCAATACATAATTGAGAAATAATTCAAAGTGGGAGAGAATGTTTGGTTACAACTAAATAAGGAAAGATTGTATGGTCTTGGTAAGAAGATAAAAGATCTATAGTATGACCATTTAGAGGTATTAGATAAGGTGGGTGATAATTCCTATAAACTCAATATACCCCCATGCACTAGAAGCTCAAATATATTTGTAAGAAGATATTTTTAAAAATAATTCTAGAACCACTAGACAAGGTCAATGTGACCTTTGGAAGATTGGGTTGAAAAGAGAACTTCCAAACAAGGCAAAGTGGTACTCTAGGGAGAAGGTAGAGGAAAAATTTATTCACCTCATTTAGTAAAACATTTTGGGGACCCAAAACCTCCTAAAATGGGGATTTGTGATTCATATTGGATTATTATATATTTTTTCAACTATATTGGTACTTTCTAGGTGGAAAAATTGGAGGAATTGTCTTACAAGGCACATTTTAGTGGTAGTGCCTAGTTTGGAAATTTGGGGTTTGAAACATTCTAGATCCATTTTGAGGCATTAGATGGAAATTTCTGGGTCAAATATTTATGATAATAGCTTGTAACCTCTAAATTCTACTCTACACACTGAGACCTTTCCAACAATGCAAAAATAACGTCAATTAGAGCTTGTATGTGGAAGATATGCCTATTGCAAGTTGACCATCATGGTGTTGAGTGGATGCCATGTTAGCCCCCATTAATCACACATGTGTGTCTAGTCACATGTAGAATTTAAATTATTATATAAGGTCCAAAACCTAACACTAATTGATGGTTGATACATGCAAAAACCCTAACTCTAGATGATTATCATGCTATGATAAATATTGGGTTGTTAGGAGGCGAAAGCGGTTACCTTATTTATCATTGTACTTGTTCCATAGTTGATAAGAACATCTAGAAGTTGGATTTTATATCATAATAAAGGAGGAATAAGATTCTATAACAAACATTTAGGCCATAGTGTCAAAAGAAACTCCATTTTGATTTCCCACTTTCTTTGTATTTACATTCCATAGCTGAAGAAAAGAGAGAAGAGCATAGGCCTCACCTCAAAGTTGGGTTTTATACTTTTGGGGGTTTCCCAAGATACATATTGCATTCATTTGTGTGGATGGTGTGTTCATTTTATTATTCTTTCTTTTTCTATTTTAGTTATTTTCAGATATTTGAGCAATAAGCTAGTGATAATAAATTTAAGATCTAAGGGAAAAAAACTTTCATAACAAAATATTTTTACAATAATACTAGATCTATTGTGACTAAATTTTTCAGTGGAATATCCATGGTATTTCAAAAATCACCGTTGGAACCATGGATCCAACCCAACCCCTTTGAACTTTTGGTTCTTACTTTGGATCCTAATGAGGAAACCTAGTCTCAAGAGCCTCTAACTATATGAGTAATTAATCCTCTATATATTCTCTCCATATTTCATTCATTATACCTCTTCTTCTCTAGTTCACATGGATTCCCCTATAGGTATTGTGGTTTTCTCTAATACCAAACTGATGCAGAAAAATTAGTTTTACTGCAACTCTATTTTCTCATATTTTCTCAAGCGCACACATGCACACACACACACACACACACACTTTGTTGGCTTAATGAATCAAATAACAAAAAATAAGGCGAATTCCTATCAATGAATACAAAACAACAACATATACACTCCATTATCTCTAATTCCATTATTAACATCAACATACAACAAAAAACTAATTGTTATAAAAAAACCTATAGTATCCCTATTAGAATAAAAGAACTACCACATTACATTCTTAGGGCACACATGCCTCCACTCCCCAAAGAAAAAATTCCCCCATAAAAATAGTTAAATTCTCTTTTATTTTCTAGAAAAAAGTAGAGTAGTTGAACAAATGGAGATTAGCGTCATAAGAAAAGGGTTAAAAATATGGATATTAGGGTCAGGGAAATATTCCAAGCTCATATTGAAATGGATATATAGTTCACTCACAAACCCCATTTTGAACTCTAGTCATTATGAAGCAGGAAAATTCTACTCGCGAGAACTGTAAGTCTCTTTTGGGTAATGAAGGAATTCATTGCCTTATCCATGATGAGAGACAAAAAGGATGTTGCTAACACGGAACTCATAAAATTTACCACTGATAAAACACCAATATTTATATCAAGAGAGTCAATACTGACATTAAGAAAACTATCAACATATTTACATAGGACACTGAAGGATTTTGGAGTGATAAGGAAGGAGGACACATGGACAAGCTCATGGATGTTAGTAACTATGAATGATATTCAAAGAATGGACTATAACATTCCCAACCACCCATAGGTCGAGGCATGCTACCTTCAAGCCTACCCTTGGACTTCTTTCTCTTACCGATACCTTTTTAAAATTTAAGGATGCATAAAAGAAAATACTTTAATGACATGCACAACAATTTCCAGCAAGTATGCATAATCTAAGATTTAGTTAGACGTTAATTAAAATACACAGTGGAATATATTCATACATAGATAATAATAACACAACAGAGATGACACAAACCCCCCTTCTCTCCTAAGGGATGTGCGACTGATTGATCAAGAAACCAAGTCTGATTGACTCTTCTATCCCTCAAGGACCTTCAATCAACTGAATAGGCCCCCTTCTTCTTAAGGAATAGGTTCTATGGAACCCGCGGGCTTATCCTTAATTCTTTTAAAGCTTTAGTGTGTTTAGGTGATATCTCTTATGGTTAAGCCCTCCCTCTACGTGACCAAGTCTATGACCAGTCGCCTAAATGAAAGGCACTTCGCGATTTTGCATTTTGTGACTTCACATCTCACGAAGTTCGCTTGCTCGTCCTTCTGAAACCCGAACTGATTGCCCATGCCCCTTCCCCACACCCACAGGTCGGAAGGTCCGCATGCTCATAGGATCTTTTCTTCCTTCACGGACTGAAGAAATCTAACGTCCTTTTATTTCCCTATCGAGAAATCTGCACCCACAGAAAATCCTCGTGCGATCCCTTCTTCACACTCGGGGATCGAACTTCGCGGCTTCGCGAGGTCAGTAGTCGAACGTTGTACTTTCGGATCCCCGAAACCCGACAATCCGTTAACGCTGACCTTTCCTTATCGGGTTTTGTCTATCGCGAATTTAGCACTCGCGATGTTGAACCACTCATATCCCCGACTCTCGATACCTGATATGTCAAAACTCTGACACACACGTGAGTTTGACCTTTCAGCACCCCGTCACCTCGATCGGGATTTCAGACTTTGCGATATCGCGAATCCTGAAGCAAATGTTTTGGGACTTCTCGCTACAAACCCCGAAATGGTGTGCCACCTGTCCACATCACTGACTCCTGTGGCCCCACACTATTTACTTAGCCATCGGGGTATCATGTATCATGATTTCACGATTCCCATTGCAATGTTAAGGAGTTTCAACCCATGAAACCCCGATGTGCGAATCCACGCATAAATCCAACAGTCCCCCTGACTTGGATCTATGTTCATGCCCCTCCTAAGCTTTGAACCCTTCAGGAATACTCCATTGTATCTCCCCTGCTTCTTCATGAGATCCAACAGCTCATGGGAGTTCGTGAATTCCCCTCGAAGAATTTCGACCGTTCTTTCCTCCTTGTCGATTCCTGCGAATGACTAAGTGTTCCTCCATGGAACTCGTCCACCTGCAGTGTAAACTTACAACACCTACTTAACTCTTCAAGGTACAGCTTCTTTGTGTTGTCCTTCAACAAATTTGAAGGCTTTATCCTTCCAGAGCTTTCCCAACTCTGAATCTTGGGAAAGACTCTTGCTCGCACTCCTTGCGGCAACCTTCAAACACTTCAAGTGCTTGAATTATTTTGACTCTGCGCACACCTGTAGCATCAGTCCTTCAGCTCTTACTGAGGTTCGCAACCCTGAAATTCACTCGACCTGCGCACTCCTTGCATGACTCCTGTGCCCAAATACACTCATGAGATAAATGAGAACAAGCAACCCTGTCTGAACCCTTTGTCAATGCACTCCTTGCGAACACTTAAACTGCACTCCTTGCAGGAACCTTTGGCTTAGATAGAGAAACAATTGAAACTCATTTCCATTTCCCTTCAGACTTCAAACTCAAACATGAAATCATATACACATCATATAAAGCAAATGTATAATAGGAAGCAAACATTCATGAGCATATCATTCAGCATCAATACACAGAGAACAACACAAAACCATGAATTTGAATCAATCTCTTTCTATTAATCCAAATGTCTGTACATGGGTGTTCTTACATAGCTCTCTACATGCTCTTGCTCTTCCCTTGATAATATTACAATGCACAATGAGGGTGTCTATATCCCATTTCCCTCTTGCGCTCTCAATCAGTCTAATCTAGAATTAAATTCTATCTACCTGCATTAACTATTTTAAATGCCTTCTACCTACTAAGGACGAGAGGTAAAGGCTCAAGGTCTGTTTACATCTTACAAGTGTGCCTTCTCTTAATGAATCATTTAAGATCACGCAATAACTTCCAAGGTGATTTCAAAATTTATGTTGGCGCTCTCTTCCAGCTATCATTTGCTTCTGCGTTGGCTTGCTTGATGTTGGTGATGCTCCTGCATCATACTCCCTGGCTTGAAAAATTTCATGGGCTCCTGTCCATGAGCTCACGCACGGTCTGTCCATGCTTCTGAATTTCTACTTCACTCTCCCAACTGGCATCTTCAACTAGATGGCCCTTCCACTTGACCAGATACTCAAAGTATTCTTTTCTTTTGGTCTTCTTACTCACTCTTTGGTCCAGTATGCACTCCATCTATGACTTTTCTGCAACTGGCATCTATTTTGTCCACTAGATCTCTGGCTTCTCCTCTCCAGTCTCCATCTCCCCATCTTTATATGGGTACAAATCCGAGATATTGAATATCAGAGAAATTCTGATCCCATCGGGTAATTCAATCTCATAAGTTTTCGCCCCAAACTTCCTCAAGACCCTACATGGTCCAATTTTCTTCATTTTCAGCTTATTATACGTTCCTCTCGGGAACCTTTCCTTCCTCAAATGTGCCAGAACCAAGTCACCAACCTCAAACTGAAGTTGTCTCTTATGTTGATCTGCTCTGCGTTTATACTCCTAGCTTGAATTCTGCAATCGCTCATTCACCTGGCTGTGAAGTTCCTTCATCGCCTATGCAAATTCTTCTACACCAGTGCTCCTAGTCACAGTCTATTCTAAATCCCTTAACTTAGAAATTCCTCTCGGTTGCATGCCATAGACAACCTGGAATGGAATTTTCCCTATGCTCCGGTTGACTGAGTCATTATATGCAAACTCTGCCAGCGGCAATATACTGTCTCACTGACTGTGGTGCTCTGTTACCAGGCTCCTCAGTAAGTCTCTGAGACTTTTGTTTACAACCTATGTCTGTCCATCCCTCTGAGGATGATAAGATGAACTAAATGACAAGTTAGTTCCCAACTTCTTCCATAAGGTCCTCCAAAAATTCCCTATGAACTTAGTATCTCGATTTGCAACAATACTCCTTGGCAACCCATGAAGTTGAATGACCTCTTTGAAAAACAGGTTCGCAATGTGAGTTGCGCCACTGGTCTTCTGACATGGAATGAAGTGTGCCATTTTGGAAAATCTATCCACCACCACAAAGATTGAGTCAACACCTCTTTGTGTTCTTGGCAACCCCAATACAAAATACATGCTAATCGTGTCCCATGGCCTCTCTGGTATGGGCAATGGTTGATAGAACCCCACATTTTGCTTCCTTCCCTTCGAATGCTGGCAAATTCTGCATCTGTCTACGAATCTATTGACATCATCTAACATTCCCGGCCAAAAATATGACTCATTCAATTTTGCGAACGTCTTGTCGTGACCAAAGTGCCCTACCAATCCTCCACTATGTTTCTCCTTCAGCAAATTCTCCCTCATGGAGCATTTCAGAATACACAGTTGATTGCCCTTAAAAAACAATCCTTCCTGGATCATATATTCGGCCCATTGGCTTTTGTCTCTAAGAACTAGATTCTCATCTACTTCATACGCCTCTTGAAAAACTGGATCATCTGTGTACATGTCCTTGAGATCATCAAAACCCAACGTTTTGACTCTGAACTCCTACAACAACAAACACTTCCTGCTCAAAGCATCAGCCACTTTGTTAGCAGTACCAGAAATATGTTTTATCACAAAAGTGAAATTCTACATATACTCAACACATTTTACATGTTTCTGATTCAACTTTTTCTGTTGAGTCACAAACTGCAGTGCATGATTATCACTGTACAAGACAAATTCTTTCATGATCAAGTAATGCCTCCATTTCTTCAGTGCCTGTATGATAGCATAAAATTCCTTGTCATAAGTGGAATACTTCACTTTTGCTTCATTCAACTTCTCGCTGAAATACCCGATTGGCCTGTCTTCTTCACTCAATACTTCCCCGATTGCAAATCCTCTTGCATCGCATTTCAACTGAAATGTCTTTCGAAAATCCGGCAACACCAAAACCGATTGTTCCGTGATCTTCCTCTTCAGCAGATTAAAAATTTTCTCAGTCGCTGTTGTCCAGTGAAAAGACTTGTGTCTTTTCTTCACTGTATCCATCATCACTGTGCTAATTCCACTGAAATTCCTGATGAAATTTCGGTAGAAACTAGCCAATCCATGAAAACTTCTCACCTCAAATACATTCTTCGGTGATGGCCAATTTTTTATTACCTCCACCTTATCTGGATCCATCCTCAACTCATTTTCAAAAATAAAAAACCCCAAGTAAATGAGCTTTGTCTTCATGAATGAGGATTTATTCATGTTTATCAACAACTTCTCCTACTACAATCTCTGCATCATTGTAGCCAAATGCTTCAGATGCTCTGCCACTGTTTGACTGAAAACCAGTATGTCATCCAAATACACAATGAAAAATTTTCAGATGAACTCCTTCAGGACTTTGTTCATCAACCTCATGAAGGTACTTGGTGCATTTGTTAATCCAAATGGCATAACAAGCCATTCATACAGCTCTTCATTGTTTTTGAATGTTGTCTTCCATTCATCAGCTTCTCTCATGCGAATCTAGTGATAATCGCTTTTCAAATCAATCTTTGAAAAATATTTTTCTCCACTCAAGAAATCCATCAAATCATCCATCCTCGACAACGGAAACCTGTACCTTATGGTTATCTTGTTTATCTCCCTCGAATCAGTACACATCCTCCAGCCTCAGTCTTTCTTCGGACAGAGTACTGTTGGAACAACACATGGACTCAAGCTTTCCCTGACTAAACCTTTGTCCAACAAATCCTGGACCTGCCTCTTGACCTCCTCATTCTCTTGTGGCATCAATCTGTACGCAGCTTTGTTTGGAAAACTGGCTCCTGGTATGAGGTCAATATGATGGCTCACACTTCTTATCGATGGCAATGAATGAGGTAATTCGTCCACTATTATGTCAGTGAACTCTTCCAACAGTTCCTGAACTTCTTCTAGTAAATCATCCACTCTTGTGCTAGTCAAAACAATCCTCGGATTTCTGACCACAATGAATTGTGAATCCTCCTTCTTCTTAACCTCGGTAAGGAGTTCCTTCCCACTCATGAGAAGTACAGTGTTGCTTACTTCCGGCTTCACCTCCTTATCCTTAATTGGAAGTAACATGTGAGTCCTCCCATTCTTCTCTAGGGTGTATGTGTTCATTCACCTATCATGAATCACATTCCTATCATATTTCCATGGTCTTCCCAGCAATAGATGAAAAAAATCCATAAGAATGACATCACATAAGATCTTATCATTATATCCTCCTATCTTGAATTCAACTAAACATTGTTTAGTGACAGTTACCTGTTGTCCTTTCTATAGCCACGAAACTCTGTATGGGCTTGGATGATCAGTCATCTCCAGCTCTAGATTCTCTACCATCTCTATAGATATGAGATTATCCTTGCTACCGCTGTCTACAATGACCTTGCATACCCTATCCTCGGTCTTGCAAGTAGTCCGGAAAAGTCTGGTCCTTTGGACTGAACTTTCCACCTCCTTCTCTAGTGTCAAAAGGACTTTTCGCATCATCAGCAATCTTCCGCCTTCAGCATATTCCGCTTCAACATCCCAACTTTGTGCCTCGACGATGTGAGATTCTCCAATGTCCTTCTTTTTATCTGGACACTCGTAACACTTGTGCCCATTCTTTCCACATGTGAAGAATGTGATTACTCCACCTCTTCCTCTACCTCTAGTATGAGGAAAAGTGTTGTTGTTAGCATAATATCCTCTCTGCTCAGTATGTTGTCCTCTCTGTTTATATTATTTCCCTCGCTGTGAGGTTCCACCTCTCTTAGTTTGAGTCTAAGGTTTCTTCCAGTCCTCTCTAGGTTTCTGATATTTTTCCTGGGAAACTAATTTTCCTCTGGGATGACTTCTGCCTCGGCCCCTCTAACTATGCTTTCGGCTCAGCTTCTCTTCCGCTTTCAAAGCCATCTGATAAGAATCTTCCACCATTCGGATGGTTACCATGCTCATCTCATCCTGGATATCATATCTCAGGCCATTCATGTATCTGGCAACATTTTCATCATCTCTCTCCCGATGACCTGCCCTGATGTTCAGTTTATAGAATTCCTCAATGTATTCTTTCATTGTCATCAGCTTCTGTCTCAGGTTTTGCATCCTCCTGAACAGAGTAATTTGATAATCCATAGGGATCAATTTCTCTTTCATCTTTGTGATCATCCTGTCCCAGCTCTTGATCTTCTGCTTTCCCTTGCAGCATCTGTCAACTTGTAGTTCATCCCACCACAATGTTGCATGTCCCTTCAATCTAGTGACAGCATGCTTGACTTTATTGTCCTCTTTGACATCTTCATAGTCGAAGTATGTGTCAAGAGCTCTAATTCAGTCTAGAAGCTCCTCTGCATCCAAGTTTACCTCATAAACTGGAATGTTCGTCTTCACTCTTGCACCCATCCTGGAAATATCTTTGATCAAACGTTCGTTTGATGCATCTTCGGCGACAACTTCTTCTTCACGTTCAACCTCAACTTCACTTTCGGAATCACTGATATCCCTAGCACTGACTGTGTGTCTTTGCGTTGTCTCCATGTCTTTGAGTCTAGCTCGTAGATCACGCATTTGTCTTTCCATAACTGGATCTGTCATCTGCCTACCTATTCTTCATGGCATTTCCCTATCCTCTAGTGGATCAGGTATCTACATGTCCCTTCTCCTGGGCAGCATGGTGAATTCTCTTTCCTTGCTACAGAAAAAAAAAAGAATCTTTATGTGCTCTGATACCACTTGATTTCACACGCCCCTTCCCCACACCTGCAGGCCGGAAGGTTCACGCGCTCACAGGATATTTTCTTCCTTCACGGCCTGAAGAACTCTAACATCCTTCTATTTCCCTATTGGGAAATCTGCACCCACAGAAAATCCTCATGCGATCCCTTCTTCACACTCGGGGATCGGACTTCGCGGCTTCACGAGGTCAGTGGTCGAACATTGTACTTTTGGATCCCTAAAACCCGACAATCTGTCAATGCTGACCTTTCCCTATCAGGTTTTCTCTATCGTGAATTTGGCACTCGCGATGTCGAACCACTCGTATCCTCAATTCCTAATACTCGATACGCCAAAACTCTGACACACACGCGAGTTTGACCTTTCAGCACCCCGTCACCTCGATCGAGATTTCAGACTTCGCAACATCATGAATCCTGATGCAAATGTTTCGGGACTTCTCTCTACGAACCTCGAAATGGTGTGCCACCTATCCACGTCACTGAATCCTGTGGCCCCACACTGTTTACTTAGTCGTCGGGGTATCGTGTATCATGATTTTGCGATTCCCGTTGCAATGTTATAGAGTTTCAACCCACGAAACCCCGATGTGCAAATCCACGCATAAATCCAATGGTCCCCCTAACTTGGACCTATGGTCCTGCCCATCCTGAGCTTTGAACCCTTCGGGAATACTCTGCTATATCTCCCCTGCTTCTTCGTGAGATCCAATGGCTCATGGGAGTTCACGAATTCCCCTTAGAAAATTCTGACCATTTGTTCCTCCTTGGCGATTCCTACGAATGACTAACTGTTCCTCTGCGGAACTCATCCACCTCCAGCGTAAACTTACGACCCCCGCTTAACTCTTCAAGGTAGATCTTCTCTGCGCTGTCCTTCAACAAATTTGAAGGCTTTATCCTTCCTGAGCTTTCCCAACTCTGAATCTTGGGAAAGACTCTTTCTCTCACTCCTTGCGGCAACCTTCAAACACTTCAAGTGCTTGAATCCTTTAGACTCTGTGCACACCTGCTATAGCAGTCCTTCAGCTCTTGCTCAGGTTCACAACCCTGAACTTCACTCAGCCTACGCACTCCTTGCATGGCTCCTGTGCCCAACTGCACTCCTGAGATAAATGAGAACAAGCAACCCTGTCTAAACCCTTTGTCAACGCACTCCTTGCGGACACTTCAACTGCACTCCTTGCAAAAACCTTTGGCTCAGATAGAGAAACAATTGAAACTCATTTCCATTTCCCTTTAGACTTCAAACTCAAACATGAAATCATATACACAACATATAAAGCAAATGTATAACAAGAAGAAAACATTCATGAGCAAATCATTCAGCATCAATACACAGAGAACAACACAAAACCATGAATTTGAATCAATCTCTTTCTATTAATCCAAATGTCTGTACATGGGTTTTCTTACACAACTCTCTGCATGATCTTTCTCTTCCCTTGATAATATTACAATGCACAATGAGGGTGTCTATATCCCGTTTCCCTCTTGCGCTCTCAAACAGTCTAATCTAGAATTAAATTCTATCTACCTGCATTAACTATTTTAAATGCCTTCTACCTACTAAGGATCAGAGATAAAGGCTCAAGGTTAGTTTACATGTTACAAGTGCACCTTCTTTTAATGACTCATTTAAGATCGCGCAAAAACCTCCAAGGTGATTTGAAAATTTGTGTTGGCGCTCTTGTCCAGCTGTCCTTCACTTCCATGCTGGTTCGCTTGATGTTGGTGATGCTCCTGCATCACGAACTCCCAAGCACCGCTTGCATCATATTGACAACTTGTAGTCCTCCTTGATCCAATGGCTATGATTGAGTTGTGAATTTGGATTGTGTGTTTTTGTGAGGTTCCTTACCTCCTTCCTTCCAACTTATAAACTTGCGATCATGCCAGATCGATGGTCCACAATCCCCGTGATCCAATGGCTCTGATCAAATCATGAACTTGGATTTTGTGAGTTCCCTCTCCTATGTGTGCGAAGTGTTAAATATCGTGCACCTTGTCTTGAATTAGATGGTTACTCATCCTTTGAACTATGATCCAATGGTCATTGTTTCTCCTCCTTTTGAGCTTCTGGTCTCTTTGACTTAGAATATTTTCTAAGGGTTCAAAGGTTTCAAACCTTTTCTCCTCCGATGAGTCTGACACTTGGATTTAGTTAACACTTATGAAAAGTGTTATCCCTTCTAAGCTATGTCCTTAAAAGGATTTTGAATTATTGTTCACACCTTGCATTTCAAGGATTCTGATAACTCATATATGAGGGATTTATCGAAGATAAATTCCTCTCGTCCTCCTGGCATCCTTCTTTGGATCGGTACACACCTTGAAACCAACTCTTACGCAACATTTGAGTTCCTGCTGACGACTGTGCACACCTTGCAACAATAACTTTACACTCCTTGCTAAGGGAATGTTTCATGTTATCTCTTCTGAGCTTTAGAATCAAAGCAGATCCCATCAATGCACTCCTTGCGTTTTGTGTGCACACCTTGCACCACTCGACAGAAGAGAAACAATTGAAACTTATACTAACATTCATAGTTCCATTAACTCATAACGAAATTCATTCATTCATTCATGGAAACACAATAAAAAGTAATTGCAGACAGTTTCCACACCATGCATTGAGTAAATTTTCCTCTGTTATATTTGTTGTGTTGCTTATATGATTAGTATAATGCACACATTAATTATCAATACAGGATTCATAATCAACAGATTTACAAGACACCAGTAAGAGAGGTAATTCTAATGTCACAAGTATAGAACTAATATGGATTATGCATGCTATAAATAAAGAAATCTATCAAACTAAAACACACTTTGGTTGTTTTTCACAGAGAGGCAATCCACTCCATTGTGGAACATGCAAGTATGAGATGGAGTTCTTTGACAAATCAACTATATTATTTGACCCAGAAAGCTAACTATGCAATCACACTCTGAAAAGGAAATCACACATCAATCATCAAGGCATATCATGGGTAGTTCAGTAGCTAGTATATTGGATATGTTGTGGCTCACAATGATCTATTGCGAACTTCACTAGTTCTTTTCCAAATATGTTTGACTATTGCTACCAATGTCTATGTTCAGTAAGAGAAATCAAATTCATAAAAACATAAACAAGGGATATGAAAAAATAGAGTAAGTAAACATCTTAAGAAAAAATCCCAAACTGAACTATGCTACTAACATTTGAAACTACGAGAGATGATGAATTAAATTGAGAAATCAAAGCTACAACTAGTCTAACAATTTCACTATCGAAATCAAGTGTTAACACTAGTCTACAAGAAGGCTGACCTCTGTTGGGTGGTGGTCCCTTTTTGCTTCAACAGTCCAGCATTTAGAGTCTACTGTAAGTTAGTTTTTGATCAACACATTACTCTTACTCAGATCTCAAAACATGAAATTAGATTATAATACCAATTCAATTCGCATCCATTCAGTAAGATTCAAGATATGGAAGTAAGTGAAATTATTCAATTAAAATCAAACTCAAGATATGTTCTATAATATTCAATGCTTCTCTAACATTTTGTGTTATGCTATCTCCCTATATTTCCACCACCCTTGCCATGAATATTTAAACAATCTCAATCGTGAAACACAAGGAGGTGAAATCTTCAACATATCAGCCAATGTCAAATTTACACACTCTGTTACATATTTTAAGCTTCATCCTCATGACACGGAGTGTATGAGGATGAAGCAATAACCAAACTGGATTAATATAGTCTTAATAGAACTTTAAACATTCAACAATTATCTTAGGCACAATCTGGAGATAAACTTGGCATACTCTGTTTCTTCTATTGGTACCAGATCATGACAGGTGAGACATGGTGGATAGTATCGGATCCGAACAACACGCAATTGGTTGGTACCAGACTAAAACAGGTTGCAGATGTTGGTATCAAATCATGATAGTGAATGATCTGCAGGTACTGAATCTGAACAGGAGGTGCTCTTGGTAACAGATTCGAACAATGAGTGATCTGCGGGTACCAGATCAGTGTTTGGGTACCGGTACCAGATCTCAACAGTCATCAAATGGTATCGGAATTCATGTTAGGTAACTAATTGTGTAAACTGGCACATAAGTATCATATGGCTTGGATGACATAGGAGTTCCGGACTTGTCAAAAGGTCAAAGGCTACATATAGCAATTTCAACATTAGCACATGAAATATTTAATCTCCTATCTTAATAAACCACAAAATGCATGAATTCAAATATACTTTACCTCATGACCTTATAAGTGGCTGGAGATAGTGTTCGTTGTCATTTACCCAAGCTGAGGTAGGTCAAAAGGTGTAAATAAGGAGTATAATATGGTAATGGGTATGTCAATTTATAGGCTCAACATTCCCCCATGCCAAAATCATTACATGTCCTCATGCAACTAAAACATACTCAAAATTTTACAAAACTTGAGACTCCATTCACATTACTCCTTTGGATCAATGATGTTTATAGCCGAGGCTTCTCCCTTCAACTCCCTTTTTATGACCCTAATATAGTGAAATATTTTTAGTACCTTTTGGAGCTTATTAGAAGTCTCTTCATGCTCATCTTGGACTTGTTGGCTGGTTGACTTCAGTTGCTCATTTTCCTTCTTGATATACCTATCCAGTAGTTGGTATTCTTTCACCTCTTGTTTTAGTTCCTAGTTTTGTTTTTGTAGCTCCTCAATATTCTTTCTCATCTGTCCTTTTGTTAAGGTATTTATTGACCCCATTGCTTCTAACTGGATTTGTTTTCCTTCTTCCACTTCTTCTCTCATCCCACACAAAGTAACAGTAACTTGCTCCTCAGCTAAGCTAGGGATGTCATTCTAGACTGGTACATCTAGAAGAGAGGAGGTAACATTTGTTGGGTCTTTATGTGGAAGAGGAATGGTAGTTTCTTTTCATATCTTTGCCATGCTCCTTGTGGTTCTCTTAGGAGGAGGTGAGGGATTCTTCTTCTCAAAAGTGCTAAAACATTCCCTCTTCCACTTTCCTATCTATGGAATGGTTACATAAGGTTTTTCTATAGGCTGTTCACCTTTATGCTTTCAGCTACTCTTCTCTTTCCTTAAGGGTTTTAATTTATGACCCTTCTCCTCAAGTGTTACTGCTGAAATATATTCTACTAATTCGTATTTATCTTTTGATTCTTGACTTTTAAGAGCCTTTTTAACTAAGGAAGAGGGCCCTTCTTATTTGCTCAAAGAGTCATGATTTTTTTGGTCTTTTCACATCTTAGCTTTATCTTTTTGGCTCACTTCTTTGGAGGATGATGGAGCTACGTTATATTTCTTTCCCTTTTTCTTCTTATGTTCCTCATATTTGTCTAGAGCAAGCTGAGCTTCCTTTACAGGTTCATTTTCTATGGAAAGGTGTTGAGTGATGAGGGTTTTCCAACTAAACGTTTTCCTCCTAATTTCATGTATAACTAGCATTTTGATAAGACCCTGATGATAGATACTAGTCTTATCATTTTTAGATAAGGATTTGACACCTCTCACCATCTTTTTCAGGATCATCCATAAAAAGTATGGAAATTCAATCTCAGGACCTCCTTCAAAGTGAAACAAAATACTAAGGTGATATAGGAAAGTTACAGCATACCTTCCTTCATAAGTGAGGAATCGTTGGAGGCTGACAAGCATTGGATGATATTCCTCCTTGATATAGTTTCTAGAAATCCCCCTTTTCCAATCAGGGTGTTGATGGTCTTCTTTCAAAAATATTTGGCACATTTACTTATTAATTCCTACTCCTTTGAACTACTTAGATCCTCTGCTAGGTAATCCCATGACCTCCCTTAGAGTTGCTTCATTGGTTGTTAATTGCAGGTTACCTATGTGCACAATTTATCCATCATAACTTTGGGTAAATGCATGAGATACCCCTTCATGACAACCTATGAATTTCTCTAAAAACTGAATCCAACCCACTCTAGTATACTTATCTCTACATATATGGAAATCCTTGGTCTCCCTATAAATCTGGAAGACCGGTTCATGCCCACTGACAACCATCCTTATAAACTGTGAGTATAAACTGGGTTGTAGCACAAGATTTTTGTCAACTATGAGCATAAGGGTTTGGTATCGGATACTGCAAAGAGGGGATATCAAGTTAAACAGTAGGCCCTGTAATGGAGAAATATGGGTAATGGTAGGGAAAACAGTGATGGGATCGATAATTCAAATGGTGGGTTTAAGTAAAGATGATGCGAAGGAAATTAAGATGAGATGAGGCTGATCTGGATGGATTCGCCACCCAGATAAGAAATTTCATTTATTCTCGTTAGTACAATGATGGGAATGGGAAGTTTGGTAGAAAAAACATCATTGTTGTTTGGGATAGGAAATTGGACCTTCAAGCGGTGAATTTGATGTTGAATGATACGAGCTAGATTTGTGATTACTAAGGGTAAAGCACGTTCTTGGTTTAAAGTCATGGCTCATCATTATTGGGCATACTCATTTTAGATCATAACTATATTCACACATTTGATGTGTTTTTTCACTCAATGTATTTTCAAGTGCTTATGTGATGATTAAGGTTAAGCATATGGGTATCAAAGAAGTAAAATTTAAGCACATGGTTTTAACAATAAGATCATAAGATCTAGTATACAATTTCATACCTATTGTAGTTTTATAAGGAAAGGAAAATAAATGATACCATGTTACCTTTGCTTTTACCATTGCATAACCAATACCCATATGATATTCATGACTGGAAGCATTGCCTTTTATTTGAATCTTGTATATTATCAGGTTTCATTTTTTAGGCTGGAGTTTTCTGGAGGATTAGTACTGTAATTTCCTGTACTTCATGAAACTTATTTATTTTGTGCTTGTTTTTGAAATTCTTTCTTTGTGTCTGGTTCTGTAGGGTTGTAAGGTGAACATGATGGTCTCTGAAGATGAGATGTGAGTCTGGAAAAGAGTCCTGAAAGAGGCTCTTTGACCCTCCTTCATGCTAAATGTGTTGCATATCCTTATGCAAAAAAAAGACTTGACACATTGTATCACAATGAAAGAAAATTGATAAGAGAATAGGAATGAAATCAAATTCCTAGCATATGATATCATGCCTTGTTTGTTGTTAACAATGAAATTTCCTTTCCTCTAATAACTCATTGACAAACAAAACATTCATCAATGAATACAGTGGGGGGTTTGTATTTTTCCATAAGAACATATCCAACCTAACTGTCTTCAGAGATTTACTATCATTAGATGTTATGGATAAATTTCACAGTATAAGTAGATTAGACTCCCTAGTCAAGGTCCCACTCTTAAGAAGTTTCCTTCTTGGGTAATGTAGGATTTAGATGTCATATAGGTAAAGTTGACTTAGGGTAATTCTCAAATGGACATCTTCTTGTATTATTCATTTTGTTTAATTATCTGGAATTTGTATATTATAAATGACAACAATGACATTTTCTTGTAGTATTCATATTTGTTTTTTAAATGTCAAAAGTGAATTTTTCAATCAAACAAGTATAAATGAGACATTTCTCAAACCAGAACCCACTGCCAGCAAGCCTATTAAGTACTCTGGTGGGGTAGTTGTGATATTTAGTTAGAGACATACCTTCCCCAGGAAAAATGCCCCATTACCAATAGGCCTGTTCAGTACCCTGATGGGTTTGGCTAGTCATACCACAGACTGGTACCCGCTGCCAGAAGACCTGTTCAGTATCCTGGCGGGTTAGTCTCTTAAACCCTTTTTCTATCAAAGGCTTCATGTCCATAGCCACCTAGTTTATTTTTTGTTAAAGAGTGTTTTTGCATAGGTGACAGGGGGAGGCTCGTCTGAAATCCCTTTTACAGGATGGGATGGTATTGGGTTAGAAGATATACTCTCTTATTTGAATGTCTTTAAATATTTGTTTGAAGGAAAAATAAAATCATGTATGTATGTTATTTCTTTAGAATATTCCACATGTATGGTCTGTCTGAGTTTGTCCATAAGAGAATGACCTAAAGTTACCTTAGGGTACTGATGCATCATTTTCCATAAAAGTTTCCTAGTGTGCCCACGACAGAGAGTGTTCATATACTCATATGCTACTCTTTAGTAAAGATAATCCAATGATTATTGTTGAAGTCTATTTAGGGTGAAATAGTTACTTGTAGGATAATATTTTTTTTAATCCCTTTTGATCAGGGGATCAAATTTTGCTCAATTTTCAAAGTTCTCGGAATGCGACGAAAATAGTGTCATTGCGTCTGTCTCGTCTTCCTGATTCCGATGGTATATTTACTTTTGCAAATGGAGTCTGTATGGAGGAGATATCGCGATTTGTCCTCCAAGACAAATAGGCAAAAATTTGGGATGCTGACTGTACCTATCCGTACAGTCCATATGGCCACGTGGAGGGTCGTACCATCATGATGATGTGGTAGTTTGATGATGTGGCATATTTTTATTGAATGGTGGTTGCCCAATCGGGTGTTGACAC
>ML804088.1:154805-177644 GCA_009831015.1 Picea engelmannii
AGCATAAATAAAATAACATTACTAATATAATATGCCCCAATTAAGGGGTAATGAGCCAATATTAGGGATTAACAACATTCCATACAATATTTGGAATGGGATATTCCTAGTGCTCCTATTTGGTGAGTCATTGTATGCAAATTATGCTTGTGGAAGAATCCAATCCCACTGGTTATGATGCTCAATGACCAGAATCCTCAACAAGTTTCCCAAACTTATGTTTACCACCACAGAATTTCCATCCAGCTGAGGGTGATAGGCTGAGATAAAGGAAAAATTTGTCCCCATCTTCTTCCACAATGCTCTCCAAAAATGACCAACGAACTATGTGTCTCTGTCCAAGACAATTCTTCTGGGTAGGTTGTGAAGTCTCACAACTTCCTTGAAAAATAGATTTGCAACATGTGTTGCATCATTGGTATTTTGGCATTGGATAAAGTGTGCCATCTTTGAAAATCTATCTGCCACCACAAATATGGAATCAAATCCTCTTTGTGTTCTTGGCAATCCCAACACAAAATCCATGCTTATTCCATGCAAGGCCTTTTTGGTATTGTAAATGGTTGATACAATCCAGTGTTCTGTCTTTTTCCTTTTTCATGCTGTCAAATTCTACATATCTTCACAAAATTTATCACTTATGTTCTCATAACTGGCCAATATTATGAATTGCTCAACTGTGCAAATGTTTTATCATGGTCGAAATGTCCATTCAATCCTCCACTATGAATCTATGATTTTCCTTCAAAAGGTTATCCCTAATTGAGCATTTTGGTATGCACAATTGATTTCCCTTGAACATAAATCCCTCTTGAATCATATACTCTACCCATTAGCTCCTGTCTCTCAGCACAGGATTTTCACATGTTTCATATGCTTCCTTTAAATCTGCATCATCACGATACATATCCTTAAGGTGTTCAAACCCCAAGGTCTTCACCTAAAATTCTTGCAGAATCAAACATCTCCTTCTCGATGCATCAACAACTTTGTTAGCATTCCTAGAAATAGTTTTTATGACAAAAGTAAAATTCTGCATAAACTCAATCCACTTTGCATGCCTCTTATTAAATTTTTCTTATCTAGTTATGAATCATAAATCCTGGTTATTGCTATACAAGACAAATTCCTGTGGGACAAGGTAATGTCTCCACTTCTTCAATGCTTGAATTATGGCATAAAACTCCTTATGATACGTGGAGTATCTTCTCTTGGTCCCATTCAACTTGTCACTGAAATAGGCAACAGGTCTATTGCCCTGGCTCAAAACTGCTCCAATTGCAACTCCACTTGCATCACATCTCACCTAAAATGTCTTCCCAAAATTCAGCAAGACCAGAATTGGTCTTTCTGTTATTTTATCCTTCAGTAGATTGAATCTCTTCTCGACCTCGTATGTCCTTTTAAAACACTTGTGTTTTTTCTTCATTGTATCCATCATTGGTGCACAACTTCCATTGAATTCTCTGATGAAATTTCTATAGAAACTTGTTAATCCATGGAAGCTTCTTACCTCGAACATACTCCTTGGCGATGACCATTATTTGATTGCTTTCACCTTCTATAAATACATCTTCATTTCATTTGAAGAGATCACAAAACTCAAATAAATGAGTTATGTCTTCATAAAAGAGGACTTCTACAGATTTATCAACAACTTCTTCTATTGTAGTCTCCTCATCACTAGTGTCAAGTGCCTCAAATGCTCCTCTTTAGTCCTGCAAAATATCAATATATCATCGAGATATGTAACCACAAACTTGCCAATGAAATATTTTAATATTTCATTCATCATCCTCATAAAAGTACTCGGGGAATTTGTTAAGACAGATGACATAACAATCCACTCATACAAACCTTCATTTGTCTTAAAGGTTGTTTTCCACTCATCACCTTCTCTCATTCTAATATGGTGATATCCACTTTTCAAATGTATTTTAGAAAATAATTTTTCTCCACTTAAACAATCCATTAAATCATCCATTCTTGGTAAAGGAAATATATACATGATGGTGATCTTGTCAATGGATATCGAGTCTATACACATTCTCCATCCTCCATCCTTCTTTAGACTCAACACAGTTGGTACTGCACATGGACTCAAGATCTCTCTGGACTCAAGCTCTCCTGGACTTGGTTCTTCACTTCCTCATTCTCTCGAGGTGTCAATCTGTATGTTGCTTTGTTTGGAAGACTTGATCCTGGTATCAAGTCAATATGGTGACTGATACTTCTAATGGGTGGTAATGCGTTAGGCAGATCATCCACCACTATGTCATCAAAATTATCCAACAATTCCTGAACTTCTTTTGGCAAATCATCCATCAATGTACTTGTAAGAATAACTCTAGGTTTCCTCACCACAACAAACTGCATCTTCTATTCTTCCTTGACTTCTTTCAAGAGTTCCTTACCAATCATGAGAAGTATTCTTGTGTTGGCTTCCTCTTTCACTTTATTCTCCTCTATTGGCAACAACTTGTGTGTTCTACCATTCTTCTTTAAGGTGTATGTATTCTTCCTCCAATCATGAATGACATTCCTGTCAAACTAGCATTGTTTTCCCAACAAAATATGGCATACATCCATGGGAATTACATCACATATAATTTCATCTCTATATCCTCTTATCTTAAATTCAACCAAACATTGTTTAGTAACCATTACCTAATGTCCTTTCTGAAACCATGATACTTTGTATGGCTTCAGATGTGTGGTTGTCTCCAGATCCAATTTCTCCACCATCTATGTGGATACTAAGTTATTGCTCCCATTGTTGATTATCACCTTGCATCCTTTGTCTTTAGTCTTGCAAGCTATCCTAAAGAGATAGTTCCTATACACTGGCATCTCTCCTTCTACCTCTTCTTTTAAGATAACCTTCCTCAACATCAGGGATCTTCCATCCTCTACTCCTTCTACTTCAAAATTTCCTATCTATGATTCTGAAATGTGAGCTTCACCTCCTCCTTATTTATTTTTCTCGAGACATTCCCAAGACATTTTCCTTATCTTTCCAGAGGCATAGCATCTTACTTCTCCTCCTCTTCTTCCTCTTCCTCTGGAAGAACTTCTTCCACCATCCTATCTTCCTCGTGAACTTCCTCCTCTTTCCTAGTGACTGTTAACAGGTAAATTGTTAAGTGTGGACACAAATCAATCCCCATAGTTCCACCTAGATCTAGAAAAAAACACGATAGTACACTACTCTTTCCTTAGATTCAATTATCAAATGAGAAATGGATCTAGAACATACCTTTTAAATATTGAAGATCTTTCTTCACCAATGCAATTCAAGCTCCGTCACGAGGTTTATGAGAAATATATGAAAATAAACACAAGCCAACAAAGACAAGAATAATAGAGTCTATTTGATATGAAACTATGTATGTGATCAAGGAATCATACAATATGGACAAATAACATTCATATAGGAAAGAAAATTATATATGTATTAAAGAATGTGGAAGAAAGATACAACCAGATGCCTTGATGTCATTAGGTTCCTTCCAACAACTCCTTTCTTCCCACACACTTCTGATCCAAGAATTCTAAGACTATAGATATGACATCTATCTTGACAAAAGACAAACTCAAATCCACTCAAACTCAAGATAAATTTTCCAAGTTCAATCCAAAACCAACTCAATCAAGCTCAAGCTAACTCAATCCAATTGAACCTTCTCCATGAAAACTCCTCTCCTTTTATAAGCTGAAGAGGATAACGTGAGGAGGCTAGGATGATCTCACTAAATCATGAAAGTGAGTAAAATCCAAACCATTTGGAGGCCACCTCACCATAGAAGCTTCTCCTTCTAGAAGCATCGAGAAAATGCTCATGTTTTCCATGTACAAAGGCTGGCACGACCTAGCTATGGTGCAGCTTGTGGAAAATCTACGCCCTAGCTATAGTGCAGCCTACGGAAATCAGGCATTTCCACACCCTAGCTATGGTGTAGCCCACAAAAATCCTCCAAAATAGGGTTTTTACAAAGGAAAACACAACTTCTTCTCTCAGGGAAAGTTCTTCTCCCTTCTTTCTTTAGGAATTCAGGCCACTGACCCCTCTGAAGGCAACATATAGGTTTATATCATTAATGGTCATGGGGGTGATGAAAATAATGTGTAATAGAGAGCCCCCCAAAGTATGAAGTTAGAACAGAGTGATAATTGAAATACTTTCTCGAGCGTGTGCAGGGAACAAGGAACAGTCAATCGAAAACTTGCCAACAATCAAGGAAATATAGTACAATAATATATCATCACTAAGGTAGGCATTCCCATACTTAGAATATAAATGTCTCAAAGAATAAATGTCGACATGCGAATATCCATGTCAAGTAAGACAGGGCATGGCCTCCAAACATACATTGTGGATCCATGCCAATATGACTCAAATCTGAACATAGCCACCAAAAACTACACTGTGGATCTATGTGTTAAAGACTCAAATTTGAACATAGCCGCGAGACATACAATGTGGATCTATGCAACAATACAAACTAAATATACTCCAAAGCAACCTAAATCTATTAGAAAAGATTCAAGGTCTTGATCTCCACCACTCTATAGTATGAATCTAACCATGTGAATACATGTGTTGAAGTCGAACACGGTAGAAACCACTTGATTACCAGTCATTGGTGAATATCGTTAACAAGTGCAAGGGAAATCACCATTAATGTCAATGACTCCCAAGGTACACTAGTACAATCCAATGAATGTGAATTAATGAGCTGAGGTCGAACACTCGACGAAATCTCTTGATCAGAGGTCAATAATGAAAACCCACTATCGAAAGTGAGGGAAATTTCCATTGAGTCATGCAAGTTCCAAGGTACCAATTAGTTTCTAAGTCTAATTCATGGATAATGAGTTGAAGTTGACAGGAAAAGACTCGTCACAGGAGGGCCTTAATGTATCCCCCATCAATGACACAAAACAGGTAACAAGATTTGAAATAGATAAGAGTAACCAGTAACTTAGGAATGACTCAGGGATGGCTGATGCAATGGAAGGTTTAAGGACTGCAGAAATGGCCGATGCAATAGAAGGCTTTCCGGGTTGAACTTCTCTTTGAACATATTGACAACACAACAACTGTCTTGGAAAACACTGACTCAACAACAAGGATCACAGACCAATTTGTAATCTTATAAAGGAGTATGACCAAGAGACAAGCAAATATTCCAACCTAAACACAAGGTGAGTGAAAGGGTGTCATGTTCAAAAGCGACTCTTCCATAGAATAAAGGTTTAGACACATTTCTTTCCCAATTTCCCCCCACCATTTCTGGCGAGTACCTCTTTATTTTTATGCAAGCTTGAGGAGGATAACATATGCTTGTAATGTAATCTCATCCTTCGAACGAGTCACTCGAAGTATGTTTAACGAACCCTAAGAAGGAGTGGTTCAGTCCCATATGGGTCTTTCGATGTTTGTTTTACGAGTCCAAAGAGAGAAAAATCGGGGGTTTTTCATGTTTATAGAGTCTAAAAAACACTTAAAGAGAACTCTCTCAATTCCTTTTTCATAAAGTAGTCTGATGAGAAAAAAGAGATAAACTATCTCTCAATAGACATGCTTTCTAATACTTTAATGAGCGTGAAAGAATAAGGTCACTCAACAATCTTTTCATGTTTAGAGAGTCTGAAAAGAGCTTAAAGGTGACTCCAGATGGTTCCTTTTTTGTGTAACTTTAATGAGTTTGAAAAAGTGATAAAAGCGTACTCAGTTACATTCTCACGTATTTACGAGCACGAGAAATAAAAAATACTAATCTCGGCAACTTATTCTCATGTATTTACGAGCATGAGAAAGAACAAAGACTAAGGTAGGGATTGTTTTCATTTTTACACAATCTTTAAAACAAAACAAAACTATTCTTGGGATAGGCTTTAATTTTTACACAAGATTAAAAACTAAACAAAATTATGCTCGGACCTAGTTTCATTTTTACACAAGCTTGAAACAGAGGAAATTATGATTGAGGTAGGTGGTTTCATTTTTACACAAGCTTGAACCAAAGTAAAAACTATGCTTGTGAATTCCTAGCTTAAGAATCTAGTGGCCCAACAACATGAAGTCCAGAGATTGAAAGCATTTCCCCCCAAGCTTCGTTTCATTCAACTACAAAGGTGAATGAAATGAAGATTCAAATACTAGATGAAGGACTTGACTCAACGGAGAGGGGGAACAATCTGTTTCATTTTTTAACACGCTTGACACAGGAACAAGAACTATGCTCATAACCTATGTTCTAGTTTTTAACGAGGTTTCCATAGAGAAGAAAAACTATCCTCGTAGCTAGTTTCATTTTTTAACGAGGTTGCCACTGAGACACAAAAACTATCCTCGTAGCTGGTTTCATTTTTTAACAAGATTGAAATCAGGAAATAATGCTCAAATCTCTCTTCTTAATCACAACTTCCAAGAGGGCAATGTTATGGAAGGACACCATGTCAAGGGACAAACTCGTTCATGGCCTCCAAGAGATCTTTACGCGATGGAAGAAAAACACTCTGGAAGGAACACATGTCAAGGGATGCAATAGGGGTAAAGATATCGGGCTCCAATAGCCCTACCGAAGAGATCACCATGTCAACTATCGGATCTAAATCATAAGGGAGTGAGCTTATAGTGAGAGGTTCATCTTCATCAGCATTTGGAGGCATGGGAGACAACTCCACATAATTAACATGTGGGAGGGGTGATACCATCTGCATATACGAACCATTTAGGGAGGTAATCCAGTCAGGACTGATGAATGAAAGTTGATCAATAGTCACAATTATTCCATCATGAGGGAAATATCTCACATGAAAAAGAGTGGACACAATAGCTTTCATGGCATAGGCATAATCTCGCCCAAGGAGTAAAAGAAATCCAAGGGGTCTTGGACTACCATGACATCAATAAAGACAGTTTTCCCTCCCAAAGTTACTGGAAACTGAGGAAGGGTCCCTAAATTTTGATTGGTTCTTCTGTTAAAAGCTAACAGATTCTGTGTAACTGGAGCAAGATGAGGACAACCCAAAGCCTACCAAGTAATAGAGGACAAAATAATAATAGACGCACCTTCATCTATCAGCGTCTAAGGAATGTCCCGACCACAAACATGTACTATAATATGGAAAGGAATGTACGATGGAAGACGAGGTCCAGTTAGCATACACCGATTAAAAAGGATGGCCTCATTACTTGGAGGGGGTTCCATGGGAGAAGGAGGAATACCCCCCGACATGGCAGAGTCTGTATCAATGAGAAAAACATGGGCAGTATTGGGTTTACTCTCTAGTGGGAGAGTGGGATCGACTAATAATGACATCAAATCAACCACTTGGGTTTCATTCTTCAAGGGGAGAATGGGGTGAATGGGTGGAAAAGGATTGACTACTTTGGTTTCACTCTCTAGAGGGGGAGTGGGATTGACCGAGGATGGAATTGGATCAACCACTTGGGTTTCACTCTCTAACGGGAGAGTGGGATCGACCGAGGATGGGATTGGAGCAACCACTTTGTCAACTGGATCAAGTAAGGACATGTCCAGATTGACTACATGATCAACCAGACTGACCGATGGGGGAACCAGATTGATCATTCCATCAACTATAGGTGGGTTGAGAGTAAGCTTGTGATAAGAAGCTGGAAGTTGGGGTTGTGAAATAGTCATGTCTTCCAGTAATTTCGAGGCTTCTTCCATATGAGGGAAAAGGTGAGTGAGATGACTCCCTTTGCATAACATACACAAGAACTTGACTTGAATTTTATTCTTCCCAATGGTATCTTGACTAGTTGATGGGAGGTCATCAACATGTTGTTCAGAGGTTGATGACATAGTTTGGAGAGGGTGTGTAGACCATACTTCTATAACCTTGGATAGACCAGGGAAATCCTTAAGAATATGGTCACCCTTGCAAAGCCTGCAAGGGTTCTTGGGCTTATGGGTTGTTTGGGTGATCTTGACATCATCAACACTCCCAACATTATTAACAGTAACTGGTTTCTTTCTAACATGTCTGGCAGTGGCTGGAAGTTTAGATCCTTCCTTACTTTTCTTCTTCTTATCCTTCCTTTTCTTCTTCTTCTTATTCAATGGATTACTAGCTTCAGAGATTTCACTCRACGAAGAAGAGGAAACAGAAAGAGACCTTGCAAGTGGTGAAGGTGAAGAAGATCTTACTGGTGTAGAAGGTGAAGGATCAACATGAGGTTGATGTTCTTGGGGGGAAGTKCTTACTAATGAAKCACCAACTGCATTTGGGACTACCTGAGTGGAAAACAACCATACCAATAATCCAATTGTGAGACCTGGAAGGCTCAAAGTAGCGATGTGAGGAGGACTAATGTTTCSATAAGAAGGAGAAACAAAAGGTTCCCYTGGAGCAGGGGTTCCRTCATTGGTCATTCTAGGAACTGATGCCATAAAAATAGAKATCCAACCTAGAGTCTACTAGGGAGAACAAACAACACACGCTAAAAATATAGTAAGAAAGCAAGCAAACAAAACCTTCTCACAATGAGCACACTAGTTGGTGATGAAATCCAATGTCGCGGGAACAAATTAAGAAAGGGCTAAGATATAGCAGGTGGAAAAGTTACGTCGATGACCTTCTTAATGGACTTACACCCTGGTGCAAGCTCCCACACATAATCGTGGGTATACCCTCCAAGGAGCTCGAGTGAGTTTGGCCAACATCGATTCTAGGTACTGTGAAGACTTGCCCCTCCACAGTTACCTTGTGTAAAGACCCTAAGAGATAGGCCACTAAGGTTACCAACTACTACAATGATGCCAAGGGAAACAGTCCATAGTCTGATCCACATGCACAGGCAGGGTATGTAGCCCTAAATCAAATCGAAAGGATTCCACTCATCTTTGTGGGGATACCTTTCAAGCGACCCCCATAATATGCGCAATCTCTACACCAAGACCAACAAAGCAAGGTGAGTAACTCTGCCAGTCTCAATGCAACCTAAAGTTTGACCCTTATGTGAGAAGGGCTTCCCAGGAAAAAATGTAATAAGTGGATTTCACCGCTCCCTAATTCAAGATTCTATATTTGTTTTTAGTTTTGGAAAGTTATCATTCACACCTATTCCAAATCCCTACAACTAATATAATGTAGGTTTGCTACCAGAAAATATAAAAATGTCTAATCAATTTTTATAAGCACTTTATTTTATGGCTATTATTACTCAAAAGGAAGATGGCATGGACAATATGGTGTTTTTACCAACTCGAAAGTTATGCAAAGAGATGAAGATGCAATCTTTTCATTTCAATGAAATCTATGCTACGAGAAGGAGAAAACATGTATCATTCCCATATTCACAATGTCCCAAAATATATTAAACTCTTCAATATCAATATCTTCAAGAAATCAAATGCAAGGATGCCCCCAATCTAATATAAAGCAAGAAATTAAAAACGTTTTGGTTTGAAGAGATACTAAAATCAAGAGTGAGTTTCCTCAAAACAAAAAGCAACCCAAACTAAGTTTCTTTTTTAACATGAATTATTCAATAAAAGAAAAATAAGTTCTTTCACCAAACAATTCTAAATAAAAAAACAATGTTTTGTAACTGAAAGACACTCAAAGCAAGAGATCAAATCTTTCAACAACAAACAAGCTAAAACAAAGCAAATATGTCTAAAAGAAGTTTCAAATATGTCAAGCAGACTATAAAAAGATCATAATCAAACCCAAAAATTCACCCCAAAACCAAATCCAAGGTCTAGGTAAAGAAAAACCATCAAAAACAAAAAATTTCACAATTTATGCGGGCTCTAGATTAACACAGTGCGGAAATCCCTAATTTTCGTGGGCCATATATGGGTAGGTCACGGAGTTTTCACACTGGACTAAATAGGTGGGGCACAGAAACCCTAACTCGTTGCACTGTCCCTCAAAGCAAGGCGCGAAAATCAAACAAAAAATGGAAAAAATGAAGAAAATGAAGGTTTTCCAATGAATTTTAATAGTCAGAGAGTCAAGCTGGATCTCCCAGTGACTTAGAAAACAGAAACTAATCAATCAAATCAAGAAAACAAGGAAAACTAGGAAAACAATCCATTTCCCTAGTGGAGTCACCAATTTTGTTAACGGGTAAATTGTTAAGTGCGGACACAAATCAATCCCCCTAGATCCACCTAGATCTAGAAAAAAACACAACAATACACTACTCTTTCTTTAGATTCAATTATCAAATGAGAAATGGATCTAGAACATACCTTTTAAATATTGAAGATCCCACTTCACCAATGCAATTCAAGCTCCATCATGAGGTTTATGAGAATTATTTGCAAATAAACACAAGCCAACAAAGACAAGAATAACAGAGTCTATTTGATATGAAACTATGCATGTGATCAAGGAATCATACAATATGGACAAATAACATTCATATAGGAAATAAAATTATATATGTATTAAATAATGTGGAAGAAAGATACTACCAAATGCCTTGATCGTTAAGTTCCTTCCAACAACTCCTTTCTTCCCACACACTTCTGATCCAAGAATTATGAGACTATAGATCTGACATCTATCTTGACAAAAGAAAAATTCAAAGCCACTCAAACTCAAGCTAAATTTCCCAAGTTCAATCCAAAACCAACTCAATCAAGCTCAAGCTAACTCAATCCAACTCAACCTTCTCCGTGAGAACTCCTCTCTTTTTATAAGATGAAGAGGATAAGGTGAGGAGATTAGTTTGATCCCACTAAATCATGAAAGTGAGTAAGATCCAAACCATTCAGAGGCCACCTCATCATAGAATATTCTCCTTCTAGAAGCATCAAGAAAATGATCATTTTTCCCATGTATGAAGGCCGCAGCGACCTAACTATAGTGTAGCCCGCAGAAACTCTGAACCCTAGCTATAGTGAAGCCTACAGAAATCAGGCATTTCTGCACCCTAGCTATGGTGCAACCCATGAAAAACCTCCAAAATAGGGTTTTTATAGAGGAAAACACAACTTCTTCTCTCAGGGAAACTTCTTCTCCCTTTTTTCTTTAGGAATTCAGGCCACTGACCCCTTTGAAGGCAACATATAGGTTTACATCATTAACAATCATGAGGGTGACAAAAATAATGTGTAACAGTGACTATGTGGATTCTCAGTCTCGTAATTATACTTATCTATCTTGTCATGAGTAACTCCCTTACCTCTAGTTGGGGATGGTCTTCTAGCCCTTCCTTGTTGGCTTTGTTTTCTGGTCAACTTCTCCTCTTCTTTCAGTGCAAACTAATAAGCATCCTCCACTTTCCTTAATGACATCATGTTGAACTCATCCTCGATTTCATATCTCAGGCCATTTATATATCTGGCAACCTTTTCCTCATCTTTCTCCCTCTGTCCAGTTCTGATGTTCAACCTGTAGATCTCCTTTGTGTACTCCTTAACTGTCATACCTTTCTATCTCAGGTTCTGCTACTTCTTGAATAGATTTATCTGATAATATTTGGGAACAAATTTAGCCTTCAACCTGGATACTATTTTGTCCCAGTTCTTTATCTTTTGTTTGTCTTTGCTTCTCCTCTCAGCCTGCAGTTCATCCCACCACAATGTTGCATGTCCTTTGAGCCTGGTGACAACATGTCTCACCCTTTTCTCCTCCTCGACATCCTCATAGTCGAAATATTTGTCCATGGATCTTATCCAATCCAGCAGTTCTTCAGCATCAAAATTGCCTTCATAAATTGGGACCTCTATCTTATCTCTACCTCCCAATCTAACAACTATTCTCAGCAAGAATTCTTCGAAAAAATTCTCACCTACATCTTCTTCGACTTCTACTTCTTCACTCTCTACATCACTAATGTCTCCAGCATTAGGTGTTCATCTCTTGACTGCCTCCATCACCTATATTCTTGCATGAATTTCTCGCATCTCCCTTTCTACAACTCGACTGGCTAAAGGTTTCTCTCCTCATCTCTTCAGCATAATTGTGTTGGTTGTCTGTCACACATAGAGTACAACTTCAATTTCTTTCTATCTCCTCTCCTTTGCCTATTTTCTGCAATAAAAACCTTTCTCTAGTACCACTTGACACAGAAACCCCTTATTTCCTATGGGCTTTGTGACCTCCCAGTTTAGGATCAATCAAGAAATTGAGTCTGATTGACTCTTCGGTCCCTCAAGGACCTTCAATCAACTGAATATTCCCCCTTCTTCTTAAGGTGAAAGTTATATGGAACCCGTAGGATTCTCCTTAATTCTTTTAAAGCTTCAATGTGTTTAGGTGCTAGCTCCCTTGGTTAAGTCCTCCCTCTACGTGACCAAGGTTGGGACCAGTCACCTAAATGAAAGGCACTTTGCGATTCCACGTTCATGACTTCGCATCTCGTGAAGTTCTCTTACTCGTCCTTCTGAAACCCAAACTCCCGAGCTTCTCTTGAGTCAAATTTCTGACCCACACTCCTTCGTGATCCGATGGCTATTATTGAGACATGAACTTAGATTTCATGTTGTCATGAGGTTCCTTACCTCCCTCCTTATGAATTCTGAACTTGCGATCGTGTCAGATCGATGGTCCACAATCCTTGTGATCCAATGGCTCCAATCAAATCGTGAACTCAGATTTCATGAGTTCCCTCTCCTATGTGTGTGAAGCATTAAATATTGTGCACCTTGTCTTCAATTAGAAGGCTACTAATCCTTTTCACTGTGATCCAACGTTCACTATCGCTCCTCCTTTTGAGCTTATGATATCTCTCACTTAGAATATTTTATAAGGGTTCAAATGTTTCGAACCTTTTCTCCTCCAATGAGTCTGACTCTTGGATTTCGTTAACACTTATGAAAAGTGTTATCCTTTCTGAGCTTTGTCCTTGAAAATATTTCGAAGACCCATGCACACCTTGCGTTTCAAGGATTTCAATAACTCAGATCTGAAGGATTTCGCGAAGAGAAATTTCTCTCGTCCTCTGGGCATCCTTCTTTGGCTCGGTACACATCTAGCAACCAACCCTTATGCAAGGTTTGATTTCCTACGAATGACTATTCACAGCTTGCAGCAATCACTTTTCTCTCCTTACAAAGGGAAAGTTTCATGTTATCTCTTCTGATCTTTGGAATCGATGCAGATCCCATCAATGACTCCTTGCATTCTATGTGGACACATTGCACCACTCGACAGAAGAGAAACAATTGAAACTTATCCTAACATTCACAGTTCCATTCAATCATAACGAAATTCATTCATGCATTCATGGAAACATAATAATAGAGAATTGCAAACAGTGTCCACACCATGCATTGAGTCAATTTTCCTCTATTATATTCAAAATTGAAAATGGCTACAACTGAATCAAAAACAAAAACTGAAAACTCTTAAATCTCCTACTAACTTGCAGTTAGTATCTAGCCTCATTTGGGCATACAAAACATATATTTATCCCAGAGGGTTCTTAGGGTTCCTCCCGACTACTTGTCTACTCCAAAACCTAACCTATGACTATCTTAGTCCAGTCGCATTCCAGAGTCGGAGTGGAATCTCCCACTTCACTCATAATCATTCAAGCATGCCTCCAAAGATTTTTACAGCGCTGAGTTTGAGCATGCCTCGAAAGGTTTTTTCGTCGTTGAGTTCAAGAATTCCTCCAAAGGTTTTTCTAGCGCTGAGTTCAAGTGTGTCTCCAAAATTTTCCATAACTGTCAACGTTAATATTTAAAAAATATTCCCAGTGCTGAGTTCTCCTACTCTGCGTGCTTGCTAGTGATGCACATGTATCAAGAGATCACTTATATTTGTAAAACAGTGACACCAACTAGTTTCATACCAAGGACTTTCCACCTAGCCATAGACACCACTAATCCAAATCTCAACAGCAGTGTCACCCTCGAGCCAGGGCCATGAATCCACATGGATGGTTCCAAAGTGTACTTGGGTTTCCAAACCATTCATCTCTCAAGCTCTCACAAGTTTCCCAACACCCACAACAATCCAAGTAGCCTGCTCTCTTTGACCCAACCTGTATGGCCCAAGATAATGGACCTCCAGCCTTCTCTGCCATGCAGTCTCTCAGGCAATCCTTCTCCTTTATTTTGGGGCCTCTAGCACAGCTGGTCCAGAATATCAATGCTGAAATTCTCAGGACTCGCAGTTGTGAGAAAACCAGGGCACATGCCAACACATCTCAGATATGCAGGCCCCAAGTCATGGCTGGATTGCACCAGCGACCCTTACATCCAACTAACCCATAGATAATTCTCATCAGTTACTTTCCCTTTTCCAGGTCGAGACGCAGGTGATGAGGTATCAATGGATGGGTAAGTGAGTGCATGGAAGGGCATGAGGGAAAGAATGGTATGAAATGCATAAGGTAAAGAGTGGATGAGCCAATGAGCATCAACCAAAGACCAATGATTAACCGCACAATCAGACCAGGGATGGGTTTAAGTATCTCTCTTGGGGAATCAATAACCTCTTGGCCTTCCCCAAGAACCTCATGTAATTGATCCCCTTCCTTAGACAAAAAGGGTAATTAGAATAGGAATAAACACTTAGCCCCTCAATTCCCCTCTCTTATGGAATGATAACACCCTATAACTCTAGTCCTTGTCCTTCTAGTAGCCAACCATGTATTTATTATTAATAATGATAAAAACATTACATGTCTTGTGCACACTAGCCTTTTAATAATTGTTTGGGCACTCTGGCCTCTCAACATTATAACAATACATTATTTAAAATGGGAGTTCAAAACCTGGGGTCTTACATCCCCTCCCCCTTATTTTGGCACTGTCCTCGATGCATATACAAAATAGATATTGAAATATCAAATTTATTCAAAAAGTTGTGGGTACTCTGCCCGCACGAAATCTTCATGCTCCCAAGTAGCATATTTAGGACCATAGCAGGTCCACTGAAATTTTACCATCGCTATAACTTGATTCCATAGAATTTTGAATTTTTTGTCCAATACCCACATTGGTTGAACCTGAAAATCTCCCTCTGTCTCTACCTGAATCATATGTCAATCAGTAACATGGTTAGGATAATGTACATATTTCTTTAGTAAAGAGACATGAAATACATTATGCACATTCATGGAAGCAGGCAATGCAAGCATGTATGCAACTGGCCCTACTCTGTCCAATATTTCAAATGGACCACATAATCTAGCTGCCAACTTTGTAAAACTACCCAATTTCTAAGATCTTTTCTTGGGCTTCACTTTCAAAAGTACATGCTCCCCTACTTTAAATTCTCTAACTATCATGTTATTTTCTGCAAAAAGTTTTTGTCTATCCTGAGCTGCCTTTAAATTCTACTTGATCTTAACCACCTGGTCTTCCATGTCCTTGAGCAACTCTAGACCAAGTACCACCCTATCTATTGGGTTGTCCCAACTTACTAGAGTATCGCATTTTGTATCATACACGGCTTCAAATGGGCTCATTCTCAATGAAGCTTGATACCCATTATTATATGTAAACCCAACCAAGTGTAAGTAATCTTCCCACTTAGATGGCTTATCCATCACATACATTCTTAACATGTCTTCAATTATTCGATTGACCCTCTCTATTTTCCCATCTGTCTGGGGATGATATGATGTGTTAAAGTTTAGATTTGTGCCAAATCCTTTAAACAATCCCCTCCAGAAATTGGAGGTAAACTTTGTATCCCTGTTTGAGATGATTGTCCTAGGTATCCCTTGCAACCTAGAAATTTCCTTGATGAAAATTTCTGCAATATTAGTCGTTGTATGCGTTGTCTTCACAGACCCAAAATGAGCAGCCTTTTTTAATTTTTCAACCACCACCATGATTGAATCATGTTTCTTATTAATTATGGGTAATCTTGTGATGAAATCCATGGTGATCACTTCCCATTTCTTCTCTCTAATTGGAAATGGCTGCAACAAACCCACTGGGTGCCTATGCTCAACCTTCACCTTCTGACACTTGTTGTAGGAAAATTCCCCTATGGACAGGTAAATTCCCTCTTGGATCTTAGACCCCTATGACCAAGACAGAAAAGTGATAACTTTGAACACTGACTTTCCTTTAAACATAGCTAAGCTAGTAAATAGAGAAGAGGAAGAAAGTATGAGTACCTTTTTATGAAGTTTTTCCTCACTCAGTCCAAGTTGAGCCTTGATCCCCAAGCTCTTCAACAAGTCCTGCAATCCAATCAAAGACAAATCATGCTTCCTATTCTACCATGATTAGTTTGAAACTAGATCTATCCATCAAAGACAATTTCATGTAGATATACACAATCTTAAAGGAAATAGGCCAATCACATGTATTAATGAGAACTCAAAAGAGATACTTACAAACCCTTGATGAAGTTGCAACAACCTCTTCCAACTCTCCTTGTCCATCCCCTTGCTCAAATATTTCAAAATCAAAATGACTATACTTTCACTGATAATTCTCCCTTATGAGATCATAAGTTTGATGTCTTCAATGTCTCCTCCCTTTCACCATGAGAAGGCCTCCTTATATAGGCCTGGAGAGGCCTAACCACCTTAGATATTCTTTGGATAGGTTGAGGATCTTTCTCCATCATTTGTGCATCCTCCCTAAGATCCATCCTTGACCTCGGATTCAAATCAAACTGACTCCAAAGATAAGGGGGATCTTCCCCTGATTTCCTCAACAACATAATGCTCCCCCAGAATGGTGCACAAAGTGTTGCAATGCTCCCCCAAATGTAGGCAAGGAGCACTAGCACTCCCTATTAGTGGGTAGGGGAGTGCTGCCCTTCAAAAGTGATTTTCAAGTGGTTTTTATCAAGGAAAAATATTTGTACTCTTCGTCAAATGACATATTCTTCTTTTAACTGGTCTCTGAGGATGTCTCAAGTGTCCCTGTGATGTCGTTCGATATATGACATAAGAAATATGACAGTATGATATTTGCGACACTTGAGACATTTGTGGCCAAAGTGCGACACTTGTGGCCAACGTGTGACACTTGTAATAATGAGAATAGGTCAACATTGAAGTGACTAACTTTGATGTGTAACAGATTGTCCCATAAAGTGCGAAGTTAGAAGATGGAAATTGATGACTGAAGTACTTTGTAGACTTTTTCGAGAAAGGGTATGGACTCGAAGAACCTGGTAGAAGCTGCATACGACCATCAGACAAATGTTATGATATGTTTCAAACCCAAAGTAGGCATACCTATGCTTGAGTGATAAAGACTTTCAAGGTATGGCCACCATAATATACACTACGGATCCATAATTATATTAACAAAAAGGTATAGCCACCAAATATACATTATGGATCTATACTTCCATGACATGAACTAATTGTATCCGCGAAAAATATATAGTGGATCTACATGATGACAAGACATAGCCACGGACCAATATAAAGTGGATCTATGTGACAATATATGTGTCAATATTCAAGAGAAACTTTGTCGCAACCTGGGAAAAGTACATATTAGAGTGATCACTCAACCCAGGGTATTCTTACCAATCCTGATGCATTACGAGTCTAACCATGTGAATAGATGTCCTAATGTGAAACATGGCAGAAGACACTTGATTACCGATCAATGAGGTAAACCATTAACAAGTGCGAGGGAAATCACCATTGATGTCAATGATTCCCAAGGCACCCTATTATATTCCAAGGAATGTGAATAAATGAGCTGAAGTCGAATATACGTGGAATCATCTGATCAGAGGTCAATGATGTAAACCCACTATCAGAAGTAAGGAGACCTACCATTGAGGCATGCAGGTCCCAAAGTACTAACTGTTTTCTAAGTCTATTTCCCGGATAATGTGTTGAAGTCTATAGGAATAGACTCGTCGAAGGAGGGGCTTGGTGTATCCCCCATAAATGACATGAAAATGACACAGAGATGTAAATTGTTGGATCAAATTGACATGGACTAACACAGGTATTGAAACAAGAAATTTGGGATGGTTGATTCTCAAGGAAGATACTTCCCTTGAACACTGAGTCACAACAGTAGAAACATAGTATGGACCAAAACATGATGATGTAGTGGATACTATGAATTTCGTCAGGGGAGCCAAAGGATTAAAGAAACTTAAAGGATTGGTTCAGTGTAGAGGTTTAGTGGATTAAAATGTATGCAATGACAAAGTGTTGTGTTCAAGGGAGACCATAAGAGTGACCTGTGATTTTTTCAAAAACTTTTTAGCTTGATTCCTTGAAAATTTCCCCCCATCCAGATAGACAAGTACCTCTTTTTCATTTAACGAGCTTAAGGAGGATAAAACATGCTCAATATAACTCACCTTCGGCAACTCCCTCTTCTTTTTTTTAATGAACCAGAAGAAGTAAGGGTTTGTTCCCATATGGGCCCTTTAATGTGTAGTTTAGTGAGTCCAGAGAGGGAAAATTCAGTGGTTTTTCATGTTTAGAGAGTCTGAAAAGAACTTAAAGGAAACTCCAGGGTTGTCCTTTTTTGTAATTTTAGTCTCACGAAGCCGAAAAAGAGATAAACTACCACTCGAAAGATTCCCTTTCAAACCTTTTAATGAGTGTGAAAGGAAGCAATATCGCTCGACAATCTTTTCGTGTTTAGAGAGTCTGAAAATATTTTAAAGGAGACTCCAGGGGGTTCCTTTTTCGTATAACCTTTATGAGTCCAAAAAAGTGATAAAATTATACTAAGCATGAGAAAGAACAAATACTGAGCTCGGTATTGGTTTCATTTTTACACAAGCTTGAAACAAAATTAAAGTATGTGTGTAAATTTCCAACGTAATTTCCAAAGGTAGGGATACAGGACACCTCTGGATGGTTGGTACTCTACCCATATCTTGAACAACTAGTGCTTTAACTCTAGAAATGAAAATCAAAGGCTAGAGACATGCCCCCCCAAGCTTAAAGTCATTCACCAACTTTGAGTTTTTCACCAATTTCTATACTAGATGTAGAAAAAGGATAAAGGTGGATGAAATGAAGGTTTGAATACGAGACCTAACAAAAGACTCAAATCGACATCTACGAGATCTAGTGAAAGAATCGACCCGATGGGAGAGGTGACTGTTTCATTTTTTAATGAGCTTGAAACAGGAAAATAACTATTCAAGGACCTCTATTTCATTTTTTAACGAGATTTCCACAGAGAAGAGAAACTATGCTTGTGACCTTTGTTTCATTTTTTAATGATATTTCCACAGAGAAGAAAAACTATGCTCCAGACCTATGTTTCACTTTTTAATGAGCTTTCCACAGAGAATAAAAACTATGCTCAAGACCTCAGTTTCATTTTTTAACAATCTTGCCACAGAGAAGAAAAACTATGCCCAATACCTCTGTTTGATTTTTTAACGAGCTTTCCATAGAGAAGAAAAACTATGCTCAAGACCTTTGTTTCATGATGCAGGAGCATCACAAATATCAAGCGAGCATGGAGCAAGTGCAACGTATTTTTTTGAGCACATGATAAATTGCTTGAAAACCTTTTTGAAGTTGATGCACAAATATTTAATGAAGCCATTTATGAAGGAGCGCCTCTGTATATTGTATTGGACCTTGAGTGATTTGCTCTCGTCCTTAGTAGATAGGAGGCATTTAAACTAGTTAATGCAGGTAGATAGACTTGAATTCATAGATTAGACAGTTTTAGAAAGAAGGAGGGAAAACGGATATAGACACCCTCATTGTACATTATAACATAGTTGAAGCAGGAAGAGAACAATAGAATAGAAGAGAGCTGTAGAAGAACATCCATATATAGATCTTGAATTAATAGAAGAAGTTGATTCAAATCCATAGTTTTGTGTCTGTTCTCTGTGTGTTGATGTTAAATGATGTGCTCATGAGTGTTTGTTTTCCTGTTATGTATTTGCTTTATTGTTATGTATGTGATTTCATGTTTGAGTTTGAAATCTGAGGGAAGAAGAAATGAGTTTCAATTGTTTCTCTATCTGAGTAAGGATTCCTGCAAGGAGTGCAGTCGAAAACGTCCACAAGGAGTGCATTGACGGAGGCTCAGGTAGTTTAACTCTTGTTCTCATTCACCCAGAAATGAAATTGGGTTACTGGGGCCATGCCAGGAGTGTGCAGGCTAAGGGAGAGTCTCAGTTGTGAATCTGAGTAGAAGCTTTGAAGGACTACTGTTGTAGGTGTGCGCAGGGTCAAAGAAACCCAAACACTTGAAGTGTTTGTAGGTTTCCGCAAGGAGTGCATGAAAAAGTTTCTCTTTTCTAGAAATTGGAAAGTTGCAGAAAAGCTCAGGAGGGGTAAGGCCTTCCAATCTGTTGAAGTATTGCATAGGGAGTTCGTGCCATGGAGCATATAAAACTAGTGTTGCAGGGTTTCACGCAGGAGGACAAGTGAGAGAAAAGGAACACTTAGTCATTTTCAAGAAATCCTCAAGGAGGAAGAAATCGACGGTCAGGATCTCGTGGAGGGGATTCATGAAAAATCCATCAGCCATCAGATCCACCAGAGTAATGGGGAGGTTACGGCCACACCAGGAGGTTAATCTCGGGAGGACCATGAGTCATAGGATCATTGTTGGGTTGCCCATCAGCCATTCGATCAGGTAGAAGTTGCACTGGGGTTAAGTCCTAGTGAACAGAGGAAAGTCCCAGAGAGGCATCGGGGTTTCAAAAATCAAGAAACTTGAGACCTTTCGAGCCTCGAAACACCGAAGAAGTCCTAGTTGTGGATCTCAGGGCGGACATGCGTCATAATATCCGAGAGGAGTTGGGGTTCAGCGTATCGGGAATCCCGGGGACAAAGAAAACATTGCATCAAGAATCACGATCTCGTGATGTCTGAAAAGCTAACAAGGGGATAGTGACGTGGAAGAGTCAACCCTTACGTGCATCAGGAATCGCCATTTCGTGATTCTTGGGAACCATAGCAACGGGAATCGTGAAACTCCGAAACGCAATTTCTCGACAGGCTAAAAGAGTGGGCCATGGAGGAGTCGGCGAGGTGGACAGGTGGCAGATTTCATCGAGGTTTCAGAAAGTGAAGCTCCGAGGGAAAATTTGCACTTGGATTCGTGATCCCGCGATATCCGAAATAACGATGGGGTACAGCTATTGAAGAGTTGACCCGCGCATGTGTTAGCGCAACGACATATCGGGGTTCGGAGGATCGGAGATCCTGAAAATGAAGGGCCCATACATTTCAATCCCTCAAAGTCCAAAAATCTGATAGGAGGTAAGACTGTGGTCTTATGGATTAGCGGTCATGTGGACCGGAAGTCTATCCAGGAGGGGCTAAAGAAGAAAAGGAAGCATTTCTGCATATCGGGGTTCGAGGGTCGGTAAAGCGAAGTGTTTGGAACATCGCGAGTGTTGAAATCCCGACAAGAGAAACTCCGATAGGGATGCAAAAGGTCAGCATTGACTTGCATCAAGGTTTGGGGTTTTGAGAATCCAAAACCACGCGACCACAGGACTCGCGAAACTGCAAAGTCCCATTTCCCGATCGTTAGGGGAGATATTTTGGAGAAATGTTGTGGGTGTGGAAAATTCCCAATAGGGAATTAGAAGAGATTTTCATTTCTTTGGGCCAAGTAAGGAGGAGGTCCTGTGAGCGGATGTTCTTGAGGGTGCACCTGCGTCAAGTGGTATCAGAGCAAGAAAATTTATTTTCTTTCTGTAGAAGAGAAGAAGGAAATTCACCATGCTGCCAAGGAGACGGGATAGACAGTCACCCGATCCAGAGGAAAGAGAAAACCCGAGGAGAAGGGGTAGGCAAGTGCAGAATCTAGAAATGGAAAGAGAGATACGTGATCTACGAGCTAGACTCGAAGATATGGAGACAACACAAAGACGCATAGCCAGTGCGGGGGATCTTAACGATTCAGAGGATGAAGTTGAAGCTGAACATGGGGAAGAAGTTGCAGCCGAGGATGCAGCCAATGAACGTCTAATCAAAGCTATTGCACAGATGGGTGCAAAAACAAAGATGGACATTCCAGTTTATGAGGGGAATATGGATGCAGAAGAGCTTCTAGATTAGGTTAGAGCTTTGGATACATACTTCGATTATGAAGATGTTGAAGAGGATAAGAAATTCAGGCATGCTGTCATGAGATTGAAGGGACACGCAACATTATGGTGGGACGAGCTACAAGCAGATAGATGTTGCAAGGGCAAGTAGAAAATTAAAAGTTGGGATCAGATGATTGCAAAGATGAAGGAAAAGTTCATCCCGAGAGATTATCAAATCACTATGTTCAGGAAGATGCAGAACCTGAGACAGAAGCTAATGACAGTAAAAGAATACACGATGGAATTCTATCGAATAAACATTAGGGAAGGTCATCGGGAGAGCGATGATGAGAAAGTTTCTAGGTATATGAATGGCCTGAGATATGAGATTTAGGATGAAATGAGTATGGAAACCATCCGAATGGTGGAATATTCTTATCAAATGGCTTTGAAAGTTGAGGAGAAGCTGAGCCGAAAGCAGAGTCAGAGGGGTCGAGGAAGAAGCCAGCCCAGAGGCAAATCGGTTGCCCAAGATAAATACCAGAAGCCTAAGGAAGAATGGAAGAAACCTCTGACTCGAACCGAGAGAGGTGGAAGTTCACAGCGAGGGAAACATGCTAAGCAGAGAGGGCAGTATACTGAGTAGAGAGGAGGGTATGCTGATAACAATATGTTTCCTTGTACCAAAGGTAGAGGAAGAGGAAGAGGTGGAGTAATTACATGCTTCACATGTGGAAAAAATGGACACAACTCTTATGAGTGTCCAGATAAAAAGAAAGATGGAGGATAAGCTCACATCGTCGAGGCACAGAGGTGAGATATTGAAGCAGAAGATGCTGAAGGCGGAAGGTCACTGATGATGCGTAAAGTTCTCTTAACACCTGAGACGGAGGTGGAGGAATTAGCTCAAAGAAATAGACTTTT
>ML804088.1:179508-191220 GCA_009831015.1 Picea engelmannii
AGAACGATTGCATATTTCAGTGAGAAGTTGAATGAGGCAAAAGAAAAGTACTCCACGTATGATAAGGAATTCTATGCCATCATGCATTCATTGAAAAAATGGAGGCACTATTTGATTCCAAAGGAATTTGTTTTATATAGTGATAACCATGCATTACAATTTGTGACTCAACAAGAGAAGTTGAATCAAGGGCATGTTAAATGGTTCGAATACATGCAGAATTTCACTTTTGTAATTAATCATATTTTGGGTACTGCTAACAAAGTGGCTGATGCTTTGAGCAGGAAATGTTTGCTAATGCAGGAGTTCAAAGTCAGGACGTTAGGCTTTGATGATCTCAGGGACATGTATGCAGATGATCCAGAATTTAAGGAGGCATATGAAGTAGCTGAGAATCTAGTTCTCAGAGATAGAAGCCAGTGGATAGAGTACGTGATCCAAGAAGGATTTCTATTCAAGGGCAATCAATTGTGTATTCCAAATTTCTCCATGAGGGAGAATCTGTTAAAGGAGAAACATAGCAGAGGCTTGGCAGGGAATTTTGGTCACGACAAGACATTTGCAAGGCTGAGCGAGTCATACTTTTGGCCAGGGATGCGATCAGAGGTCAAGTGATTTTTAGACAGATGCATAATTTGCCAGCATTCAAAGGGAAGAAAGTAGAATGCGGGTTTTTATCAACCATTACCCATACCTGAGAGGCCGTGGGATGAAATCAGCATGGATTTTGTATTGGGATTGCCAAGGATGCAGAGAGGATTTGATTCAGTCTTTGTGGTAGTGGATAGGTTTTCCAATATGGCACATTTTATCCCATGCCAAAAAACCAATGATGCGACTCACATCGCAAATCGGTTTTTCAAAGAGGTCATTCGACTTCACGACTTACCCAGAATTATAGTTTCGGACAGAGATACAAAGTTCATAGGGAAATTTTGGAGGACATTATGGAAGAAGCTGGGGACTAACTTGTTGTTTAGTTTATCTTATCATCCTCAGACGGATGGACAGACAGAAGTGGTGAACATAATTCTGGGAGACTTGCTGAGGAGCCTGGTGGCGGAGCACCACAGCCAGTGGGACAACATATTACCATAGGCGGAGTTTACTTATAATGACTCAGTGAACAGGAGCACAGGGCGGAGTCCATTCCAGATTGTATATGGCACATAGCCGAGAGGAGTTTTTGAATTGAGAGATTCGAAATAGACTGCTACTAGGAGCGCTAGTGTAGAAGAATTCGCAGAGGTGATGAAGGAACTTCACAGCCAGGTGAAGGTCCGATTGCAGAATTCAAGTCAGGAGTATAAGCGAAGAGAAGATCAGCATCGAAGACAACTCCAATTTGAGGTTGGTGACTTGATTCTAGTGCACTTGAGGAAAGAAAGGTTCCCGAGGGGAACATACAATAAATTGAAAATGAAGAAAATTGGGCCATGTAAGATCTTGAATAAATTGGGGGAAAATGCTTATGAGATCGAGTTACCGAATGGGATCGGAATATCTTCGATATTCAATGTCGCAGATTTATACCCATATAAATTTGAGGAAGAAGAAATAGAAGGTGAACAGCCAGGGGTTCAGTGGAAAAAGAAGATGTCGATTGCAGGGAAGCCGTAGATTGAGAACATATTGGACAAGAGAATCAGTAAGAAGACCAGGAGGAAAGAATACTATGAGTATCTGTTCAAATGGAAGGGCCATCCAGTGGAAGATGCCAGCTGGAGAATGAAGCAGAGATACAAAATCATGGATATACCATGCAAGAGCTCATGGATAGGAGCCCATGAAATTTTTCAAGCGAGGGAGTATGATGCAGGAGCATCACAAATATCAAGCGAGTGTGGAGCAAGTGCAACGTATTTTTTTGAGCACATGATAAATTGCTTGAAAACCCTTTTGAAGTTGATGCACAAATATTTAATGAAGCCATTTATGAAGGAACGCCTTTGTATATTGTATTGGACCTTGAGCGATTCACTCTCGTCATTAGTAGATAGGAGGCATTTAAACTAGTTAATGCAGGTAGATAGACTTGAATTCATAGATTAGACAGTTTTAGAAAGAAGGAGGGAAAACGGATATAGACACCCTCATTGTACATTGTAACATAGTTGAAGCAGGAAGAGCATAGGAGAATAGCAGAGAGCTGTAGAAGAACATCCATGTATGGATCTTGAATTAATAGAAGAAGTTGATTCAAATCCATGGTTTTGTGTATGTTCTTTGTTTGTTGATGTTAAATGATGTGCTCATGAGTGTTTGTTTTCTTGTTATGTATTTGCTTTATTGCTATGTATGTGATTTCATGTTTGAGTTTGAAATCTAAGGGAAGAAGAAATTAGTTTCAATTGTTTCTCTATCTGAGTGAGGATTCCTGCAAGGAGTGTAGTCAAAAACGTCCGCAATGAGTGCATTGACGGAGGCTCAGGTAGTTAAACTCTTGTTCTCGTTCACCCAGAAGCGAAATTGGGTTACTGGAGCCATGCCAGGAGTGTGCAGGCTAAGGGAGAGCCTTGATTGTGAATCTAAGTAGAATATTTGAAGGACTGTTGCTGCAGATGTGCGCGGGGTCGAAGAAACCCAAACACTTGAAGTGTTTGCAGGTTGTCGCAAGGAGTGTGTGCAAAAGTTTCTCTTTTCTAGAAATTGGAAAGTTGTAGAAAAGATCAGGAGGGGTAAGGCCTTCCAATCTATTGAAGGATTGCACAAGGAGTTCATGCCATGGAGCATCTAAAACTAGTGTTGCAGGGATGCATGCAAGAGGATGAGTGAGCACAAAGGAACACTTAGTCATTTTCAAGAAATCCTCAAGGAGGAAGAAATCGATGGTCAATATCTCGTGGAGGGGATTCGTGAAAAATCCGCCAGTCATCAGATCCACCAGAGTAACGGGGAGGTTACGGCCACACCAGGAGTTTAAGCTCGGGAGGACTGTGAGTCGTAGGATCATTGATGGGTTTCCCGTCAGCCATTTGATCAGGTAGAAGTTGCACTGGGGTTATGTCCTAGTGAACAGAGGAAATTTCCAGAGAGGCATCAGGATATTGAGGCATCGGGGTTTCATAATTCAAGAAACTCGAGACCTTTCGAGCCTTGAAACACTAAAGAAGTCCTAGTCATGGATCTCAGGGTGGACATGCGTCAGAATATTCGAGAGGAGTCAGGGTTCAGTGTATCGGGAATTCCGGGGAAAAAGAAAACGTTGCATCAGGAATCGTGATCTCACGATGTCTGAAAAGCCGATGAGGGGATAGTGACATGGAAGATTCAACCCTTACATGCATCAGGAATCAGCATTTCGTGATTCTTGGGAACCATAGCAGCAGGAATCGTGAAAATCTGAAACGTGATTTCTCGATAGGCTAAAAGAGTGGGCCACAAAGGAGTCAGCGAGGTGGACAAGTGGTAGATTTCATCGAGGTTTTGGGAAGTGAAGCTCCGAGGGAAACTTTGCACTTGGATTTGCGATCCCACGATATCTGAAATAACGATGGGGTACAGTTGTTGAAGAGTTGACCTGTGCATGTGTTAGCGCAATGACATATCGGGGTTCGGAGGATCAGGGATCCTGAGGACAAAGGGTCCATACATTTCAATCCCACAAAGTTCGAAACTCTGACAAGAGGTAAGACTGTGGTCTTATGGATTAGCAGTCATGTGGACCGGAAGTCTAGCTAGGAGGGGCTAAAGAAGAAAAGGAAGCATTTCTGCATATCGGGGTTCGGGGGTCGGTAAAGCGATGTGTTTGGAACATCACGAGTGCTAAAATCCTGACAGGAGAAACTCCGATAGGGACATGAAAGGTCAGCGTTGACTTGCATTGGGGTTCGGGGTTTTGAGAATCGAAAACCACACGACCATAGAACTCGCGAAACTGCGAAGTCTAATTTCCTGATCGTTAGGGTAGATCTTTTGGAGAACTGTTGTGGGTGTGGGAAATTCCTAATAGGGAATTAGAAGAGATTTTCAGTTCTTCGGGCCAAGGAAGGAGGAGGTCCTGTGAGTGGACGTGCCTGAGGGCATGCCTGCATCATTTCATCTTTTAACGAGCTTATCATAGAGAAGAGAAACTATGCTCATGACCTCTTCTTGATCATGGCTTCCAAGAGGACAATGATCTGGAAGGAATACATGTCAAGGGAGAAACATCAATCATGGATTCCAAGAGATCTTCACTATATGGAAGAAAATCACTCTGGATGGAATACATGTCGACGACATCGATAAGGGTAGGGAGAGCTTGCTTTAATATCCCCATCGAAGAGATCATGATGTCAACTACTAGATCTAACTCAAAAAAGTCTGAGCTTACATTAAGAGGTTTAGCTTCATTGACAACTGAAGGCATGGGAGATAACGTCGCATAATTGACCTGTGGCCGAGGTGATATGGTCTTCATATAAGAACCATTTAGGGAGGTCATTGTGTTGGTAATAAAGTTAGGACCAAGATATGAAAGTTGATCAATAGCCACAATTCTTCCATCATGAGGGAAATATATCACACAAAAAAGAGTGGACACAACAGATTTCATGGCGTAGACATAATCTCGTCCAAGGAGTAAATCAAAATCCAAGGGGTCCTGGACTACCATAACATCAATGAAGACAGTTTTCCCTCCCAAGGTTACAGGAAATTGAGGAAGGACTCCTAAAGGGTGATTGGTTCTTCTGTTAAAAGATAATAGATTATGTGTAACTGGTAAAAGCTAAGGATAACCAAAATCTTTCCAAGCAATAGAGGATAAAAAACTAATGGACACACCTTCATCTATCAGTGTCTAAGGAACGTCCCGACTACAAACATTTACTGTAATATTGAAAGGAATGTCAGAGGGAAGATGAGGCCCAGTTAGCACACCCTAATCAAAAAGGATGGCCTCATTACTTGGAGGGGGTTTCTCGGGAGAAGAAGGAATGCCCCCCAACACGATATATTTTGTATCAACGAGAAAAATGTGGGTAGTATCAAGTTTAGTCTGTAGAGGGAGAGTAGGATCAACCGATGATGGGATCAGATTGACCACTTGGGTTTTATTCTCGAAGGGGAAAATGGGGTTGATGGATGTCGATGGAGGAAGCCAATCAACCACTTTGACACTCTTTAGAGGAGGAGTGGGATTGACCGAGGAAGTAACCAAAGAAACCACTTTGTCATTCCTCAAGGAAGGATTTGGATTGACCGATGATGTAACCAAAGAAACCACTTTAGAATTATTCATAGGAGGAGTGAGATTAACCGATGATAGAACTGGATCGACCACTTTGGCACTCTTTGGATGAAGGGTGGGACTGACTGATGAAGGGTATGGACCATTCACTTGGGTTTTACTTTTCAGATGAAAAGTGGGGCTAATTGATGACAGAACTGAATCAACTACTTTGGTTAGTAGTTCAACTGAGGATGAAACTAGATTGACCACCTGATAAACCAAACTGACTAGGGATGGAGCCAAATTGACCATTCCATAAATGAATGATGGATTGGGAGAAATCTTACAATAACCAGTTGGGAGTTGAAGATTTTACAAAAGAGAAGAAGCCTCATCCATACAAGGAAAAAGGTGAGAATAATGATCACCTTTGCATAACATACAAGGAAATTTGATAGTTGTCTTATTCTTACCAACCTTAACATCACTATTTGACGAGGCATCACCAGCATGTCTAACAGAGGCCAATGATATGAAGGACCATATTTCTAAGACCTTGAGAAGACCAAGGAAATCCATCAGAAAATGGTCACCCTTACAAAGAATTCAAGGGAAGTTGGGTTTTAGATTCTTCATCTTAATATTGTCGACCTCATCAATACTCTCAGTATGATTAATACTAGTTGGTTGCTTGGATCCAACATCTGATATGGTTGGAGGCTTGGTCCTTTTCGAGTTCTTATTCTTCTTCTCTTTCCATTTCTTCTTCCTCTTATCAACCTGGATACTTTTTTAAGATATTTCACTAGGCGAAGAAGAAGAAAGGTAAGAAGACTTAATGGGTAAAGAAGGAGAATAGTTGACATGAGGTTGATGTGTGGGTGGTGTACTTACATCTGAAGCTTTAGGTGTAGTTGAAGAACTAGGAATATTTGATATCATCGTAGTGGGGAATGACCAAACCAATAATCCGATGGTGAGTCCTAGAAGACTCAGTGTGGAAATGTACGGAGGACCAATGTTTTCAAAATAAGGAAAGGTGAAAGGTTCCCCGAGACAAGGGATTCCTCCATTGGTACTCCAAGGAGTTGATTCCATTAAAACTGACTTGACCTAAGGTCCAATAAGTAAAACAAACAACACACACTATGAATCTAACAAGCAAACAATCAGAAAAAACTTCCCACAATGAAACCACCTGTTGGTGATGAAATCCAATGTCCCGAAATAAATTTAGGAAGGGGAGGGGATAGAATGGGTGGATTAGTTACGTTGGAGACCTACTTAACGAAATTACGCCTTGGTGCAATCTTCCATGTAGCAATTTTGGATTTACCCTCCAAGGAGCCCGAGTGAGTTTGACCTACGTCTGTTCCAGGTACAAGGATACTTCCCTTCACTGTCACCTTGTGTAAGACCCTAAATATTATGGCTACTAAGGTCACCAACTCTCACTCAATACCTAGGCGGGTACAGTCAACATTCCAGTCCAAATGTATGGGAAGGATAACAAGTCTGAAATTATTCAAGAGAACTAAGGAAAATTTGACTGGTAGAACTCCAGAGGACCTCGAACGGATTCAGAGTTCACGAAGCACCGAGACAATATGAAGACAGTTGAACCTCAAGAAGAACCCCCAATATATGATCTGACTACTATGAACGGTTGAACCACAGAGGGATAATCTTCGTAAATCTCTTGAACGCGACCTCGTGCTTAACCCCTATGTGAGAGGGGGATCCCAGTAAGCTTATACAAAAATTGGATTTTCTCTTCGTATCGCAATATGATAAGTTTGTTTAACAACTTTGGAAAGTTATCCTTTCAACCTATTCCAAATCCCTACACCTTAATCTAATGTAGGTTTGCTAACAGAAAATGTAAAAAATTCTGATAAATTTTAGTTTAGCGCTTGATTTTAAGGTTGTTGTTTACTTAAGAGGAAAATGGAGTCAAATAAATGATGCTTAGACCAACTCAAAACAATGCAAAGAAATGAGAATGCAAATATTTCACTTCAATGAAAGATATATTACGAGAAGGAGAAAATTTTTATCATTCCCAAATGCATAATGTACCAAAATTTTTATTAAACTCACCAGTGTCAAGATCTTCAAGAAATGATTCAAAGAGACTGTACACCAATACACGATTCCCCCCTTGGCCCACAATTAAGACTAAAAAATGCCAAAAACCATGCAATTTCGCTACTTCAAATGTAAACTAGTTTCACTACCCAAAAGAAAGAATGCATCTATATTCTTTGTTTGATTCTAATGTAAAAAGAAAGTAAATACAAATCCTTTGATTCTCTACTACTTTCAATTAGGAGAAAGAGTCCTATGCAAATGCAAAAGACATGAAGAAAAAAGGCTACAAACAAAGCATGCACTCAAGGCAATGAGAACTGAAAGAAAAAAAGTAGAATATTGTTCTAACAAGACCTCAACCAAGGATTAAACAACTAAAAAACATTTAATCAGTACAAGAAAATGCAGAGAAGAATCTAAGAAAAGACAAGGAGAAAGAGAAATCACTCAAAAATGTCCTGACAAAACAAGCAGATAGAAAATACAATTTCACATTTTTGAAAAAGGTTTCAATCTCCAATAAAGAAAATAGGGAGTGATAAGCATAAAAAACAAATCAAAACAACTTCAAAAACCAACAAGAGACTCTGGGTAAAGACCTCTACAAAATAGGTTGCAATAGACTGAGCAGAAGAAGGTAGAAACTCCCAAAAAAGAGACTAGCGCTCTGTTTCTCAAGGGTAAAAAGAGTTGAAATGCTCCCTAAAACAATGTAGGGAAGATCTGGCCAGAGATCAATGCTCTGGTATGGCCTAAAGGGGGCCGCTAGTCCTCCCAAAATCTCAGAAAAAGAGCCAAAAAATGCAAAAAAACTCACCTAGAATGCATAAAAATTGGTGAAATTGCTAGTGAAGGTACGAGAAGGATAATGGATGATGAAAAAATAGTAAACGTTATATTAAAGGTGGGAAAATGGAAATGAAATTCAAATTTATGTCGATCCCTAGAGGAGTCGCAAGTTTCTGTTGTAGGAAAATTCCCCTGTGGATAGGTGAATTCCCTCTTGGATCTTAGACCCTATGACCAAGATAGAAAAGTGCTAACTTTGAACAATGACTCTCCTTTAAACATAGCTAATATAGTCAATAGAGAAGAGAAAGAAAGTATGAGTACATTTTTAAGAAKTTTTTCCTCGCTCAGTCCAAGTTGAGCCTTGATCCCTAAGCTCTTCAACAAGTCCGGCAATCCAATCAAAGACAAAACATGCTTCCTATTCTACCATGATTAGTTTGAAACTATATCTATCCACCAAAKACAAGTTCATGTAGATATACACAATATTGAAGGAAACAGKCCTAGCACATGTATTAACGAGAACTCAAAAGAGATACTTACAAACCCTTGATGAAGTTCCAGTAGCCTCTTCTAGCTCTCCTTGTCCAACCCCTTGCTCAAATAATCTAGAATCAAAATGACTATACTTTCACTGATAATTMTCCCTTATGAGATCATAACTTTGATGTCTTCAATGTCTCCTCCCTTTCACCATGATGACACCTCCCTTTATAGGCCTGGAGAGGCCTAACCACCTTAGAGATTCTTGGGATAGGTTGACAATATTTCCCCATYAGTTGTGGATCCTCCCTAAGATCCAGCCTTGACCTCAGATTCGAATCAAACTGACTCCACAGATAAGGGGGATGTTCCCCTCATTTCCTCAACAACACAACACYCCCCTAGAATGGTGCACAAATCATTTCAATGCTCCCCCAAAGGTAGGCAATGAGGGCTARCACTCCCAGTTAGTGGGTAGGTGAGTGTTGCCCTTCAAAAGTGATTTTCAAGTAGTGTTTTTCAAGGAAAAATATTTTTACTCTTCGTCAAATGACATATCCTTCTTTTAACCAGTCTTTGAGGATGTCTCAAGTGTCCCTGTGATGTCATTTGAGATACTACATAGGTAATATGATAGTATGATATTTGCGACATTTGTGGCCAAAGTGAGACACTTGCGACACTTGTAATGACAACAATAGGTCATCATTGAAGTGAGTAATTTTGATGCGTAACAACATTCCATACATCGAGGGATTTAATTAACAACATCCTTCTTCATTCTCGTCCAAAACAACTAGCTTCTTACTATTGTAATTGTTTTCTGTTAACCAAGATGTCCAGCATAAGGAACATCATGCATTTCCTTTAGTACCAAATTCCTTATTTCTCTAGAACTAGGAACATAGATTCTATTTTTATGCATCAGTAATCTGTCTTCCTTTATCTCATACTCCTTTATTTTTTGTTGTACATATCCTTGTTGTAAGTTTTCCTCTACCTGTAGGTAATGTTGTTCTGTAACAAGACCATATAAACTTCTGATCTTCAAGTCTGATTGATGCATATTGACAACAGTAGCATGCATGATATGCATTGTTCTACTAAGCGCATCAGCAACGTTATTCTCCTTTTGCTTCATATCCTTGATATCAAAGTCATATTCACTTAAAAATTCCATCCATATTTTTTGTCGGGCATTCAAGGTCAGTTGTTCAAAAATATACTTCAGGCCAATGTGGTTTCTCCTTAATTCAAATTTATTCCCCATGAGATAATGCCTCCACATCCTCAAGGCGTGAACAATGGCAGAAAGTTCCAAGTCGAGAGTGGCATAGTTCCTCTCATGTTCCTTAAGTTTTTTGGACTCATATCCAATGACATGTCCATTTTGCGTGAGGACTCCCCCAAGTCCTTCCTTACATGTGTTTGTACATATCACGAAACTTTCATTTGGGTCAGCAATATTTAACACAAGTGCACTAGTAAATAATTCCTTCAAAAGATTAAAATTATTTTCACACTTGAGTGTCCATTCAATTTTATTTTCCTTCCTTTTCAAAGAAGTGATGGGATGAGAAATCTTAGAGAACCCTACTATGAACCTTCTGTAGTAGCCAACTAATCCCATAAAATATCTAACGTCTAACACATTTTTGGGTGTTGGCCATCCTCTAATGGCTTCGATCTTCTCTGGATCTACTATTATGCACTGCTCTAAAATAATGTGTCCCAATTAATGGATCTTCTTTTGATAAAAGGAACACTTACTCAACTTGTCATACAACTGATTTTCTCTGAGTACTTGCAATACTAGTCTTAAGTGATGTTCATGCTCCTCTTCAGACTTAGAATAAATAAGTATGTCATCTAGTAATACTATGACAAACTTATCCAAATATTTTCTTAATTTTCCATTTATTAAGCACATGAAGATCGTTGGTGAATTGGTCAGTCCAAATGGCACCACTACAAATTCATAATTCCAACAGATGCAGGAGCATCGCTCCATGTCAGCAGTGTGCTAGCTAGCCAACACATTCAACACACATTTAATGGAGAAAGGGAGAGGCGCAACCCTCTCAATTTTGAAATTCGAAATTTCAATAAATGTTGTAAGGATTTTAATGCTAGACCACACCTTTGTACAGGTAGTGGTTGAGGTTTCCTTTAATGGTTGCCTATAGCAAGCCTAGGACATAGTTAGGACTGGGCACCATTTATGTAATGTAGTCGTGGGAGCCGCTCTAAGATAGCGATATCTCAGAGACGGTGGTTGAGGATAAGCTCATGGGAGACCTCATTTTGTAATTGATAAATTAGAGTAGAGATTTAGGAGGAGAGGCCAGAGCAGAGAGGTATCGAGAGAGATCTGAGACTTGTTACAGTCTAGCCTTTGTAAACACCTTGTATAGGCATTTATGAATTAATAGAAAAGTAGTTTTTCCTGCCATGAATTGTATGTATGTGTTTGCATGTTTTAAATGCATAACTAGTGAAGTAATTCAGAAGTTTCAATTTATTCTCGTCTTTGATTTTCCAAGTGCAAGGAGTGCACATAGTCCACAAGGTGTGGATTAATAGAGGTTAGGTAACCTTAGGAAAGCTCAAGAGGGATAGCATTGAACCTTCATCAGCAGAGGTGCAAGGAGTGCACAGGAAGGAACTCTGTTTCGAGTTCAGGGAAGACAAAACTATTGAAGGTTATGTAGAGCTCTGCCAAGAGGGCATTGAGCGAGTGCATAGAGTGCACCAGAGAAATCTATTTCGAGTTCTTAGGAAAGGGAAGTGTCGAAGAGAAAACACTCACAGAGTTGTTGAATACTCTATAGGCTCTACAAGGTGTGCATCGAGAAGAAGAACGCTAGGTGGGCATAGGGAGTTTTCTATCCAAGAAAACTTCTCAGATATGAGTTTAGTCAAATACTCAATAGCACCAGAAGTGTGAGAATGTGGACTTGTCCTAATCCCATAAGCTCAGAAGAGAAATCATGAGAAGAATGCGCACAGAGAAAACCTTTCGAGGTTTCTGAGTTGACAAAGCTCAGGAGGGGGAGCGTTTCTATAATGTAGACGAAACCCAAAGGAACTGGGCTCGCAAGAGGAGGAATCGAAGGTTGAAACCTTCGATACTTAGAAATTATCCTAAGTTAGAGAGAAAGGGAAGCTTAGGAAGGAGGATCAACAACTGA
>ML804088.1:206440-218620 GCA_009831015.1 Picea engelmannii
TTGTCCCAGTCTTCCTTCGACATACCAGTAACTAGTGCACTAGTAGTTTGTGTACTGGTAGGTTGTGTACCAGTAGCCTGTGTGCTTGTAGATGGTGTACTAGTAGCCTGTGTACCAGGATCCATAGTGATCCATTGTTCTTTGTCTACAAGAAGGTCCTCCATCTTGAGCTTCCATATCTCAAAGTTTTTACCGTTGAACTTCTCTATCTCGATTCTAGATGAGCTCGCCATTCCTCTTTCTTTACTCGAATCTCCACTGCAAAAGCTCCCACTAAACCCAGGTTTATCATAGACCCAAGATAAACTTGATCTATCAAGACCGAGCCAAACCCTCAACAACAAAGGCATCCCTCTGAAGCCAAAAACGAGCTCTGATACCACATGTAAGTTTTAAACCTGTGAAGTAAAGAAATACATAAATTAATCAATGGCTCATACACAGAGTACACAGAGATTTTATACTGGAAACCCTCAACCGAGAAAACCTTTCTGACGTAGTTGAAAGCGGTTAGAAGGGATCGTCAGATGCATTTGTCATATCTAATGTACCCATACACACACACATGCAAATAATATAGCACATACCCAACAAACATCTGGCAACTCGTCGGTGTTTCGTATAAATTGCTGAAAGGACCAGGACCATCCATCAAGGAGGACACATGGAAAGCGGTCAAATTTTCGGGGAAAGGCCTAAAATATTTCGAGTCATCGATCCAGTGAGATCGTATCCATTGGCTCCAGAAGGGCCTGGGTCATCGATCTCTCAGAGGGAGAGATTTCAGCATTTCATGGACATAGGATTCGAAAGACAAAGGAGCGGGACAGTTGCATCACGATTCCCCGAATCGTGAAACCCCAAAAGCATTTGGAGGAATAGCACCAGGTCACAAGACCGGGTCACAGGGAGAAGGTTTAAGGGAGGAGCCAAGGATTTGCTAAGCCCTTTTCCAGTTTCGGCATTTCGAAAGACAAAGAACAGGGGAACGCTTGCACCGTGATTCCCTGAATCGCGAAAGCTAGTAGCGCTTTGGCGTTAAGCACATGGACATAGAGTGGTGGTCACATGGATGGAGGCTAAGGGAGGAGACAAAACTCGTTAATCCATTTTCAACATTTCTAGACCCGAGATTTTGAAGGACCTAGAATTGTTTGCAGCTGGAATCGCAAAATTGCGAATTACGAAATTCTGAAAATTGGATCGTGGTCATGGGTAGTGGTAGCATGGTTGAGCATTAAGGGAGGAGCCAACTATGGAGTTAATCCCTTTTCAGAATTTCAACAACCGGGAGTTCAAGAGTGAAGGAGTCGTGATATAGGGAGTCTCGACTCATGAAATCATGAACGCGACGAGGGCCTTTTGGACAAGACTTGTGGTAACCACCAATGATCACGTGGGGGTGAATCTCTCTCTTAGTGCTCAGACGCACAAGCGGGTTTTAGTAAGGGACCTGTGGATTCATTCAAAGGGTTCCAGCAGAGAACCAGAGGGCCATTTCGTCTCAGAAGAGGATCGATCCAGAGACCGGGAGGTCAGTGGACCCTGCTAAGGTAGGGGGTATGCACCAAGTGGTATCAGAACTGATATTTTCGTCTGTAGACTTCAAGGGAAGGAGATAGCAGGTGAAGGAGGAGATAGAGTAATGATTATTTGTGAAGATTGTTGCAAGGTGTGCAACGAATGATAGATATCCAGGCAAGTTGTAGGAGGACATGGAGATTCTCTCAGACGTAGAGTGATCCATACGCTTTCCAGGAGGGAAAGTGAAAGATGAAAATGGATACTGAAGGACATGAGCATGGTGGAAGAGGATACCACCAGTAGAAGAACAAAGAATAAATTGGTGAGGAACTTGCTGAGATAAGGGTGAGAATGGAACAGCTGACATTAAAGATGTAGCTGGAGGCAAAAGTACACTGGAGGTATGAATGGCCTCTGAACAAGAAGGCCAAATGGCATGTTCAAAAGTTGTTGGCCAAGAAACAACAACAAGAGTTGAAGAAGTGGCTGAGTTATGATGAAATCCTCAGTGACACAGAGTTGGTTTTCATCTGTGAGCCAGAAGTCAAAGAAACCCTCAGTGATGAGGAAGAGGGATCAATTTCAGATCTCATAAACTGCCAGGAGGGCAGGGATGAATTTTTGAATTTTGAGGTGGGCAATGAAATGAGAACATTGGAGGATATCATAGACTGTCAAGAGGACAGACATGGAAATTGATATTTCTAGGTGGGCAATGATATGAGATTAACAAAGGATCTCATAAACTGCCAGGTGGGCAGAAGTGGACTTTCAAGTTTCCATATGGGCAATGGAAAGAGATCAGTGGAAGTTCTCGTGTACTGCCAAGGGGGCAGTGGTGAAATTTCATATTGCCAAGTGGGAAATGAGATGAGATCAGACAATCCCATAGACTGCCAGGTGGGCAACAAAAAATTCCCAAATTTCCAAGTGGGCAAGGGGAAAGAGATGAGACTGTCTGAAAGTCTCATGAACTCAGAGGAGAGTTCAGATCAACAAGGAGTGCTGACAGGAGACAATCAAAAGAGAATTCTGATCATTGGAGGAATAGAGGTGTTCCTACCAAGCAACCCAATTGATGCCAGAGTATGTGTTGCAGATGCAGCAATAGAAGAAGGATAGCCAGCAGAAACTGTCATGGAGGAAGAAATGGAGAAGACAATGACATTTTCCCAAGAAGAAGAAGATGAACATTCAACAAAATGGCATAAAATTTTTAGTCAGGAAGATGGACAGGAAATCACTGTAGTACTGGAAGCTGTAGAAGAAGAAGAAGAAGAAGAGGAAGTAGACAACATGGATTTTGCTGATTTGTGTGAAGAATTGGAAGCCCTGGAAAGGAGGGTGATGGTGCAAAGTTTTCACATCCAACAGGCTAAGGTGGAATCAAGTAGTGGAACATACCAGCCTGGGGAGAAGCTGGAAGAAGCTGGAAGTATGCCAGGAGGAGAAATGGCAGCAACAGAACTGCCACAGGAAGAAGCTGAGTAGCAGTTCAGTGAGGAGACTGCAGAGCTGGAGTCTGCAACAGAGTTCCCACTTAGTGCCACAAAGAGAGATAAATATAGCAGGGGAGATCGAGAAGATCTACCCATTGAGAAGACAGAAGTGTGGCAGAGAAGACTGCATACAAAGAGCCAACCACTGGAGCAGCTGGACAAGGTAATTGAAGAAATCAGAAATCTGATGTTGAGTTCAGAAGCAGAGACTGCCAGCAATGAGAAGCTGAGTAGAAGGGAGCCTGCAAGAGCAGCATGGAAGCAGCAGCAGCAACAACGAAGCAAAGGAGAAGATGGACAACTCCAAGGGAAATTTTGGGATCCAAGTGGATTTCAATACTGGAGAAGAGGAGCTCATGATCAGGAGATAATGATTTTTCCAGCTGAGGAGTATGATGCAGGAGCATCGCTCCATGTCAGCAGCGTACCAGCCATCCAACACATCCAGCACACATTTAATGGAGAAAGGGAGAGGCACAACCCTCTCAATTTTGAAATTCTAAATTTCAATAAATGTTGTAAGGATTTTAATGCCAGATCACGCCTTTGTACAGGTATTGGTTGAGTTTTCCTTTAATGGTTTCTTGTAGCAATCCTAAGACATAGTCAGGAATGTGCATCCATTTATGTAATGTAGTCATAGGATCCTCTCTAAGATAGCGATAGCTCAGAGATGGTGGTTGAGGATAAACTCATGGGAGCCCTCATTTTGTAATTAAGAAATTAGAGTAGAGAGTTAGGAGGAGAGGCCAGAGAAGAGAGGTCTCTAGAGAGAGATGAGACTTGTTATAGTCCAGCCTTTGTAAACACCTTGTATAGGCATTTTTGAATTAATAGAAGAGAAGTTTTTCCTGCCATGAATTGTTTGTATTTGTTTGCATGTTTTTATGCATTTCATGTTTTAAATGCATAACTAGTGAAGTAATTCAGAAGCTTCAATTTCTTCTCATCTTTGAGTTTCCAAGTGCAAGGAGTGCACATAGTCCGCAAGGTGTCTGTTGACAGAGGTGAGGTAACCTTAGGAAAGCTCAAGAGGAATAGCATTGAACCTTCATTAGCAGAGGTGCAAGGAGTGCACAGGAAGGAACTCTGTTTCAAGTTCAGGGAAGACAGAACTACTGAAGGTTTTGTAGAGCTCTGCCAAGAGGGCATTGAGCGAGTGCATAGAGTGCACCAGAGAACTCTATTTCAAGTTCTGAGGAAAGGGAAGTGTCGAAGAGAAGACACTCACAGAGTTGTTGAATACTCTGTAGGCTCTGTAAGGTGTGCATTGAGCAGAAGAACACTAGGTGGGTGTAGGGAGTTTTCTTTCCAAGAAAACATCTCAGATCCGAGTTTAGCAAAATACTCAGTAGCACCAGGAGTGTGCAAGGGTGGACTTGTCCTAAGCCCATAAGCTTAGAAGAGAAAGCATGAAAAGAATGCGCACAGAGAAAACATTTAAAGGTTTCTGAGTTGACAAAGCTCAAGATGGGGAGCGTTTCTATAACGTAGACGAGACCTAAAGGAACCGGGCTCGTAAGAGGAAGAATCGAAGGTTGAAACCTTCGATACTTAGAAATTATCCTAAGTTAGAGAGAAAGGGAAGCTCAGGAAGGAAGAGAAACAACTGAAATTAGATCATCTAGGAAGACGATATCTGGACCAGTAGATAAGTGTTCAGACAGGAGGAGTGCACATAGGAGATATTCAAATTTGAGCTGTCAGATCTGGAGGCATGGATCAACATCCATTGATCTCGAAGTAAGGTGCGCATGGTTTACGTTTTTCAGCTTTTTGTGTACCATGAAACATAAGAGGGAGAGTCTTTCGACTCCCATAGATGTGAAAATGAGAAAACATGTCAGCCGTTGGATCATGAGTGCAGTGGTATGAGAGCCGCTGGATCAAGGATACGTGCACAGGGTTTAGTTCCTAGGAGATGCGCAAACGATTAGATATAGGCTGTCAGATATAGCATAGAGGACCGATAGCCATCGGATCTGGAAGAAGGTGCATGGGGTTTAATCCCTGGGGAGCCGCACATAAGGGTAGAATAGATGGCAGAAACTTCGAGGAAGAAGTTTCGATTTTCTGTGAGCCGTCAAATCCAGAAAAGATGCCTGAGGTTTAACCCTCATAAGAACAGAGGAGAGAGAGAACCTGTCAAAGTCCTGAAATCATTTGGGACCGTCTATCTCAGAGGATGTGTGTCAAGAGACCCACATTTCAGGGATTTAGACACTGGGAGACCAAGAGTGAAGAGTCTCCAAAAATTGCAAAAGGAGAATTCGCGAAAGGACCAGGACTGTCCATCAAGGAGGACACGTGGTAACTGGTCGACGTTTCATAGAAATCATCGAAAGGACTAGGACTGTCCATCAAGGAGGACACGTGGAAAGCAGTCAAGGTTTCGGTAAAAGGCCTGAAATATTTTGAGCTGTTGATTCAATGGGATCGTAGTCGTTGGTTGCAAAAGGGCCTGGGCCATTGATCTCTCAGAGGGAGAGATTTCAGCATTTTGTGGACCGGGGATTCAAAAGACAAAGGTGCAGGATGCTTGCATCACAATTCCCTGAATAGAAAAACCTCGAAAGAGTTCGTAGGAATAGCACCAGGTCACATGGAGAAGGTTTAAGGGAGGAGCCAAGGAGTTGTTAAGCCTTTTTTGGGTTTCAGCATTTTGAAAGACAAAGAACAGAGGAATGCTTGCATCGCAATTCCCCGAATCGCGAAAGCCGGTAGCGCTTTGGCATTAAGTGAATGGACACAGAGTGGTGGTCACATGGATGGAGGCTAAGGGAGGAGCCAAAACCTGTTAAGCCATTTTCGGCATTTTGGGACTTGGGAGTTTGAAGGACCTAGAATAGTTTGTAGCTAGAATCACGAAATCGCGAATTACAAAATTATGAAAAGTGGATCGTGGTCACGGGTAGTGGTCACATGGTTGATCATTAGGGGAGGAGCCAGTTGTGGATTTAAGCCCTTTTTAACATTTCAGTAACTGGGAGTTCAAGAGTGAAGGAGTCATGAGACAGGGAGTCCTGACTCACGAAATCGTGAAACACGACGAGCACCTTTTGGACAAGGCCTGTGGTCACAACCGATGATCACATGGGGTTGAATCTTGTGCTTATTGCTCATATGCACAAGAGGGTTTCAATAAGGGACCTATGGATTCATTCAAAGGGTTCTAGTAGAGAACTAGAGGGTCATTTCATCTCAAAAGAAGATCGATCTAGAGACCGGGAGGTCAGTGGACCCTACTGAGGTAGGGGGTCTGCACCACCCATTCCTAGTCCTAAAGGTTGTCTTATGAATGTCTTCTTCCTTGATTTTTACCTGATGGTATGCTACCCTCAGGTCAATCTTTGAGAATATCTTTTCTCCTCTTACTTGATCAAAGAGGTCATCAATTCAGGGTAGAAGATATTTGTTCCTTATAGTGTACTTTTTCAACTGTCGGAAGTCAATACACAGCCTCAAGGTTCCATCCTTCTTTTTGAAGAAAAGTACAGGTGCTCCCCAAGGTGAAACACTTGGACGTATGTACCCTTTCTTCAAAAATTCCTCCAACTACATTTGTAATTCTTTTAACTCTAGTGTGCTCATTCTGTAAGGTGTTTTTGACACCAGGGCATCTCCTGGCACTAAATCAAGTGAGAAATATATCTCCCTTCTTGGTGGCAATCCAGGTATTTCTTGGAATACATCTTCAAATTCTTGTAGTACCGAGAAATATTCAAGGCTTGGCCCCTTTGTATTATCTAGTTCTTCCACATGAGCTGCATACAATTGAAATCCTTTCCTAAAACATATTTTTAGCTATAAGGATGCAATCTCCCTTATAGAGATGGGTCTTGGAACTCCTTTCACAGTGCTTTGTTTTCCATTTCCATCAAGACATGTAAATGTCTTGTTATGACAATCTAGGACAACATGATGTTTGTCTAACCAATCCATTCCAATCAGAATATCATAAGACCCCAATGGTATGATATTTAGATCAAAACTGGTATTCAAATGATTAAGACTTATGGAACAACTTCTGACCATGTCATGGATTCTTCTTTTGGTTCCAGTGGATAACTGAACCAAACTTTCTTTTCCAAGTTTAATCTTCTTCAAATGTAATTTATCCACTATCTTAGGATCAATGTAGCAATCACTTTCTCCCAAATCAATCAAAATAGAAACAGGTTGATTTATGATCGTACCTTCCACCTCGATCATATTAGACTGGTACTCTTCTTCTCGGTCATTTAAAGTTGCATAGATTCTTTCCATGTCTTCGACTATTGTAGCATCTTGGATGTTGTGCACAATATTCACTATGTGTTTTCTGTGTGGGCAATCCTTGTACAGGTGATCTTCCTTGCATCCCCAACATTGGATTGGTGGTATTCCTCTTTTTCCCAAGGAATCTTCCTTCTTGAAATCTCCCTTAGCATACTGATCTTGATGATTTCTATTAGGTTCATTCCTATTAAAGGGAGGTTTGAATCCTTTCCTCCTCTGATCGAAATTTGCATTTTTCTTGTCCTTCCAAGATTTATGCAGGGATTCTCTTCCCTAGACTTGATCATGTAGGTATTTAGCCTTCCTAATGGCCTCAGTCAAGGTCTTGGGTTCATCATACTTGATCATTTCCTTATAAAATTTTGGCAGTCCACTTAGAAATATTTGTATTTTCACTTTCTCATCACCAATGAACCTAACATACTTTAACAATCCCAAGAACTTCTTCTTGTATTCTGTCATAGTAATGCTTCCCAATCGGAGTTCAAAGAACTGTTGAATTTTCTTGTCATAGAAATACTCTGACAGGTACTCCTTTTGGAAGTACTTATCAAACTTCTTCCAAGTGATCCTACTTTCATTAACATGTTCCACTTGCTTCAGTTGGTCCCACCACATTGCATCTTTCCTGCATAAATCGTAGGTGGAAATTTTGGCTTCTAGATTGGATGAATAATTATGCAACTGAAATTATCTCTTGAGCCCAAGAACCCATGCTTCGACATCATCTTCCCTTTCTCTTTCACCCTCAAAGGAAGGTGGCTTGAGATTCCTCAGCTCTCCTTACAAACTATCTACCTCTTGTTTCCTTATTTGGTGTCTGATAGGAGACACCTATGGACTGCTTATATGATCTTCTGATGCATAAAAATTTCTTACTGAGTAAGGAGGTGAGTGGTGTCTATGAGCTATGATAGAACTTCTGTAATAACCCACTCTCCCACGATCATCCCTTCCTTCATGGAACCTGCCTTCTTCCTCTTGTCTTGAGTTTGATCCCTTATTTGTTTGTCTCTGCAACTGATTTAAGCTATACAAAACTTGAGCATTTATCTAACACTTCCCTCTCATCAGTCTCTTGTTGTCTTCTTTGTAGCTTTGTACTTCCATCTTTAGGCTTCTTATCATTTATATTAACGTTTCCTGCTCTCCTTTTCCCTTGCATCCATTGGACTCTGTCTCTGCATTACCAAATATGGTATTCTAACCTTTGGCCTCCTTATCATGACTGGAGGCTCCCTCACCTTCTTCCATTTCCTCAATATGCATCCTGAGATGATGTGCTTAAGCCCCTTAATTCTGAAAAATGTGCAAGAGACCATTTTTTTAGAATTATGCATATGATAAAAAAAATTTCCAAACCATGCTACAGGTCTCTTTTTTTTTTTCATGGAGATCATATCCCCATTCTCCGAAAATAACAGTGTCCTGTTATCCTTGGCTGACACATAATTTCATCCTGCGTAGGTGCTTCCTTCAAACCTCCTTCCCATGTGACCACAACTAGAAACTGTAGATAAATCCTTCCTTAGTACTTTTATGTATCGAAGACAAACAATTCATCCCTTAGTCCTCCTTCCCTTGGCTCTCAATATTCATATGACCACGACCATGACCCTGCGCTTAGCTAAAAAAGTGTTTGTCCAGATATTTGGGACTTCAGACTTTTAGCTAGGAATGGATCAATGTTTCTTGTCCTCTTTCACGATCATTGATCGAGATCTACTTCGGGACTCCGTGCTTTGGGAGTCTCAACTTTCCTCACTTGCCTCCTCCTAGAACGCTTTTACCTAGAGTTCAAGATATGTTGACGGGTGTCCTCCCACAGATCAATGGTTTTGAATCACTTCATCTCTTCAGGCTTCATAAGTTTCAAACTTTTCCTCCTGCACTTTCTCCCAAAGTGCTTTCACCTGAAGTCAATGATCCTCCGACGTCTATCTTCTGGAATCAATGATCGATATGTACTCCATCCTTTGGGCCTTTGGGATTTTTTGACCCAATGCAACCTGTCACATCTCTTCCCACTAGAGTTCCCAGTCTCTGGACTGCATGATCTATCACCATGTGGTGAAATACTAGAAGCAGACATGTGGCCCAATCAGGTGGGTGACACATGTCACATTCTAACTAACATTTCAATACTCCATTTTCTCAAAAAATATTGACATGTGGCACACATCCCATGTGTCAACGTCATCCCAGGTGATGTCTGCAAGCCACATCATTTCAAAATTCTAGGGTCCACATCACCTCCAAGTGATGTCATCGTTCCCCACCACTTCGTCTTTTCAGTATTCAGGACTTCAGGAGTTTCCATACTAGCACACTTCCAATTCTCCCGAACTCTGAATTCCTGAACTGGCCAATCTGTCTCCATGTGTACTCCTGGATCAGACAACTAAAATTCACTTTGGGTCTTCACCCGAAGTCCATCAGTTGATTGACCTGATGAACTTGAACCAATGGAGAAGCAATCCATGGCAGAGTCTCATGTGGCAGATATTGTCCCATTGAAATATCCAGTCTTGGATCAATACATATCAATAGCATCCAACACAATATATGGCATTATATCTTATATAAGAAATAAGGAGAATATGTATCAGTGTCTAAGGTAGTTTTAGGGCTAAGTTGGTCTCAAGTCCAGGGGAAGCGGGACAGGTACCAGTTTACCTTGTTTACTAAAAAGAATCAATTTATAAGGTAGCTACATATTTATGCCACGTCTCTTTTGGATCAAATGACCCAGATTCACCTCAAACAAACCTATGCTTGAGATTTACTCCATACGATTTGGTGACTGTGATCTATTTCAGATGATCAGACGATCGATATTTACTTTGGCTCTCCGACTCTCTGGGCTTCGAGAGTCTAGAATCTCAACTGAAAACCTCTCAAATAGATTTCTCTAGAGTTACTGATCTTCTAACATGTACCTCTTGGTGATCGATGGTCAAGATCTACTTCGGCTATTTCACCTCCTCCTAATCCAAAAACTTTCGAAGTTGTGGATCTTGTGCCACCTATCTCTCCTTGACTATGGATGGCCCCAAACTACTTCGTCTATATGGAGTTTCGATGTTTGAGACATAACATGTCACATCACTACATGCCTTTCAATTTGTAGGGGCACGCATCGACGGTTTGGAGTAACCCGCTTTTCATCCCGTAATTCTCCTTACACTAACACGTAACCCCTTAGTGAAATAATGGTTTGGATTGTGGGACCACCTTGGGAAATTATATCCTATGCAACTTGGTTCCCCACAATACCTATTGTTCGTTGATCTCTCTCTCCAATGGGTTCTGACAGTGGTGACCTTAACCCTTGCTTCCTTTTCATTGAACATCCCCTATTCACATGTCCTCTGATCCAACGATCTTGGATCTCTCCTAATCCTACAGTGGTGATTTCTCCCAGATTCGAAGGGGATGGTGTTGGTCCTTCCAACCCCTTACAATCGGTCTCTGATGTTCTATCCTCTGCGTATATTCTGCAACGCCATTCCTCCTGAGCTTTTCAGCTCCACGATCAGAGTTCAATCTGTAACCACGAGACTCTGACCAACATACCCAGCCCATACTGGCCCAATGTTTCAACCAGATACTTTGATACCACTTTGTAACATCCCCATCCACCCACAAGTCAGGACATGCTACCTCCAAGCCCACCCTTGGACTTCTTTCTCTTACTGATACCTTTTTAAAATTTAAGGATGCATAAAATAAAATACTTTAATGACATGCACAACAATTTCCATCAAGCATGCATAATCTAAGATTTATTTAGACGATAATTAAAATACATAGCGAAATACATTCATAGATAGATAATAATAACACAACAGAGATCACTTATCTTTATAAAAAGGTGACACAAACTGGCCGCAGACCAAGGACGTTGCACCCAACCCTAGACACCACTACTCCAAATCTCAACAGCAGTGTCACCCCCAAGCCAAGGCTCTGAATCCATAAGGACAGTTCCATAGTGTACTTTGGTTCTCAAACCATTCAACTGTCAAGATCTCACAAGTTTCCCAACACCCACAACAATCCAAGTACCCAACTCTCTTCTACCTAGCCTGTACCACCCAAGAGAATGGTCCTTCACCCTTCTCTGCCACACAGTCCCTTAGGTAGTCCTTCTCCTACTTTGGGGCCTCCAGCACAGTTGGTCCAGAATCTCAATGCTAGAAATCTTAGGACTCGCAGTTGTGAGAAAAATAGGACACAGGCCAATGCATCTCAGACATGTAGGCCCCAATTCATGGGTGGACTGCACTAACGACCATTACAAACAACTAACTTGTGGCTAATTCTCAATTGTTCCTTTCTATTTTCCAGGCTGAGACACAAGTGAGGAGGGATCAATGGCTGGGTAAATGAGTGCATGGAAGGGCATGAGGGAAATAATGGTACAAAATGAAGAAGGGAAGGAGCTGACGAGCCAACAACCATCGACCAACGACCAATGACCAACCCCACAATAAGACCATGGATGGGTTTAAGTATCTCTCGTGGGGAATCAAGAACCTCTTGGCCTCCCCCAAGAATCTCATGTAACCGATCCCCTTCCTTAGACAAAAAGGGTAATTAAAATAGGAATAAACACTTATCCCCTCAAGCCCCCTCTCTTGTGGAATCATAGCCCTCTATAACTCTAGTCCTTGTCTGTCTAGCAACCAACCATGTATTTATTATTAATAATGACAAAAACATTACATGTCTTGGGCACATTGGCCTTTTAATAATTGTTTGGGCACTCTAGCCTCTCAACATTGTAACAATACATTATTTAAAATGGGAGTTCAAAACCTGGGGTGTTACATGGAATCCCCTTCAGGCATTGTGGTTTTCTCTGATACCAAACTGA
>ML804088.1:235210-249976 GCA_009831015.1 Picea engelmannii
ATTCCAAAATCATATTGAAATGGATAGAAAGTTCACTCGCAAACCCCATTCCGAAATCTAGTTATTATGAAGAAGGAAAATTCTACTTGCCATAACTGTAAGTATATTTTGGGTAATGAAGGAATTCATTTCCTTATCCATGATGAGAGACAAAAGGGATATTTCTAACAAGAAACTCATAAAATTTACCACTGATAAAATACCAATATTGATCTCAAGAGAGTCAATACTAACATTAAGCAAACTATCAACATGTTTACATAGGACACTCAAGGATTTTGGAGTGATAAGGAAGGAGGACACATGGACAAGCTCATGGATGTTAGTAACTCTGAATGATATTCAAAGAATGGACCCTTTGAAATATTATGTTTAACTTTTTTATATACTGCACTTTTTACCAGTCTTATAGATCTAAAAATTGGAATTATTTTTAGGAGATTGTCATTTACTCCTAATTTTAATGGTTGAACATCATTCTTATTTTTTGGACAAAACTAGAGAAAAACAACATCTTTGTTATATTTTTTCACATTATAGGATATTGATATAGGTGGATACTTGTGGCCACCCACATGTTCTACTAATTTAGAATGGTTCCACATCTTGGCAGTTTTTCTATAGTTTTCCAGGTCCCAAACTTTTGGGGTCATTTTGAGGCCCTAAACGAAGTTTTTATGGAACGACAATGCCTAACATTTAGGTGAAGGAAGATGTTATGCCATTCAAAAGATGTACTTATTGACTAGGCATTTTTTATGGGCTACCAAGTTCCCAAAAAAGAGATCCTATGAAAAGTTATGCCCTCGAGAATTTGATGCATCAAGTAACCACAATAGGGCCCACAAACCTTTTGGTGTTTCATGTTCTGGGTTAGCGTTTTGGATCTTTATTTTTTTCTCATTTATGCTTTATGTTAAAATTCCTTTTCATCCTCTTTGTAATCATATTCTTGAGAATGATCATAGCTAACACATCTCTCTCTTTAGTGATAGGCTACCACCATTCTATATAGCTTGTGTGCTTTGCATTTTACAGCATTTTGTATTCCAAAGAATCATTAATAGAATACGAGTTTAATTATATTACTATGTTTCTTGCAATATCTATGTGTATTTCTATTTTATATCTCCTCCTTGATTCCATTCTCAATATAATCTGGATCAGTAGTATCAGAGAAATATGTTCTTTGTTTCTTCTATGTGCATGTCCCCATCAAGGTTAGGCTATCAAGAGTTGGGTCTTGAACTGTCTTAGGTTGAGGAAGAACACTCCTGACAGCCCAAGAAACCTCCTATGGTAGAAGAAACAAGATATGAAAAAGTAGGAGATCCTATCAAACTGTTTCTCAAGGAATACCTTATGCGACAAAAGAACGAGATGATGGATAATTTCTCCCATCTCCTTCGAATATTTCCAACAACAACAATAGAGGAACTTTTAACCAAGAATAACTTTGTAGGTGCGATGCCATTTAAGGTCCAAGTTAACTTTTATATTCCTTTGTTTGAAGTCTAGATAGATGTTGACGCTTTGGAAAAATGGTTAAGTCTTCTAGAGGGTTATTTCTCTATCCAAAAATTTCCGAACAGTGAACAAATCACCTTCACTTTCCTTAAATCTCTTCCCAATATTAGAGATTGGTGGGAGACTTACTCTGAGAAACATTCTATATATGAGTCAACTTTTTTTGGGCCAGGAGCCACTTTGGTGGTTTTTGTTGATTAATTCAAGGATATATATAACCCTGATGGAAACTATGATGACCAATACATGAAATGGACTACTCTACATAAGGAGAGAGACTAGATAGTGTCTAAGTACACCAACATCTTCCATACATTATGCACAAAGTTAGGTATTAAAGAATCTGAGAGACACCTGGTTTTGAAGTATCACAGTGGAATACCTAGGTACATCCACACACACACACACACACACACACATATATATGGATTTCTTGGACATCTCCCCACTGGGAGCCTCATATTGATATGCTATCAAGATTGAGAAAAAGTTCAAGAAAAATAATAAGTTGGATTTCAATTCTTCAAAATGATTTCAATAGAAGCATGATAAAGGTGGCCCTAACTCCCATAGAAAAGGGTAGAGTAATGATGGACAACCCCAGGAAAATAATTCCAATCCATAAGAAAATAATGGTAACAAGAATTCGAGGAAGGGCACTAGAAAGTGGTCTGACTTCCACAAAATCCCTTGGCACAACACTGATGATTGTTTCTCCTAACAATCGTTATTGGTTGAAACAAAATCCTCATATTTGGATGATGAATCATACTCCAATTCAGAACTAGATAAGGGAAAACATATCATTGATGTCGAATCTAGTGTCACCATCACTACCAAAACATTCTAGCAAGAGGAACCAAAGGATCTTGAAGAAGGGCAGTGCCTATTGCACTCATATATGTGGGTGAAGAGGACCCCACTCTATTTCATTTCTGACAATAGTAGCCAAAATAACCTTATATCAATAGAGGTCTTCATGATGTTGAACCTAACAATGTTATTGTACCCTCAACCATAAACCATAGGTTGGCTCAATAAGGGAAAATCAATTGTTTCAACCAACAATGTTGCCTATACTATGACATAAAACCCTTCAAATATGAAGTATTGTGTAATGTTTCTCCCCTTGAATTTTGTGATGTTATTTTAAGACAACCATATATGTGGAAGCGTCATTTTGTTTATGAATCTAGGTCCCATTGTGTTATTATTACTTTGGGAGGTCAACTTTATAGGGTACCAGAGGCAGCCCCAACCAATACAATCTCTTTGATAGCCATGTTGTAGTGTAGAAATATGGTATTTTAGTTTGGGATATTTTTCCTCTTTATGGTCCAATCAGAAGGTGAACGGAAGGTCACTACAACTACCAAAACCTCTACATGAGGTTTCTCTACAAAACAACAATGGGTGGGAAAGATAGTAGAAGAGCACAAACACATATTTTTCTCTCCTACTAGGGTGTATTTGCATTGTTAATTAAAGAACTCAATTTATTTGAAACCCATTTCTAATTTACCTAACAACCCTGTATATAGGTGTTATGTTATGGAGAATGAAGAAATAAAATTCTATATATAAGAGATAATTCAAAAGGGCCACATCAGACCAAGTTTCTCACCTTGCGGGAGCCCAATTGTTTTAGTATAGAAGAAGTATGGGACATGGCTACTTTGTATTAATTACAAATCCCTAAACAACATCACATTCAAGAATTGGTACCCAATCCTCTATATTGATGATATTTTAGTTTCACTCAAGGGAACCGATTTTTTCAATAAGATTGATTTGAAGTTGAGCTACCGCCAAGTGATGATTGAGCAAATTGATGTATGGAAGACAATGTTCAAGTCTAAATAAATTAAATTCAAGTGGTTGGTCATGCCTTTTAACTTGACTAATTCCCTGACTACATTCACGCGGATGATGGGTGATATATTGCGGCCATTCACAAACCCCTTTATGATTTTATACTTGGATGACATCCTCATATTTAGAAAAAATTGGGAGGAACATTTGAATCACATTCAATAGGTCTTGGGAACCATGCAACAACATCAGTTGTATTCCAATTTGGAGAAGTGTTCCTTATACATGTATAGAATCCAATATTTTTGATACATCATGGATGAGAAAGGTGTGCACGTGGATCTAGGGAAGATCCAAGTCATACATAGTTGGTTAGATCTGAAAGCACTGAATGAGATTTGCAGCTTCTTCGGCCTTGCAAAATTCTACCACAAGTTTGTGTTGGGTTTGTCTCATATCGCTTGGGAGCTAAGCTAGGTGACCAAGGGTGGAGCCAAGACCAAGTTTTTTATGGGCCGCATTAAAACAAAAAGCATGGGAGTCCATCTCCATGGATTACATGTCCGGTCTAACTTCAACCAAGAAGGGTAATGATCGTGTCTTCGTCACCATTAATCATTTCTCTAATATGGTATTTTTGGCACCCTCAAAGAAGAGTATCACAATTGAGGCCACCACTTAGCTCTTCCTTCAATGTGTTTGTGTTCATTTTGGGCTCCCACTGACCATTATTTCAGATTGAGACATGATTTTCTTGAGTACTTTGTAGTCCAGCTTATGGTCGATGATGGACACCAAGATGACCAAATTGATTTCCTTCTACACATAGGCTGATGGAAAAATAGATGTAGTCAACATGATCGTTGTTCATATCCTCAGGATGTACAATTTCAAACATCCATGCACATGGGATGGGAGCCTTCCTTATGTTCAACATATCTACAACAGATCCCTCCATAGCTCTATTGGACACAACCCTTTTTAGGTGTGCTTTGGATTCCATCCATTGGCCCCCATTGACATAGCTCTACCCATTACAGTTGCAAAGGAAGAGTCCTTTGATGCTCAGAATGAGGATGATTAAGCAGCCAAATTTTTTGAATGAATCCAAAACATCTAACTAGAAGTTCATGATATTTTGAAGAAATCCAACACCAAGTACAAGCATCTCCACAATCAACATCGGGTACCACACAAGTTTTAGGTGGGAGATAAGGTATGGTTTCATTTGACAAAATAGTTTCCCATAGGACCCCATCGAAATATCCACCCACCCTTATATGGGACTTACACCATCACCAAGGATATGGGTGATAATACTTTCGAATTAAGTATCCCCCCTTTCCTTGGATTTCACCCCATTTAATGTGGAACTACTTTGAGCATATTTTCCACCCCTCCTAGACACTTCAGACATGGTCGAGCACTTGGCCCATATAGAACTCAATATTGACTGCATTTAACAAGCGATAGTTTATCATATCATGGACACCAAGACAAAAGGAACCCACCAACAGAACATTCAACTCTACCAAGTTTTCAAAGTGGGGTAACTTGTTCACCAAGACAAGTGGCTCAGTAGGAGTTAGCTTGAACAAAAATTTCCTCATATGATGGAGGAACTTGATGCAATGGGGAAAAATTCTTCCTAAAGGGGGAGGAATGATCCAAGTGGATATCGATGACCACCCACCTATTACACTAATTCAAAATGGTTCCACATCCTGGAACGTTTTCTATAGTTTTTCAGGTCCCAAACTTCCGAGGACATTTTGAGGCCCTACAAAGAATTGTTTGGTGGGATAATGCCTAGAATGTAGCATGTTGGTCCTAATTTCTACAACTGGCTACTAAGGGAAGATCTAGGACACCTCAATTATTGGGATGATTTGTTTTTATAAGTTTGGTTTATTTGTTTTGATGGCCAACTAATGGATGAGATTCAAGGGAATGGGTCTAGTTGGATTGTTCCACAATATTCACTACAATGTTTCCTTTATCCAGTGGCATGCATTTTGGTGTAGCAGATAAGAGATATAAAACTAGAAAAGAAACACTGAAAATGATACAATTTGTCACTTGCAGCTAGAAATTTTAGATCTGACACATTGCATTAAACCTAAAACAATACTTGGAGTACATTTCTCAACAGTTTTTAAGCACATTAGATCAAAGTGAAATAATATTTTCTTTGCATAACATTAAAAATGCATCCAAATAAGAAGAAAAGAAAATCAATATTGAGAAAGACAGTTTGTTCACCCGAAATTATATTTACTGGGTAGAAAAGTTTCCAGATATTACACTTCATAAGCCCAATCTATACCCTGATAGCTTGATACGCCCCAAAAAGTTGAACCCTTTTACATTCCCATATTATTCTATTTATCCACCAAAGGGATTTGAATTTCTATCTCAAATCCTAAATTCTAGGGTTAATATGTTCATTACATTTAGATATGTAGATCTTAAACTTCACCATTGGTTATGATTACTTTTCAAGGACACCTCTTTACATTAAGTGAAGTAGAGTTTAGATGTTAATTTGTAGGGATAACTCCTATTTTTTGGGCCCATAAACTCAACCTAACAAAACATTGTTTTTATCAAAATACATTTTATTACAATTGGCTATAATATCTCAAACTAAAGCAAAAGATTCTCTAACTTAAACTAGAGTCATTACTGATAACTAAAGTGTAGGAGTTGCACAAAATCTATTCAAAGGCTGGAACTTGTTGTTGACTTCACATGGATACACACATATGATACTAACTAGAGAAAGTACTTCAACACTAGAACAAAACTTGCATAGGATTCATGTTTTCTTACTTGTTGACAACAATAGACTTAGATGATTTCCTTTTGGAACATGCAGGTATTTTGGTGTTTTTTCATAAACTTTTTGTACTTTCTTTGTAATTTTGAATGTTTCATCTCAAGTGTTTGATATTGTTGTTGTAACTATTGAATATGTTTCCTCATAATGTCATTTTGTTTCTTGAGGGTTTCCACCTATTGCTTATTTTCCTCCATTTCCTTGTTACCTTGAAATTTATGCTTGATCAGAGTTCCCACTCCGTTATCAATTTTAAGCTCATATTCTTCCTCAACAGTAGGACCATTGAGATCAATGGAGAGCTTAGTGTTACTAAGTCTCATCTCAAACCTTGACTTCTTCTCAGGGTTTTTTCTAATGTTGTCTTTCATGGGTTCATGTACCCTCAACATTTCCCCTCTTGCCTCTAGTTTTGTCTCTTCTAAAACTTGCTCTGGGACATGCTCTCTTTCTAGACCAATCTCTTCTAAATATTTCTCTAGGTCTGGCTCTGTGGTGTACTCTATTTCCAAATAATAAATCTTAATGCCAGAGCCATGTCCCTTGTTTCTCTTCTTTTTGGTCTTGCATATTGGTGTTTCCTTCAAAGTATGGATGGCCATTTCTTCCATGTTGGTAAAGCTAGAGGGATCTTCTCTAATGTCTTGATCTTATATTATAATTAAATTTTTCTCATTGAGGGATGGAATTAACAAGGATTTGGAGTTTATCCTCAGTTGGTTGGTCAACTTGGTCTTCATATTTGGTTTACTTAACATCTTTGGGACTTGTTTTCCATTTTTATATTTTTCCTCAGGAGGCTCTCCAACCTATGTGTCTAATGGCACAAATTCAACTATGGATTCTTTAGGACTAACCTACTTATTCTTTTGTTGTTTTCTTGGTTTCAATTTAGGATATTTTTCTACTTGCATACCAGTGGGAACAAGTTCGACCTCAAGTTGCTCAGGGGATGGTCGGACTTCTGGACAAACATCTTTTTTGACCTTTTCTAAATATACTTTATCAGTCTCTCTAGCCCTCTATTTCACTGTGCATGACCTTAGTTTCCTCTGAGGTATTTCCTCTTTTTCTAGAGTTATAGATATTCCTTTGGAAGATTTGGCCCTTTTTTTCATAGGTAGGGTTTGTTCTTTGGAATGTTGGATAGTGTTTTAGGAACTTAGAGGCCCTATGGAAACCTTATCTTCCCGGGGAACTTCAATTTCATGTTTTGATGGTTTCTATGTGTTTAACTCTTCATATTGTAACCCTAGACATACTAAAATTTCTTCACAAGAGATTCCCAAATCACTGAGAGCATATCAAACTAGTATCTTTATAAATCCCTGATGGTAGAGGCTCCTATGAGCACTTTGTGTATAGTCCTGAACTCATTTGGCCATATTGGTTAGAATTTTCATAAGGTAGAATGTGAGATTCATCTCCTTATCACCATTTAAATGCATGAGTAATATGAGATTATAGAAATGGATAATCGAAAACCTACCTTCTCCAGTGATGTACCTCTGTATTTCTGAAAATATGTCGCTTCATTCCTCTCTCATCCAATGGATCGAGTTGCCTTGGCTCCAGTTTGGGATCTAATTCTCTACTACCAAGAAATGGTTGCACACATCAGCTGGTAATTTCCCTCTCTTGAACCACCTATTGAAAATCATAGGGAGAGAACATGTTGCTGCAATAGAATCCTCTATTATGTGGATGATTACATCCCTAACTTGTGCATGGATGACATAAAAAAATCTGTGCAAAAATCATGGTGATTTTTGTATGGTGTCCATTGAAGGCAAAGATAAAATTGTACCACTCACCCCTGATGAATATCTCCTTGATCTCTAGTATGGCTTTGAAAAACTCAAACCCTATTGGATTTTCCCTCTGAAGTTGCCAGTTCTCTCATGGTGGTATCATCGTGCCCTAGCTCCCTCTGTTTATAATGGTGGTCAAGACTATGCACCACTTAGGGTTTGTCTAATATGTATAGTGAAAACTAAACAAGGAACAAATGCACAAGATTTCGAGGGTGATAGGAACAAATGAGCGTGATTTGGGTGTCCATAGGATTTATTCAAACTCTAAAATATTTTAAACCCTGAAAACTCATTCAAACAAAGTCTGACTATTGATTGCAAGAATGTTGACATTCTTGCAATCAACACTTTTACACCTATAGGCCTAGGTTAACCTTCTTGTGATCCATCAATGATATAAAACATGGTGATAGGACTTGTCCAAACTCAAATCAAGACCTAACTCAACCTTATAAAAATCAAACAAATAGCATTAAGCAAAGAAGGGATGACATAAAACAAAATGATCTAACACACAGTGAATAAGAAAGACTAACTAAGAGCTAGATTGATAGGTGAATAGGTTTGTTTTATGATTAGAAGGAAGAAGTACAAGACTAGGATCTAACATTAGTTCCAACTAGGGGTAGCACTTCCCTTTGAGGTTCTATGAACAACAAACTTGTGCTCTTTATTTCTTCATTTCTTCCACCCTGCCACCAGTGACTTTATTCCCTTTACCATCCCTAACATCTATGTTATTTCAACTGAAATCTAAATATGCAACTATACCCCAATGCCCATATTTGGATATGGAGTATTTTATTCACACTAAACTACCAAATCATACTTAAAACAAAAGTAGATATGTACAAACTAAACCACCTATGGTTCATCAGGTAAAATAATGCTTATAGGGGCTTCCACAGTGCAAAATATTAGATTTTATTTTCGGGATTAACTACGTAGTGTAAGTCATTAATATATGACCCATATCCATGAGTATTGGTCACAACTGACCAATAATTCTCATGATTTGAATAGTCCACTTAGCACTCATTGCATCAGGTGATGCTCCTATCTATGTTGCACTGTGGAAGCCCCTATATGCTTAAATAATATGAGTGAAGGGAGCTCTAACAGGGTAGTTCATAAGGCATAATACTTGTTAAGGTTTTACAAATGGGGTAACAAGCTAAGTGGGCTTGATTGTGGGGAAAATGCCACAGTTAAGCGCGCTTGAGCCAGAGATGTCTTGGGATGGGTGACCACCTGGGAAGTCCTAGTTACTGGGTGCAAGCCCTGAAAGTGATGATTGATGCTATGTGATTCATTTCATTTGTTTCAATCCCATTTCTTCACCCCTATGAGCATCACCTGATGCAATGAGTGCTAAGTGGACTATTCAAATCATGAGAATTATTGGTCAGTTGCGACTAATACTCATGGATATGGGTCATAGATTAATGAATTACACTATGCAGTTAATCCCGAAAATAACATCTATTATGTTTCACTGTGGAAGCCCCTATATGCTTAAATAATACAAGTGAAGGGAGCTCTAACAGGGTAGTTCATAAGGCACAATACTTGCTAAGGTTTTGCAAATGGGGTAGCAATCTAAGTGGGATTGATTGTGGGGAAAATTCCACAGTTAAGCGCTCTTGAGCCAGAGACGTCTTGGGATGGGTGACCATCTGGGAAGTCCTAGTTACCAGGTGCAAGCCCCAGAAGTGATGGTTGATGCTATGCGATTCATTTCGTTGGTTTCAATCCAATTTCTTCACCCCTGTGAGCATCACCCGATGCAATGAGTGCTAAGTGGACTATTCAAATCATGAGAATTATTGGTTAGTTGTGACTAATACTCATGGATATGGGTCATAGATTAATGACTTACACTATGTAGTTAATCCCAGAAATAATATCTAAAATAATGCTTCAGGAATCCCTCCCCCTCAATTGTAGTTCAAGAAAATGTGTCTTTATAAACACATCTCCACTTGAGAAACACACATTTGTGCTTAAACCATTGTGTTTGCTAGAACAAGAGCCTAACAATTCAGAAGACATGCTATGCCACTCTATTATTGATTATTAACTCCAACGTCCATCTCCATTTAAGCATATACGATTAGCAGAATTCGTATCGCATTACAAAAAAAATGGTGTGCCCATATCAAAAAGAAAAAAACTCTCTGTGATGTGGTTTGTCAAATACAATAAACATTCTGACTATGAAAACTATTGTAGAGAAAAGCTACTATTATATGTTCCATTCGATGAAAATGAAAACACATCAAAACATAACTTCCCTACATGGGAAGTTGCGTATGTTGCCTCTAAGACTATAGTGCAAATCAATGAAGCTAGATTTAATTACAATGTTAATCCAACATGGAGTGATCTAGAAACTGTGGTTAATGGACTAAAAAAACCTGACAATCTTGATGAGACATTCAGAAACTGAAAAACAACCAAAACTCCTTGCGAGTCCTATGACTTGCAAGCAGATTTTCCTTGTCCTCGAGTACGTGGCATTGAAAAACGTATCAATCTTGGTTTTCAAGTCACAAAACATCCTTTCCTTATTGAAAATAATCAATACCATAGAATCAAACATTTTTTGAATCGAGAACAACAAACAATTCTAAACGACATTGTGCTTAAAAAACGCTTGAGCATGCACAATCCTATGCTCTTGCTCCTTACAGGCGGAGTAGGAACAAGCAAGACATTCATAATGAAAGCACTGTTCCAAATGCTTATACAAATCTATGATTCAAACAATTCCTATGATCCTATGAAACCAAAGGGCCTAATAGTTGCATACATAGGAAAAGATGCATATAATGCAGGTGGAACAACACTCCACTCTGCATTTTTACGCCTTTTAACAAGTCATAGTTTCTTCCACTTGGCAAGGAAATGCTAGATACCTTGTCTAAGCTTTGTGATGAACTGCAACTTGTCTTTATAGATGAGTCATCTTTGATTGGAAGTCACTTCTTGTATTCCATTGACAATCGACTAAGAAGCATAAAACATGTGCACAAGGAATACTTTGGAAACATTGAAATGATATTCTGTGGGATCTTTACCAGGCATAACCCATCCAAGATTCTTTGATATTTGAACAACCTACAGTTAACATGAAAACAATGACGCATGGCATCTAGAGGGACAATATTAAATTCTTTGAATTGCATACTACACTACGCTAGACAAATGAAACATTTATTACAATTCTGAATAGAATGAGGACAAACAACCAAACACATGATGACTTAACATATATCAATTCAAGGTGCTTGCGACCTGCACCAACATACCCAACCTTCCCTTACTTGTTCTATACAAAGAAGGATGTTGCAATGCATAATAGGTACATGCTATTGCTCATTCCTGGCAATGATATCATCATCAATTCAATTGACCTAGAAGAAGACAACCATGGAAACGTGCCACGTCATGAACATACAACCACTTTACCTTTGCAACTTGTCCTAAAATTAGAAATGTTGGTTGAAATATATGCCTGGAACAATGATTCATAGGATGTCTTGGTTAATGGTGCAGATGGAATACTCAAAGGCTATAACAAAAAAAAAAACTTGATGTCCTCTGGATTAAGTTCCATGAACCACATATAGGCAAGCAACAAGCAATCAAGTTGGATTATCTATATAATTCAAACACTGTAAGTGATTGGAAACCTATCTTGTGAATATCAAATCCAGTATTGACATCAGCAAAGACAGGTCGACTGAAGATTCGAAAATAGTTTCCAATTAAACTTGCATGTGCACATACAATCCACAAATCGCAAGGACTAACACTTGATAGTGTTGCATTTCAGTCTGTTGGAATTTGAATACATGGACTTGTATACACAGAGCTGCCTCATGTCAAAAGAATAGACTCCTTGTATTTACTAAGTCCTCTTACAAGAGATAATTTCAAAGTCAAACAAAAATTTGATATTGAAATGCAACGCCTCAGGACTACCGCAAAATGGAATTTGCAGTATGATTACCAATTCATACTAATAAACTCATATGTATCAATTCTCAAGATTAGCACAGGCATCTTACATGCACACATCCATGATATACTCCATGACTATGATACAATGCAATCTGATATGATGGGCTTGCAGGAAACATACATGACATTATGCATGCAAACCAAACAATTTCCAAATCAAAATTGCATATCAAGTTACATTACGCATGGGGTGATGATATTGGTGAAAAAGCATGTAACAATTTTGGAGCATATACATTTCGAAGAAAACAATGTTGAGATCGTTCTTGCAAAAATATTTTTCCATGGAACAGAAATTGCAATACTGAATCTATATGTTTCTCCACATGCAACATTCTCCAACATACTAAATGTTCTTTCCAATGCATTAGACCATTTGCATCTGGACGAAACCATTGTGATCATAGGAGACTTCAATATTTACATGCTAAAAAATAATGCCAAAACAAAAGAATTGGAAAACTACATGTGAAAATACAGTCTTCGCATTCTTTTGAACAACACAAGCCATGTACAAAACGTGCTTATTGACCGTGTATGGTCGAATGTGCCCATTTCTCAATACATCATCTTTGTCTTACACACATACTAGTATGATCACGATACAATTGGTATTGCACTTGAATTATGAGATATACATCAAACATAGTGCAAAGTCCTATTTCCATGTTTCAAAGCATATCTGTCTAGCTTGTTGCAGAAAACCAAATTATCGAACTTCTTAGTTTTCCTTGGTTTATACATATATTGTTCTGATCACCATACAGTTGGTATTGCACTTGAATTATGAAATATACATCAAACATATTGAAGAATCATATTTCTATGCTTCAAAGCATATCTGTCTATCTTGTTGCAGAAAATCGAGATATCCAACTTCTTAGTTTTCCCTGGTTTGTAATTGATTTTGGTCACAATTGTTTTTTACAAATATATATACACACACACACACACACACAGAGAAACTTGGATGAACAAAAAAAAAGGGTGCATTCTTATAACACTATCTGTTACTGTCTTCCTTTTATTCTATTTTATTTAGTCTATGTACATAGTACTTGATTTTTTCTTTACATGTCAACTTATGTTCATGTCTGTTTTGTTTTTTTCTTTTTTTCATAGAAACAAACAGGAAAACTAGATACTACAAAGAACTCCTAACAAGAAATGTAGAAGAATCCATGAAAAGGTGCATATTTCTACCCATGTTCCATATCCAATAGTTTTTCATTTACTCTGTCTATATTTGTTGCACTGGTTTGTAGATCTATTTTTTTTTCTCCTTGGATACTCCATATGTTCTTGTACATTAACTTGTCTTCATGTCAATTATATTTTTTGTGCTGCTATCTTGAATTAAATAAATTTTTACTCCATCTTTTTTTTCATGCGTTCCTATGTAACAACTTGTTTTCATGTCCATTGTATTCCTTGTATTACTACATTGAAACACGAACACAGTAATTGGGCACATGGTTGGAGCCTTATGTGCCAGGTCTAAAAAATATGAGGTTCAATGTGCCGCAACAAATACGATGGGTATGCCTGAGACTAAGAGGTATGGTTACAAAAAACTCTGATCTGCATACATTGTGCAAGTTCTCCAATATAGTTTTAAGAAATTAGTTATTTCATTTGTTTGACAAGTGAAGACAAAAAATTATTTTCAAAAATTATTCACTAATGTGATTTATTCTATTTCTACACAAACGTGGAATGAGGAAGTGGTCGATCGAGCTCGTGATAAATTATAGCATTGTATTAATTACTATAAATCTTCGTAAAATGTTATAATATTCTATAAATTAATAAATCTCATGTTGCGGTCGACTGGACTCATCATACATAGGCATGACTATAAATGCGAACCCGTGAGTCCTCCAACCTGTGCACCATGTCACGTCTATTTTATACTATATTTCTATTTTATTTACTCTATATACATATTCCTTTCTTTTTTCTTTACATGTCAACTTATGTTCATGTCCATTTTGCTTTTGTACTTTTTTTTAAGATAAACAAATAGGAAAAATGGACACAACAAAGAACTCTCAACTAGAAATGTAGAAGAATCCATGCAAAGGTGCGTATTTCTACCCGTGTTCCATATCCAATAGTTTTTTGTTTACTCAGTCTTTATTTGTTGAACTGGTTTGCAGCTCCGTTTTTTTTTCCTTCTTGGATACTCCATATCTTCCTGTACATTAACTTGTTTTCGTTTTAATTATATTTTTTGTGTTGCTATCTTGAAATAAATAAATTTGTACTCCATCTTTTTGTTTCATGTGTTCCTACGTAGCATCTTGATTTCATGTCGATTGTATTCTTTGTACTGTGAGGCATACAATTCTTACCTCCCTTTCTTTTTCCTCTTCTATACTTATCCGTTCTCCCTTTTTTTCTTCCCCTCTATTATCTGTTTTTGATTCTATACATAGTCCCATGTATATGCTCATGGGTTCCTAGGATGACGGAGCAACATATTCCATGTCCATATATATATTTACATCACAAATCCGACCAACCATCATTCGTTTTCATAGTTGGATAATTTTATGGTTGCGGGTTCTTGCATAGGCACCATCGAACTCTCATGCCCTGTGTTCGCGGTATACATCTTGTGCCCTAAACTTCGGTGATCTACAATTTGACCCTAGACTTGAAGCTTGCGACTTATTTTTCCCAACATTTGTTGATATTTCAAAGCATCTGTTGATATTTTTCCTAGTTTGTTTCCACAGTTAGCCA
>ML804088.1:274748-292503 GCA_009831015.1 Picea engelmannii
AATTCCAATTAAACTTGGATGTGCACATATAGTCCACATATCACAAGGACTAACACTTGATAGTGTTTCATTTTAGTTTATTGGAATTTGAATACATGGACTTGTATACACAACATTGTCCTGTGTAAGAAGCATAGACTCCTTGTATTTACAAAGTCCTCTTACAAAATATAATTTCAAAGTCAAACAAAAAGTTGATATTGAAATGAAACACCTCAGGACTACCACAAAATGGCATCTATAGTATGATTACCAATTCATACAAACAAACTCATATGTATCAATTCTCAAGATTAACACACGCATCTTACATGCACACATGGATGATATACTCAATGACTATGATACAATGCAATCTGATATGATGTTCTTGCAGGAATCATACATGGCATTATGCATGCAAAACAAACAATTTCCAAATCACAATTACATATCAAGTTACATTACACATGAGGTGACGATATTGGTGAAAAAACATGTAACAATTTTGGAGCATATACATTTCGAAGAAAAGAATGTTGAGATGGTGCTTGCAATTTATTTTTTCCATGGAACAGAAATTGCAATACTGAATCTGTATGTTGCTCCCCATGCAACATTCTCCAACATACTAAATGTTCTTTCGAATGCATTAGACCATTTGCATCTGGACGAAACCATTGTGATTGTAGGATACTTCAATATTTCCATGCTACAAAATATTGCCAGAACAAAAGAATTGGAAAACTACATGTGAAAATATAGTCTTCTCTTTCTTTTGAACAACACAAACCATGTACAAAACATGCTTATTGACCATGTATGGTCAAATGTGCCCATTTCTCAATACATCATCTTTGTCTTAGACAAATACTGGTCTGGTCATGATACAATTGGTATTGCACTTGAATTATGAGATATACATCAAACATAGTACAAATTTATATTTCTATGTTTCAAAGCATATCTGTCTAGCTTGTTGCAGAAAACCAAATTATCCAACTTCTTAGTTTTCACTGGTTTGTACATATACTGGTATGATCACCATACAGTTGGTATTGCACTTGAATTATGAAATATACATCAAACATATTGCATAATCATGTTTCTATGCTTCAAAGCATATCTGTCTATCTTGTTGCAGAAAATCGAGATATCCAACTTCTTAGTTTTCCTTAGTTTGTAATTAATTTTGGTCACAAGTTGTTTTTACAAATATATAGATAGATAGATAGATAGATAGATAGATAGATAGATAGATATACACACAAACTTGGATGAACAAACAAAAAGGGTACATTCTTATAACACAATCCATTATTCTATTTTATTTAGTCTATGTACATAGTACTTGATTTTTTCTTTACATGTCAACTTATGTTCATGTCCATTTTGTTTTGTGCTTTTTTTCATCGAAAAAAATGGGAAAACTAGACACTACAATGAACTCCTAACCATAAATGTAGAAGAATCCATGAAAAGGTGCATATTTCTACCCATGTTCCATATCGAATAGTTTTTCATTTACTCTGTCTATATTTGTTGCACTGGTTTGCAAATCTGGTTTTTTTCTCCTTGGATACTCCATATGTTTGTGTACATTAACTTGTCTTCATGTCAATTCTATTTTCCGTGTTGCTATCTTGAATTAAATAAATTTTTACCCCATCTTTTTTTTCATGTGTTCCTACGTAGCAGCTTGTTTTCATGTCCATTGTATTCTCTGTATTGCTACATTGAAACAATATCATAGTAATTGGGCACAGGGTTGGAGCCTTGTGTAACAGGTCTGAAAAATCTGAGGTGCAATGTGTCGCAACAAATACAATGCATATTCTTGAGACTAAAAGGTATGGTTACAAAAATATATGATCTGCATACGTTGTGCAAGTTCTCCAATATAGTTTTAAGAAATTAGCTATTTCATTTGTTTGACAAGTGAAGACAAAAAAATATTTTCAAAAATTATTCACTAATGTAATTTATTCTATTTTTACACAAAAATGGAAAGAGGAAGCGGTCGATCGAACTTGTGATAAATTATAACATTGTATAAATTACTATAAATCTTGGTAAAATGTTACAATATTCTATAAATTACTAAATCTCATGTTGTGGTCGGTCGGACTCGTCATACATAGGCATGACTATAAATGTGAATCTGTGAGTCCGCCAATCCGCGCACCATGTCACATCTATTTTATACTATATTTCTATTTTATTTACTCTATATACATATCCCTTTCTTTTTTCTTTACATGTCAACTTATGTTAATGTACATTTTGTTTTTGCACTTTGTTTTCAGATAAACAAATAGGAAAACTGGACACGACAAAGAACTCTCAACCAGAAATATAGAAGAATCCATGCAAAGGTGCATATTTATACCTGTGTTCCATATCCAATAGTTTTTCGTTTACTCTGTTTGTATTGGTTGAACTGGTTTGCAACTCTATTTTTTTTTCCTGCTTGGATACTCCATATCTTCCTATACATTAACTTGTTTTCGTTTCAATTATATTTTATGTGTTTCTATCTTGAAATAAATAAATTTGTACTCCATCGTTTTGTTTCATTTCTTCCTACATAGAAGCTTGATTTCATGTCAATTGTATTCTCTGTACTCTGAGGGATATAGTTCTTACCTCCCTTTCTTTTTCCTCTTTTATACTTATCCATTCTCCCTTTTTTTCTTCCCCTCTATTATCTGTTTTTTATTCTATACTTAGTCCCATGTCTATGCTCATGTGTTCCTAGGATGACAGAGTGTCATATTCCATGTCCATCTATATATTTACATCAAGAGTCCGACCGACCGTCGTTTGTTTTCATAGTTGGATTATTTTATGGTCACGGGTTCCTGCGTAGGCGCCATCGAACTCTCATGCCCCGTGTTTGCGGTATGCATTTTTCACCAAAAACTTTGGTGATCTACAATTTGACCCCGGACTCGAAGCTTGCGAATTATTTTTCCCAACATCTGTTGATATTTCAAAGCATATGTTGATATTTTTCCCAGTTCCTTTCCACAGTTAGCCAATTTTATGGTTGCGGGTTCCCCCCAATGCATTATTGAACTCCCATGCCTTGTGTTCGGATATACATCTTGCATCCAAAACTTTGGTTATCTACAATTTGACCCCAGACTCTTCAAACTCGCAAGCCTCACTCTCTATCGAACTCACAAATTGTATATCCATCTATATATTGACATCATGAGTCTGACTAAGTGCTTTCATTTCCTTAGCCAATTTTATGGCCGCGGGTTCCCGGGTACACATTATCGAACTCTCATTGCCTGTGTTCCGAGTATATATCTTGCATCCAAAACTTGGGTGATCTACAATTCCACCATAGACTCCCAGGTTCAAAAAAGTACCAAAGCATCTTTAATTCTCCTCCATGCTCACCACATTCTCCCCTTCCCAATACATATTAATTATGATTTTACTAGTGACAACTCACCACAAATTTGAAAAGATTGGCATTAATAAGCGGAAAGCTTGAGGTAATCTCCCATTAAAATGCATTTATGGGAAAATATTATGGAATCTGATTAGTTTCTTTTTTCCAGTCTTGAATTCACAAAAATTTATTGGTTGTTTTTGTTTTTTTAAGGTGTCATCATAGCAAGAATGAAATATTGTGCTGGCCCACTATCATCTACAAAGGTGTTCACATGAGGCCTCTCTTTAGTATTGTGCATATCATTTTTTAACCTTAGAGGTTCACATACCTAAGAGTATGCATGCATATGAAAATGTTGCTCCACCCTTCCAATTTGAACATAGTTTGTATTTGGGCCACATAGAACAGTAATAAAATAAAATAATATGAAAATTGTTTAAGTAAATATAAACAAATTATCTTCTGACTTGAACCTGATTTTGTCAAGATCCAGGTATATTACATAGATGTCAATGTTTTCCCCGCTTTTCAATAGTTTCTTGATTTCCTACCATCTTCGAACACTTTCCCAATGCAAATTGGTGACACTTTTATTAGCTTTGAAAAGATTAGCATTAAAATTCAAAAAGGTCGAGGACATCTCCCATTAAAACAAATTGAACCAAGATTTACCGGAGATTATATTATGATGTTGCAACGTCCATTTTAAATACAATGAAGAGAAAAGGAAGGTTTTCATCACCTTATGGCTGCAGCTCGACAACATTCCTGTGGAGATACCTAATGGTGTATAAATATGTTCAATGTATATCTTACGCTCATTTATATGTCAATCCAGAATTCATAATCAAAACAGTTGTTACACTATATGTGCCGAAATCCAATAACCTATCTATGTCTATTGTATATAGGAAATAATTAATAACATAAAACTCTGTGTCTAAGATTTATGAATACTTCAAACACCTTTGAACATAGAAGAGAAAAATGATAATGAAACTTCTCAAACAAACAATCAATCAAAAAGGTTATATCTTAGGGAACAAGTTTGTTCATTCCAAGATTATGAATTAGAGAGATGAACTTAAGAAACTTGTTTTATATTGCAATCAAAATAGTAATTAATAGTCAACTCCAATCACTCTTGAAATCAAAATCAATTCCAACTTTCCTCAATTCAAACAAATCATCACAAGGAACAATCATCACAACCGAGAGACTCCATTATGGGACATGAAGATGAGATATGAAGTCTTCTGGTTCCTTGATATACCAAAACCACTACAATCATAAACTCAAAATATCATTTGTTTAACCAATCCCACACTTGAAACAATTAAATGCAAATCTCCAATATTTGAGAAGGGAATATCTATTCGATCTAGCACCTGATTGTTCACACCAATTCAGAAGAAAATAACTTAGCGTTGAACTCTTGAAATGGATTAAAAATCCTTGACAACACAATACTTTAAAACACTCACACAATCAAACAAAGAATATACATGGAGGTTTACCTTAGTTGGGGCGGTGGGCACTTGTCGAACCAACAAGGAACCTCTTAAGAAAATAACAGATGAAAACGTTTTACTCATACTCAGGAATTTGCATAATAGATCTTTTGCATTACTTCAACTGGTAAATTGGATCAACAATTATTCACCTCATATATAGAAATAGTATGTATCATCTGGTTCTAGAAACCACTGTATTACATTCCTTATTATCCCTCTACCATCTATACAACATCCCTTATAAACGTAAGTTGATACCATCAATATCTATGGATAAACATTAAACAGTTTTAAAAAATATTACAATTGATATTTACATCGAATCTCTAGGGATCGACTCCATCCTCATCACACGAAGTGCATGAGTGATGGAGTCCATCATAATCTAGAAAAATGATTTGGAAGCTTCAGTCCAACTTCCTTCTCGAAATATTCATCATCATATTGGTCCAACTAGTGCATTCTGGAAACAAAGGTTTTGGAACTGGAATACACACAGTCACTAATCTGAGTACCAGAATGGGTGTGGAGTAGACAGTACCAGAATAGCACATGACTTGGTACCGGAATGGATGCAGAGCAGATAGTACCGGATCAAAATTGCGTCGGGTATCGTAATAGACTTGGTACTGGATTGCACGATGACTTGTAGTAACAGAATGTTGAGATACCGGAATAGGCTGCTCATGAGTCAAACCATTAGGATTATACAAAATAAAACACTTTAATCGAGTTAACTCAAGAAAGTTAAACAAAACATGCTTTAATCATAAGTTACCTCTTGTGTACTTGAACAAGGTCATTCGGTATGTTTTTAGAGGAAACAATCAAGTATAGGCTTATAACATAGGCAAAAAGGGCTCGAATACAAGGTGAGATAGGGAATTATACATGTCAAAATGGAGACTCAACATTTCCCCCATGCTAAAGGTATTTCATGTCCTCATGCAACATCATCAAAAATTGATACCCAAACATTTTCTGCAAAATTGAATCCTTCTCTGTCACTTCTTTAGTTGCAGGATGTTAAAACCAGAAGCTTCACTCCTCAATTCCTTCTTAATTACCTTAGTGTATTGGATCAATCGTAAGACTTTTTTGAGTTTAGTAGAGACCTATGCATGTTGTTCTTTTAATTGTGCATTCTTTTCCTTGATGTGCCTATCCAATACCTAGTACTCTTCAATTTCTTGCTTCAGTTTCTCAATATTTACTATCAATTGTTGTTTGTTCAGGAAATTGTATGGGCTAGATGTGATTGCTTCCTTAGCCACCTCCTCTTGGGATTAATTTTCCTCTCCCAGACTCCTCAAAGTCTCTGTTACCAACCCTTTTGTTTCACTTATTGTAGCTCCACAACCACTTCCTTTTTCTGGAGAACTCGAAATATCCATGGGTTCCCTTTGAAGAGAAGGTATATTTGGAACCGTCACCTTCTTGGCCATGCTTTTGGTGTTGCTTCGTAAGGGAAGCGAGCCTTCCTCATATCTACTGATAGGGGTAGAAGTGTCCTCAAACATCTTCGTCTTCTTTATATTAACAACAACAGTAGGCCTGGACACCTGTTTCTCCTATGTTGATTTAAATTTTATCTTCAGGCCCCAGGTTGTGGATTCTGGAGTCTTCTTCTGTTGACTAGCCCTTATTTTTATCCTGGAAGATTGAGGCATAGATTATGGAATTTTTTCCCTTTGTGCCTTCTCCCTTTCAAGCTTATTTTTGTTTCCACTTGTCACTTTAGCAGTTTCTTTCAACTCACTAAACAGTTTTTGGGAAGACAAAGTAGCCACCTCAGGGATGTTTTCCAATTCCTTAACGGATTCTAGAGGGGGTTTGACAATTGCCTTGTGTGAAATATCATGTTTATCTGTCTCCTTATTATTTCATTTCTTACTTTGTGATAGCTTATCTTTAGGATGCATGACTGAGCTAGGTACTTTAGACTAGGTAGGCTTCTTCTTGTTCTGTATGTTGAGGTCAAGGGTCTTTTCTACTTGGCTGGCTAGTTTTGATGGCAACTCGAAGATTGCTTCAGAAATATTGTATGATCTTGCCCCTAGCTCAGAGTCTTTCTTCTATCTTTTATCTTTTTGAATCGAGGTAGGACTTATTTTCTAGGATTGGGTGGCTTTCCTCTTTCTCGATGTAGTAGGTTCCCCTACAAGAGACATTTATGTCATTAATATCTCAATGGGATGGGATGGGTTGGGCATAATAGTTCCTTCTTTACCCCCTGATGTCTTCTGTTGGCAATTTCAGTTAACAGAAAGAAAATCAGCGTATACTTGTCATTGATGCCAAGTACAGTTGTGGTTGCTGATGGCAAGTACAATTGTCGTTGCAGTGATGACAATAGCAATGAATAGCCGTGCAATAATAATCGGGAGGAGAAGAGCCAGTGACCATAGGATCCCATTCAATTTTCCCGAAAGAATGAGGGTCGTCGGATCTGTAGAAGTTGTGAGAGAGATAAGCCATCGAGGATCGAGACTTTGAAATGTCCAGTTCACTCTACAACGAAAACCCCAAAATCGCGATACGTGATTTCGCGATTTGATCGCAGCCGTTAAATCAAGCAGGGATCTGGACCGTTCATTCGTATGGACGTGTGGCAGCCACGAGGCTTCATCAGAGATTCAGGGATCGGGATTTCATAATACAAAGAACACAATGCAACGAAAACCCCGATTTTGCGATATGCGAAATCCCGACTGAATCTGAACCGTCAGATCAACATGTGATCTAGACCGTTGATCCAACTCACGACGGTAGACCACGTCACCCAGGGACACGTGGCACAACCAGGGAATGACATGTGTCAGGCAGATTTAACTCTTCGGGCACATGCAAGTCACGAATCAGAGTGACACGTGGTAGGATCTAACACGTGTCAAACCACGAGTGATGTCAGCAGAGGCATCGGCGATCGGGACTTTGTAATGCCAAAATATATTGACATCGAAAACCCCGAAGTTGCGATATGCGATTTCACGATTTGATCGTAGCTGTTAAAGAAAGAATGATCTGGACCATTGAATCTCTGCATAGAGTGCGAGTACAATTATGGTTGAGGAGATGACTCAGTGACCGTTGGATTCAAGCGCTAGACCCGATCATCATCGGATCAAAGATAAGTTGCATGACCTTTAAAATAAAAAGAGAAGTGGGAGTAATCGCGATGTGCAAATCGCGAAATCTAATCTGATCCGTCGAGCTAGAAGTGATGTGGGTCGTTGATCTCCGTCATTGGAGAATCGGGGATCGGGGATTCTACAGGCATGTGTATGATGACATGTTAAATGTCGAAACCCCGATGCAAGGTTTGACCGAGGTCATGTGCTGATGGTCATATGGGCCTATAGCTAGCAGGGATAGCGAGTGGAAAGGAGCCATCGGGAATTGGAGAATTGCGAGTCCGAAGGACTTGTGATTTTTGACATCGCAAATGCCGAAATCGTGATGGGTGAAATCCTGATTGGATCTGAACCGTTGGATCAAATCTTGATCGGAGGATCATTGTTCTCTCTCTCAGTTAACGACGGAGTATGAATTCTGTTAGTAAAACGGACTAATAATGATGAATAGTTAGCGTTTCATTTGACGATTCAGTTGCTTAGACAGTTGTTTTTTTGCCTAAGGATTTGGGAAGTTAAACCATCATGTTCGTGTGTATAAAGAAAAGGGAACCAGACTGTGTCTGGTTGGTTGTTCTGTAGGGAAAAAGGAATGAAACAGTGAGAAAGGAGAAAAGAGAAGGGGTTGAGGAACAAGTTTAATTAATGTGCAGAATGAAATGAAATGAATATCTGAAGTAGAGAAGAACGATAGAGAAGAGCTGAAGCAGAGAAGAATGATAAGGGCAGAGCTGAAGCAAAGCAGAATGATAAGGCAAGCAGCAGAAGACAAGATTTACAGAACAAAGTAAAATTGGTATGAACTGATTTATTTGTAAAGTTGAATTTTTATTTAATCATTGATATCTTTGGGAGGTTGGGAGGTGCTCGGGAGGACTATTGTCCTCAGAAGTTCAAGTGGGTGCTTGAACACAGGAAGTTGTAGCTTCCATCTAGTTGCAGCCAGAGAAACTAGGGTGGCAGGGTGGTGCTAGGGAGAACAGATGTTCTCTGTTATGTAGGTTGGAGCCTGTGTAACTGGAAGTTGGTGCTTCCATCCAGTTGGTGCTAGAGTTTTCAGGGAGTTGGTTCTTCCTTCTAGTGGGTGCTAGAGAAATCAGAGATTTGGAGCTCTCAAACAAGTTGTAGCTTGTAAAACAGAGGTAGCAGCCTCACATTGAGTTGGTGCTCAATTGTAAATGATGTACAGAACAGAAAAAGACTGCTTATCATTTCGAAGAAGAAGAGGTTTTCTCCCTTTATGGGTTTCCTCATGAAAAATCTGTCTCTGTGTGTATTTTATGTGTGACGGATGATCTTTACTCTTACTGTCCATATGCTGTATGATTGGTTGATGACACATGAAGAAATCTTAATAATTATTTAAAAGGCATAAAATTGTTTAAGCTTATAAACAACTGATTCACCCCCACCTGTCTCCTTATTATTTCATTTCTTACTTTGTGATAGCTTATCTTTAGGATGCATGACTGAGCTAGGTACTTTAGACTAGGTAGGCTTCTTCTTGTTCTGTATGTTGAGGTCAAGGGTATTTTCTACTTGGCTGGCTAGTTTTGATGGCAACTCGAAGATTGCTTCAGAAATACTGTATGATCTTGCCCCTAGCTCAGAGTCTTTCTTCTATCTTTTATCTTTTTGAATCGAGGTAGGACTTATTTTCTGGGATTGGGTGGCTTTCCTCTTTCTCGATGTAGTAGTTTCCCCTACAAGAGACATTTATGTCATTGATCTCTCAATGGGATGGGATGGGTTGGGCGTAATAGTTCCTTCTTTACCCCCTGATGTCTTTCTTATGTCTTTCTTTACCTTTTTTATTGAACCCTCACTGTGTATCATTGCCTCCTGTGGTTCAAAAGATTTGGACATTCTCTCCTGAGAGAAATTTTGTTGAAGTAGTTGCTTCTAACTACCACCTTGTGTCCTCAAAGCATGGACAACCAAAAGTTTTATTAGGCCATGGTGATGAAGGATAGTTTCACATTTCTTGGAAAATGACCTTACTCCTCTCATCATATTCTTTAAACTCATCTATAGGAAGTGAGGAAAATCAATTTGTGGTCCTCCCTCTAAATGTGATAGAAGTTTCAAATGATAAATGAAGGTTATTGCATACCTTCCTTTGCAGGTGAGGAATTTCTGCAAACTTATGAGAATCACCCAATATTCCTCTTTGATGTAGCTTCGATGGATGCCCTTAGTCCAATCGGGGTCTTGATGTTCTGGCTTGAGGAATTTTTGACAAAATTTCCTGTCGACGATCACCCTCTTGAATTATTTTTCTCTAGCCATAGGGAGACCTGTAGCTTTTGCTATAGTGGCCTCTGTAATTGCCAGCTTCATGTCTCCAAACTACACACTTTCTCCATCATATGTCTACGCAAAGGCAAGAGAGATTCCCTCATGATGGCCTTTAAACTTTTCCAAAAATGGCACCCACCCTACCTGTTCATATTTTCCCTTGCAAGCTTGATATTCTGTTGTTTCTCTGTATATTTGAAATATGGGCTCATGCATGTCGACCCCCATGCTAGATTAAACAATTATTTAGGGTGTATAAGGCACAGATAGATAAGCGAGGGTTGAGCATCGGATAAATGTCGATTGTGATAGAGTATCGGATCAATGCGGATCAAGATGAAGGACTGGTTAGACACAGACTGTGATGGAGTACCAGACAGGGAAAAATATGCAAGTAATACGAAGGCACGGGATCACAGTGTGTCTGTAGATGGTGTGACAACAATGGTAAATAAGGCTCATATGGATGGCACAGCCATCCAAAGGAGCATTTATAATGGAAATTTGGTTTACAATGGTCACATTGACAGTCATGATGATATGGTAAGGTAGGTCGAATCCACTAACGAATTACAAACTCATGGGAGAATCAATGTCGAATAGTATTCATGGGAGTGTTAAATGATGACAAGGGATGTGGTCATTATTATCGAGATTCGTGAGTGTGAAATTGGCTGGCGTCATCGGGATCATTAATTGATATGCTTAAAGAGGTGGCTTGAGTCATTTCATATGGCACAGTAGTGAATCATGGGATTAAGAGGTTTATTTACCAGATAGATAGAGGGGGCATGAGTTTGGTCCGGTGACATACATAACGACCTCATACTCTCATCATTTCGGGAAATAGGGACATTTTCCCCATACAAAAAGGTGGATGAGGATTTTACAAAAGTTAGTGGGAGGGAGTGTGTCATGATTCGAGAGTAACCATATGTTTAAATGCATATTTTAGTCTAATTTCTTTAATAAAACGAAAAAAAATGTTGAATATGTATGTCCTAGTACTAATAGTTGAGCAGCAACATGGAAATCTGATTAGAGCTACCAGTCACATCCTTACTAGTACCAAATCATCTGAGTACCGGATCACCTCTCTGCAGAGTTGTAATCAATACCGGAATAGCACAGGGTCCTTTCTTCAATATCGGATGTGGTCCAGTACCGAATAAGCACAATGAGCTAGTTTAGCGTAGTAATGACCATTGGTACCGTATAAACATAGAGGTGATCATTGGTGTCGAATAAGCACAGAGATGAACATTGTATTCTAGAGTTTGAGAGATTCTTGACACATAACCTAGTGGCAGTGGCTTGTATAAATAGTTGGTGTTATGTGATCAGATTCGATTGAAAAACCATGTAGATGGAACAAATACCAAAACTTAGGAATTTTGAGTTTTCATTAGAATAACGCAAGAAGAACTATGTGATAGGAGGGTATTCTAGAAATTGTATGACCAGTTGTTGAGATTATAGAACCCTGCTCTTTTGGAACCAAGATGATCACTAATCCTATTGGCATTTCCTTTTTATTACAAAAATAGCAATAGTAATCATAGCTACTACTTTTATATGGATTTTTATCGAGCCTAGATTAGTTAATGATCGCCAGTATTTTTAATTTTAAAGAGTCTGAAAAACTTAAAGAAGACTCTTTATACTATCCCATGGATTTTTCTCAAGCCCGAGCCAGTTCCTGCTTGCCGGTGTTTTCAATTTTAAAGAGTCTCAAAAACTTAAAGAAAAAATATTTATACTATCTCGTGGATTTTTATCAAGCACGGGTCAGTTCTCACTCGTCGGTATTTTCAATTTTAAAGAGTCTGAAAAACTTAAAGAAGACTCCATCTAGTAAATGCCCTCCTTATTCATTTATCTACATGGAAACACAACCAACTTTTTTTTTTTTTGTTTTTGTTAGTTATATCAGAAAAATAAAAGAGAAGTTATATCTAATGACACACCTATGTACATGGCTAAATTAATTTATAAAATTAAACTTACTGTGGTAGGTCATGAAGAGGAGAAACCCTCTTTCTTACCAGTTGCATTTTGGAACTCTGAAGAATTTTTTTGACAAAATCCTCTTTTGATAGAGGCTTATGATAAACCCTCAGTTGATGCCCATTTACGATAAAAGAAGTCTAATTCTCATCAATGGTCTTTATTCTTACTAAACCATTGTCATAAACTGTATCAACCTCATAGGGCCCCAACCATCTAGTAGACAATTTACCCTTAAAATTTTTGAATCTACTATCATATAGGAGGGCCCAATCACCTGACTGAAAGGACTTCTTTTTGATGTACTTGTCATGCCATTTGGTCCTTTACTCTTGTATCATGGTGGTTCTTTGTAGAGCATCGTGTCTTATCTCATCAAACTCATTTAATTGTAATAGCCTCGGTTTTTTAGCTTTGTTCAGATCCATCCCTAATTGCATGGCAGTTCTAAAGGTTTTTACCTAAAACTCTATGGGAAGTAGTACCTGCTTCCCATACACCAACTCATAAGGTGTATTGCATGTTGTATTTATCCAAGTTGTCCTATAGGCCCACAAGGCCTCGGGAAACCTATCAACCCAGTCTTTGTGATGCAGTTGAACAGTCTTAGTTAGGATAGCCTCTATAACTTTGTTGGTTGATTCTACTTGGCCATGTGCTTGGGGGTGATAGGGCGAAGATTTTTTGTGTTTGATCCTGTATTGTTCGGTAATAGCCTTGACTAAATTTGAGGTGAATTGTGTTCATTGTTCAGTGACTATTTATCGAGGTACACCGAAACGAGTAAACATTTCCTCAAAGAGAAAGTCTACAACAGATTGTTCATTGGTTGAATACAAAGCCTTGGATTCTACCCATTTTGTTACATAATCTATGTAAACTAAGATGTACTTTTTCCTACGGTACATAGGGTTGATAGGTCCTACAAAATCTAAAGCCCATTTTTCAAAGGGTTCGATCACTACTTGGGCTTGAAGAGGCATTTCATAGACTACAATGGGTTTTCCCATTCTTTGGCAATCATCGCAGCTAGCCACATATTTCTTTCCATCTTTGAAAATGGTTGGCCAATAATAGCCAGACTGTAGAATCTTGTATGTTGTCCTTTTTTCAGCAAAATGGCCTCCACATGGGCCATCATGAAAATCTTTGAAGATATCCTGCATATCGTCCTCCCGAACACATCTTCTGATTACCAAATTAGGTCCAATTCGGTATAAGAAATCCTCATGCCACATATAATTGGCACTTAGCTAAATAATTCTTTGTTTCTCTCGAGAGGACATACTTTGAGGTAGACTTTTGGTTACAAGATGGTTAGCTACATCTGCATACCAAGGGGTGTAAGTAAAAATAGCAAATAGATTCTCATCTGGAAAATCATCATCTACTGGAGTAATGTCACCTGTATAAATAACTCTAGACAAGAAATCAACAACCGAATCATCTTTTCCAGGACTAACAATGATAGTGATATTGAATTCTTGTAGTAATAACAACCATCTAGTTACTCTAGCATTTGTAATAGGTTTGTTCATTAAAAATTTGATAGTTGAATGGTCAGTGTGCACAAAAAATTCATAGCATGTTATATATTGTCTAAACTTGTTGATGGCATGTATTACTGACAAAAATTCTTTTTTCTTGACAATGTAGTTTACTTCAGCAGGTGAGAGATTCTTCCTGAAAATCTATATAGAATAAGAAATCTATCCTTCCCTTTGTCCTGAGAAATCTCCCAAAGAGGTGTCTAAGGCATATGTGCAAATATGGAAAGGAAGAGACCAGTTCGGTCCTCTCAAAACAGGGGCACTTGAGAGCTTTGTTTTTAATATTTCGAAGGAGATTTGGCATTGTTCATTCCAACAAAATTCAACATCTTTTTTCAACAGTTTGAATAGGGGGGAAGCTAGGTTTGTAAAGTTTTGAATAAACCTCCTATAATAACCAGCATGCCCTAAGAAACTTCTGACTTCCTTTTGTGAGCTAGGGATCTTGATTTGGGAAATAATGTCAATCTTGGTAGGGTCTACTGTTATTCCTGTACCGAAGATGTGGTGACCTAGAACAATTCCTTCAGTGAGCGACATTCTAGATTTTTCATGACTGAGTGAAAGGTTTGTCTCTTTATACCCAACCAATACTTTCTCCAAATTATCCAATGCCTATTGGAAGTCATCCCCGTACACCGTGAAGTCATCCATGTAGACTTCCACACAGTCATGGGTCAAATCAGAGAAAATAGCCAAGACAACCCTTTGAAAGGTAGCAGGGGCATTACATAAACCAAAAGGAAGAACCCTATAGGCATAGGTCCCCTAGGCGTAGGTAAATGTGGTCTTATCCTAATCTTTTGGTGACATTTGGATTTGATTATAACCACTAAACCCATCCAAGAAAGAAAAATACCTCTTCTGAGACAAAGTGTCTAAGACCTGATCTATGAAAGGAAATGGAAAGTAGTCTTTATAACTAGCCTTGTTTAACTCTTGAAATCCCACACAAATCCTCCATTTCCTGTTTTTCTTAGGTACAATAACTAATGGGGAGACCCACTTGCTATCTGATATAGGTTAAATGAAATTGGCTTGCAGGATTTTATGGATTTCTTCTTTCACTATATATTTCAAGGTTGGATTCATTCTTCTTTGGGGCTACCTAACAGGTTTGATCTGATTGTTAGTGTAAATATGATGCATACAGGTGTCTGGGTGGATCCATTTCATGTCAGAGTAATCCCATGCAAAAGCATCAGATTCCCCTTGAATCATTTGTATCAACTTTTGTTGTTGATCTGTTCCTAAGGTAGCATTGATATACAAGGACTTTCCAGAACTAATTTCAATAGCTCGAACAACTAATGCTTTCCCTTCATCTATTTTTCAAACAGTGGCTACTGTAGAAGTGGAAGGGTGCCAAATTTCTTGAAATTTGGGGCTAAAGATATGCATGTAGTTAGATAAAGACTGAGGATATTCAATGCATGTTGAATCAACCAAGAATAGACTTAAAATTTGTTCTTCAGTTTGCTCTTGTACTCCTTTTACTTGTTCGAGTGTCAACAAGGGTTGAGTGTAGTCCTCCTCCCCATAGGAATTCTCCAACCAAAGGGGAACTTCAATGGCTGGTTGGGAGGGAGGAAAAAGGATAAGTTTTTGACTTTGAGTGCCATTGGAAATTGTCATCTCCCCAGATCGAAAACTAATAAATGAATCAGCAGTTCCCAACTAGGGTCAACTGAGTATTACTAGGTGTCCTGGTTTGGAGGATTTGGGGTGAATCACTAAGAAATCCATAGGGTATTACCAAGATGCCAAAGTAACTATTATATCATCTAAACTTCCTACTGGGGTGATGATTGATTTATCTCCAAGCTCCAACAAAGTTTGTGTTGGTGTTAGGTGATCTAGTTGTAGTGTTTTCATAGTGTTTATTGATATCACATTTATTGCTGCCCCTAAATCAATCAGGGTGTTAGGTAAAGAAACACCATTAATTTCTATGGTTACCACTGGGTTCCCTGGGTCACTATACTTGGATGGCATTTCTATTATAAACTCTAACAACTACCCCACCACCTGTATGACAAAAGGATCCTTCATCTTCCTCCCTAGACTTTTAATGCAAAGGTCCCTTAAAATTTTAGCATAAATAGGTATATCCTTGATGGCTTGTAGCAGGGGGATCTTCACACATATATTTCTAAGTTCAGTCTCTAGACTATGTCCTAGAGGTTCCTCATATTTCTTTACAAGTAACCTTTCTAGATAAGGAGGATTTGTTTTCTGAGTTATTTTTGTTGCATGGGAATTGGGAGAAGGAGTTTCTTTTTGTACAGGGGTGTTTCTTTCTTCATTTAATGGATTAGTCATTTGTTCTTATTTTTGAACTGTTTGAATATCTATTTTTTCTTCTTCTTGATTTCTGTGATCATATACATGTTCTTTTTGGATAACCACAGTATGATTTGTTTTATTTACAACCCTCGATCTTAATTCAATTCCATTAAATGGAGTTGGCATTATTACAAAACTAGGGAAGGTTTGTACTTCAAGGTTTTGTACAGGTTGTGTCGGCCTGTTATTTGGATTAGGGATAGGTTGTGCAGGAATAGGGGTAGGCCGAGGAGGGTTTTGAATAGGTGCATCTTGCATTTGTTGTTTCATATTTGGATTCATAGGCAATGCAAGTTGTTGTTGCAACTATGGAGGTGGAAGAAGAGTAGGAGGATTAAATCCTGGGAAATATTCGAAGGGTATTGTGGATAGGTAGGAAAATTTGCTAGCTGAAAGGGAACATTCCCATATGCAGGTCCTCTCCATCCTTGTTTCCAAGGATGGATTTTTGGTTTTTTTGGTGACCATTGAGGATAAGACATGGGAGGTACCCATTATTGTTGTGGGTATTGTGTAGTTGGGTCTGCAAACACATTGGGATTTTTTTGTCTCCATGGTCTCTTAGGAGGGTAGGATGTTTGAGGTTATCCTCCTCCCTTGAATATTGCCTTAATTCCAAGTAAAGAAGGACACTGGTTAGTAGGATGATCCTTTGTACAGAGACCACATATTTCAATAACATTAAGGGGGCATTCCTTTTCAGGGTGTTTTTTCCTACATCGATGACAAAAAATTGCTAACACAACATTTTCTTCCTCTTGTTTCCTTTTAATTTTCATAGTATCAAGTTGGGAACTGATGTTTTTTAGGATATCTATTTTGAATTTTTCTAATGGATTTCCTAGTTCAATCGTAGTGACACCTCCTGATGTGGGTTTAACAATTCTATTTGTAGAATCCCTTACACTTTTTCCCATTTTGGCTTGACTGCGAGAGTATCTTTTACAATACTCTGCTATATCCGTAAATGGATTTTGGCACACATCTCAAGAAATAACGAGGTTTAATACTTAAATGCAATCATCCCTTACACCCTTTAAAAAGATAGTCCTAACTGTAGCTGTGTCTAAGGAAAACTGCTTAGTCTTTTGGTAGTTGTATAGGAACCTCTCTAGGTAATCTTCCAAGCTTTCTTCTTCAGATTGCTTCATTTTGAATATGTCATTCCTAGAATCCCTAGGTCTACAGTAATCTTGGTATTTCTGGAGGAAGGTCTCATTCATACCATCCCAAGACAAAATAGTGTTCTCTCCTAGACTCATAAACCACCTTAGTGTTGAATCTTTAAGCGTACTTGGGAAAAGTTTTAATTTTTTAGCATTGTTAGTGTAGTTATAACTCCTACACAGTATGTGCTTCCCCTTTTTCTTGTTGTCTTATTCTTTCAATTTGAATAGTGGTTTCATATTTAGTGCCCTTGGCTGATGTTTCAATTTCTTCCTTTGAGCTCTCTCCTCTGATAATTTTTCCTGCACGATTTTTAGATGAATTAGTGTGTGGGGGGGGGGGGGGGGGGGG
>ML804088.1:305930-316688 GCA_009831015.1 Picea engelmannii
CTCCACTCAGACAATCCATTAAGTCATCCATCCTTGGCAATGGAAATCTGTACCTAATGGTGATCTTATTTATGGCCCTTGAGTCTATACACATTCTCCATCCTCCATCCTTGTTTGGACTCAACACAATTGGTACTGTGCATGGACTCAAGATTTCTCTAACCAAACCTTTGTCTAACAAGTCCTGAACTTGTCTCTTCACCTCCTGATTCTCTTGAGGTGTCAGTCTATAGGCTGATTTGTTCAATAGGATTTCTCCTAGTACCAAGTCAATGTGGTGGATGATACTTCTGATAGGTGTAAATGAGCTCGACAACTTGTTGACTACTATATCAATAAAAGTTTCCAACAACTCCTGAATTTCCTCAGGAAAATATTCCATAGAAGTACTTGTAAGGATAACTTTTGGCTTCCTCACTATAGAAAACTATATCTCCTATTCTTTCTTAACTTCACTAAGGATTTCCTTCCCACTCATGAGAAGTATACTCGTGTTGGCTTATTCCTTCACTTTCTTCTCTTCAATTGGCAACAACATATGCGTCCTACAATTCTTCTCCAAAGTATAAGTATTTCGTCTCCCATCACGAATGATGTTCTTGTCATACTGTCATGGTCTTCCCAACAAAACATGATATACGTCCATTGGAATCACATCACACATAATTTCATCTCTATATCCTCCTATTTTAAATTCAACCAGGAATTGTTTAGTGATTGTTACCTGATGACCCTTCTGCAACCATGAGACTTTATACGACGTCGGATGTGTAGTCATCTCTAGCTCCAATTTCTCCACCATCTATGTGGATAATAAATTATTAGTGCTCCCACTGTCAATGATCACCTTGCATGCTCTTTCTTTAGTCTTGCAAGTTGTCCTGAAAAAACTATTCCTCTACATCGACCTTTCAACCTATGGCTCTGGATTTAAGAGAAATTTCTTCATCATCAAATATCACCCATCTTTTGTGCCTTCTACCTCAACATCTCGCTTCTATTCTTCTGAAATGTGAGCTTCACCTCCTTCTTTCTTTCTCTTGGGACATTCCGAAGACACGTGTCCTACCTTTTGAAAGGCATAAGACTTTATCTCACCTCCTCTACCTCTTCCTCTTCCTCTAGGAAAAGAGTTTCTACCACCACTCTGCCTTCCTCGGTAACTTCCTCCTTTCTCAAAGTGACTATGTGGTTTCTCCTTCTCACCTTTGGGCTTCTATGTCTTGTCATGGGAAACTCCTTTGCCTCTGTTCAGACTTCTACCTCTGTTTTGTTGATTCTACTTTCTAGCCAACTTCTCCTCTTCTTTCAACGCAATCTGATACACATCCTCTACTATTCTCACTGTCATCATGCTAATTTCATCTTGGATTTTAAATCTCAGGTCGTTGATGTACCTGGAATTTTTTTCCTCATCCCTCTCTTTTTGTCCAGCCCTGATGTTCAGTATGTATAACTCGTCTGTGTACTCCTTCACAGTCATCCCTTTCTGTCTCAGGTTCTACAATCTCCTGAACAGGTTTATCTGGTAGTCCTTGGGTACGAATTTCTCCTTTAGCTTGGCTACCATTCTATCCCATCTCTTAATCTTTTTTTTTCCTTTGCTTCTCCTATCGACCTGCAGTTCATCCCACCACAGTGATGCATGCCCTTTCAACATGGTTACAACATGTGTCACCTTTTTCTCCTCATCGACATATTCATAGTCGAAATACTTGTCCATTGCTCGTATCCAATCAAGCAATTATTTGAAGTCCAAATTACCCTCATACATTGGGATGTCTATCTTCGCTCTAGATCCCAACTTAACAACCTCTTTCAACAAACGCTCTTCTGCAACATCCTCCGCTACATATTCTTCAACTTCCACCTCTTCATTGTCTGCATCATTGACATCTCTAGCATCAAGTGCTCTCTTTTGCGTTGTTTCCATGGCATCCAACCTTTCTCTGAGTTTTCACGTCTCTCTTTCCATAGCTCTATTTTCTATAGGTGGCTCTGCACATCTCTTAGGCGGAATTATGTTGATGTATCTGATACCACTCGATGATATCAACGTAATTCTTTGTCTCCTTTACCTACAAAAGTGAATTTTGTTTTTTCTCTGATACCACTCTTGATGGAAACCCCCCCCCCTTCTCTCCTTGGGATTCTGCAACCTCCCGGTCTTGGATCTTCAATTCCTCCAAACCAAATTGGTTCTTCTAGCCTTTACCAAACCTTGAGAAATGTATACACACACACATAGGTACCCTTGATGTGGCGTGAAAGTTTGGACTACTTGCAACTCCTCTCTTCGACGTTCGGCAACACTAATGTGTGAGTACTAGTCTCATGCTAGACTCTTTCTCCTTAATGTGACCGAGGGATATGACCTCAGCCAACCCCTTCACCACTTCAAGCTCCGAAGATATTGCAACCTCCTACTTTGTTCCCTTCTGAAATAGTTTACTCCGAGTTCACGGGTCTCTGCCACATGTTCCCCTAGATCTGATGGTCCAGCTGTGTTTCGGGTTTCGTGACTTCGTGAAATTTCACTCACTCCACACTTACTTCCTACACACCTCTAACTCCTGGATTCTCTAATCCATTGCCACATGCCTTCTCGCATCCAACGGTTAAGATTCACCTCACAAGTTTGCAACTTTGGCGATCCCAACTCTCTAGACTTCGAAATGCTCTGAACTCTGAAATGTTGAAACACCTCTCGACTTGTCTCCATGCAATCTCTCCCATATTTGATGGTCTAGAATGACTCCAATCCCTCCTGGATGGATCTCGCTTTGCTAATTCTGGGAAATATCAAAGACTCCTTCCTTAGAATATTTTTTGCCTTTCTCCCTCTTGATCTTGTTCTTCCTCAAACTCTTGTCTTGTTAGAATACTCCTTTCGACACTTAGTCGAATTCCAGCCTGTGCACACCTTGCAACAGGTTCTCCTCTGAAATCCAGCCACTCTATGGACAATTCTCGCTAATCGTCCTGAGCTTCTGAGTTATAAAACTTGGTCACACACTCCTTGCGGAAAACATCCCTTCAATCTATCTCTCCAGAACTTTCTGAGCCAAAATGGACTCTGTCACACATACCCTGCGGACGTTATGCACTCCTTGCACACATAAGGTTCACTTTATCGCTTCTAAACTTCTGAGTCGAAATAGACTCCGTCAACGCACTCTTTGCGGACACTATGCACACTTTCACTTGCTCGTTGAAGAGAAACAATTGAAGCTTATTTAAAACCTCACAAATTCATACATCTAGCCATGTAAATGCATGCATAAACACAAGAACAAGAAATAACAGAGAGTTTGAAATAAATAGAAAGTCTACCATTCATTCATTCAGATAAACACGTTAACACTACACATTTGGGATAATGCTCCTTTGTTATATTCATTCATTGAAATATACATAGGTTCATACACTGCTTCTACAACATCTATCAACAACTTCATTAACAACTAGAGTACCAACAACATCTCTACAGTGGCAACCTATACAATAGATTTAGTAGCCTCTTCTAGGAAACAATACAAATATTTATACAAGAGGTCTCTTCTAAATCTTCCCTCCAACGACTCTAAATATATCCCGTCGAATGAAAAGCTATCAACTACTTACAATTTATTACAATAAATATTTGTGAAATACAGATCGGATCGAATACATCGAATCTATACTCATCTTTATTAAAAGAAAATACATTTTCCGATGTCCTTATGAAATTAGCCATCTCTACAACATCTAAGATGTTCTTTAATTACAATTCCTTTCAAAAGATTTACGTGATACACTCTCTTCAAAATTTAAATTTCTTCAAAATGTGTGCTAGTGCACCTAGTTGTCCTCTCCTTGTGCTTTGTTGGCGATGCTCCTACATCATATAGTCTTAGCACATCTAAGAGAATAAATATTTCCCAAGGGTGTGTGATAATAAATTGAAGATGAACAAGATCGGTCCTTCTAGAATTTTAAAGAACTGATCTAATAATGCTAATATTGGAGTGGCCCGTAGAGTTGGATATATTGTCCACATTTAATGTTTATGATTTATATGAATTTCATGAAGGGATGGCTAAATAATGTGATGACCATGTAACAAATTGGGAAGAGAAAACTCTTGAACATGGGAAAGGGTAAATCACATAAATTCTGGATGAGAGAATTGTTAGAAGAACAAGAATCCAAAGGACCAAGGAGTGCTTAGTTCCCTAGAAGATTAAAGGCCTAGATGAAGCCACATGGATTCTATAATTGGAGATGGAATGAAATACCTAGTTTTTTGTTGATCATCTTGCCAATTTCGTGAGTGGGAGCTCACTTCTTTTCTTACCAAAGAAACATGTTGCACGAGTGTGGGGAAACATTTTTCTGCCATTGGGTCAATTTTTCCAATCCAATGATCCACATAAATTTTAGAGGTTGGAGAGGTACAGTGAGACCACCCACTTGAACCTCCACATTCCACCTCCATTGTTGGATTAGGCCCCATGATTATATGACTCAAATTGATTGTGGAGGGAGGCCAACCCCATGGTGATGTCAACCCAATTTGGCCATCATTTTTTCCCCAACCATTGACTTCTTTCACCCTTAATCCAATGGTATTCACTACCTTAGAGTGTTTTTCGTACATTTGAAAATCCACCACCATTCTCCAACGTCCATAATGTATTGACCCTAATACGAATTAAATGAAAAATTAAAGATGGTGTCCCTAGGTAGATGAATGGTGCATGCATGACATAATTTTGAAAGAATCATTCCCTAGTTTATTTATGAATCACTATTTGTATAAAAAGAAGGAATAATTGGGAGGCTAGCCTGGTTTTTAGTTGTTGTTGAAGAAAGGAGAAGAGATAGCTTCATAAAAAGGATAAAAAGTATAGAAGAATCTTAAAGAGTAATATATGAAAAGAAGAACAAAAGAAATGAAGGAAGATGGCATAGAAGGAGAAGAAAGTTGCAAGGAAAAATAATAATCTAAAGACACTTGCTTCAAAGAATTAGAAGTTGTTCAAGAATTCTTGGGTAAATTTCTATTTGGGGATTATTTTTGAGATTGTAAAAACTCATCCAAGACTTAGACCACATCGCATAAATTTTAAGGATAGTAAAACCCTTGAATTTTCAAGACTATATATATTCATTTCAAAATTAATATAAATTTATTATTGAAGTTTTTAACATTACATCTATGCATGGTGCATGTTTAACTTAATCTAAGTTTCAAATTTTCCATTTCTAGTCTTGTTATGTATTTTCTTTTAAAATACATAAAAAATTGCATAAGAAATTCATGCTTGTTAATTGTCCTACTACTTAGGTCTCATTCACCTTAATTATTATTCCACATTTTTATCATCTCCAACCAATATTGATAATGATCTCTACCAACTAAGATTATTATTCCACATTTTAATGACAAAGTTTATACACCTTACAACATGAATGTTGCCATAGAGCACATATACATCATCAAATCTTATTACTAATAAAATTTGATGGTGTATATACACTGGAATGCATATACTTATTACTAATAAAATGTGATAATATATATACGCTAAGTCACCTCATTCAATGCAATGATAAACTTAAATCTTGCTTATTTGGATAACCTCATAAACATTTGCTCATTTGGATTACCTCATAAACATGGAAAAGAACAAATATCAATAACACTATTTTTACATTGAATAGGAAATAAAATTATTACCCATCAAATAAATATTTAAAAACAAAAAAATCCTAAAACTCAAATGTTGAAAAGGAAAATACCATCCCATACATAATCTAAAGTCTTTTTCCACTACAATTTCGGCAGTTGTACCATCAATTCCTATAAAACAAATATTTAAAAATGTGCTTATACAACAAAATCTTTAAAAATGTGTTTATAAAACAAAATCTTGAAGAAGAGGATACCACCATCAATTTATAGATCCAATATAACGTGCACGTACATGCGATTTAACTTTTTTTACTTTGACTTTTTAGTCACATTTTCCTCGAAGTGTTAGCAATATGGTAGGCAATGAAAAGAAAATGGAAATGGAAAATTCGAACATTATCAATTTTAGCAAATTTCAAAATCAAAATCATTATTATTTTTTGATATTAAGATTATTTGTAATTTTTTTAATTTACTTTGATTCACTCACTTTTATGGACATGTGAGTAATATGGAAATGACAAATTTCAACATTATCATTTTTAAGTCCATTTCAAAATCTAAATCATTATTATTTGATATTAAGATTATTCATAGTTTTTTTAATTTACTTTGATTACCTTGAGAGCTTGAAGTACTCATCACATCCACCAATTCATCATTGTTATCTAGATGTTACGAGGAAAATATCTCTATGGCATGGGGTAAACCACAATAGAAGAAAATGACTGCATAAATCAACTCTAATCTCAAGTATGTTATTTAAACAAATATACTAACAAGACAAGATAAAGAGCCTACCTCGTCCAGACGTTCAATGAAGTCCACCGTTGAGCACTTGACTCAAAGAAATACACCTGCAACTTGTCCTCAACAACCAATATACACAAGCATATGGTCATAATATATAAAGTTATCACATTCAATAGCATAATCCATCAATATTCATAACAAATATTCCCATGGAATAACAATTCAAATATTTGTAAGACATTAATTGGAAGAGAAAATAGTATTTCTATTAAAATGTAATAAAAAAAAGTGTATGAATGACAAACTTTTGTTGAAGCCTCTAACACACCCTAGGTCTCGTTTACTGAATAGATGGGTTGAAGCCTGTAACACACCCGACCCCTGAGTATCTTTCCTAGGGATGGGGCATCGAATTTCACACTTCTTTACATTTCAAATTCTTTGTCTGAGGTCTTTATCCTCTTCTACTTATCCGTAGTGTTCTAATGACTGCTACTAGGCTCAAATACGAGCTTTGGGTTGCAAGTTATGGCTTCTCAAAGTCCTTTGGGTGTTCATTGGTTAAGAGCCATGCAACATCCATGGGAATCCACCTCACATGTATTGTCTCCAAGTTCCTTCATCCACAGTGGAAGTCCATCCACCATCCAATCCCATGACTGGACTCAAACTTCGTCTAACACGCAGGTGCCTAACATGCAGACCAACAGGAACTTCGGTACTTCGGTGTTGAGCACTTCCTTTCTCTCTACGCACGAGACCTTTCGTAGTCCTGAACTCCCGAAGTCCCATAAGCCTACCACGTGGTTCTTCCCTTCAGACCTTTTGGGTTCCTTCACAGTACTACACACTAAATCCTCTAGAGTCCCAAAGTATCGGACTCCCGGAGTTTCGGTCACTTCACCAATCGCTTTGGCTGGGTGGGCACATACCACAGACTGACACGTAGAAGGGCCAGGGGTGACACATGTCATGTTCCAATAGGCATATAGGGTCTACGAAAAAAAAATATCAAGCTGAAACATGGCACATCGATCATGGGTCCATGCCACCCTAGTGATGTCGACTTGCCACGTCACACCAGACTGACAACATTCTAACGTCCTTCAAACCTCACAGTTGCGATTTGGCCACGTGGATCCATAGATCCACGGCTAACGTTACTTCGCGACTTTGGCCTTCGGGAGTTTTGCGATGTAAACTCCTCTTTTCTCCTGAAGTTGGTCAATGACGGGTTAACCATAGTCCAGATCTAATGGCTAGGAAAAGTCCTGAAGCGTCCTTGAATCAATGACTCTCCTTACTTTGGGCTTCATAGATTTTCGACACACCATACCTCAAATACCAAGGAATTTCCAGTGATCGAGGTGGATATCGGTGGCCACCCACCTTTTCTGACTGGCTCAAAACAGTTTTCTGGCAATTTTGGCAATTTACTATTTTTAGCAGATTTTAACTTCCGGGGCCATTTTGAGGGCCTGAATGAAGGTTTTTCGAGATAGAGGTTCTCAATGATAGCCAAATGCATGATTAAGCACCCAAAATGTATCTCCTCAATGATACCTTTCCAACAAGCTATCATACGCCTAAAACGGAGATTGTATGCAAAAGTTACGATCCTGGGAAGTTGATGTACTAACTTACCCAAACGGGGCCCACATGACTTTTGGTGCTTCATCTCCTAGGGTTAGGTTTTTGGATGTATAGGGTTTTTGGCATTATTGTTTATTGTAAAAGGGCCTTGAGAGCCTCATTGTACTCATCTTCTTGCAAATGCGAGTAGCCGTCACATCTCTTCTCAAAGATAAGCTGCCACCATTTTAGCGAGTCTTTCACTCTATATTTTTACAGTCTCTGTACATTTCTTTCATTAATAGAAATCATGTTTTACTGTATCTTTGTGTTTATGGTTTTATCTCTGATATATTTTTGTTATATTATTGGATATACGCGATATCTCTGTGCATTTCTTTATTATATCTCCGCTCTCATTTCGTGCCGAAAATAATCCGGATTAGTGGTATAAAGTAGGTTGTTCTTGATCATTTTTTTTTCAGTGCATGTCCTCTTTTGTTCCAGAGTCTGTACTTAAGGCTTAGAAGTACAGTGTCTAGGCATCCGAAAGTGAGTAAGGGGTAGAGAAGGAAGAAATGTCAACCTTCGGCAAGGTAAACTAGGGCTGATTTCTAGGTTGTTGTCTAGCTTCCAACTGTTCCTGGATGTTTATGTCCCTTTCAATCGCTGTCCATGAACGTTCCAGTTCTACCCAGGTAGTGGTTGTTTTAAGAATAGTATCAAAAAGATTCAATGCAATATGTGTTTGATCTGATAGTCCGGGTTCAATATTAGGCTGTCTTGTCACAGAGACAGTCATAGAGGAACAAAATGATAAGAAAATCTCAAAGAAATGTTTTAGATGTTGTCTCAATTTCGGTCGTATAAAGGAGAGTTATAACTACGATAATGAAAACAAGGAGCAAACCAAAGGCCCTTTCCCGTAACTGAGTTATATTTTAATAAATGTGTATGAGGTGTAAGAAAAACATTAAGCTATCTATCATGTAAGGCTCCTATCAAGGGAGAATCTCACTTGTAAACAGAGGAAGAAAAAGATAAAGAAATAACCTGATGAAGCATAATATATATATATAAATCTAAAGTGTTCACTGGTCCTATACCTGCTAATAATCGGTACAGAGGAAAAAYAGTAAACGATATAGAAAACTAAAATTMATTCACTATAGTAGAGGTTGTACTAAATTATAGCGAAGCATTCATCAGATACATATATGAAMTGAAATTAGATATGAAATACAAGGAAACAAACTCATAAYACAGTCGTGACGGAATCGAGAATCTTCGKATTTTCTTTGTATTAACTCTCGAGGAAGAAAAAKCTCTATTATAATTGACCCTAAAAGGTCCAGCCTTTGTTCCTTCCTTCTATTGTATATTTATAGAGATTTACATATGATGGAATCTCAATCATTCCAGGATTTTCAATTACAACAAGAAGGAGATCAATCGTTTCATTTGTTTATCCTATGTCTTTATTCGGTACCAGAAGCCTGCCCTCTCACATGCTCAGTACAAGTGACACATTTTTCCACCAGTAGAGATATCAACCTTGAAGGTTCTGCTTGACAATCGGCCTAAAAAATGTAACAATCTCTGACTAATTGCGGGAACCTTTCTTCCATTTGTCGGTCTAGGGTGTCAATAGCGCACAATTGCACACTTGGTTTAATAATACATTTATCTATTTGAACTATGTCTGCCAGAGTTACTTGTGAGACTTCGGTTGAATCTCTTTCTTCTTTCTTATTTATATCAAGTGAGAGTTTCACTATATTCATTTGGCTCAGTGTCTCAACATTACTCTCACTATCAATGCCTAACAGATTTCCATCTATAGAACCAAAAGCCTCTTCACAAGATTTCCTTACCTTCTTGGCTTGCAATTTGCCTTCTGATATGTTGCATTCCCATTCTTTCAACAAAATATTACCTCGGGTCTGTTCCGAAATGGAAAACTCAGAACTATTTGCCGATTCACTGTTTGTTGTAGCTATTAAAACCTTTTGAAATGCGACCCGAGATGCTCCAGCTTCTCTCTCTCTGACAGATAAGTTTTCTGATACTTGATCAATAAGAAGACAATTGTCCCAAATCGTCTCTACCTTGGCAAGTAAACTTCGCTAAGCTACAGAAACCCTGCTCCGAATCTCCATAGCCTGGGACTGGAATATCCCGATATTTATAACTTGGCTTTCGGCGAACTCTAATCTAACCTATAGCTTCCCTATCAAATCTCTTTATTGGACTACCTGTATTGGATTGGTCTGAGCTACCAGCTCTGCTTGTTCGAGCTTAGCTTTGAGTAGCTCGATTTCGTTTTTATCGGCCATCCTTGCTTGTTCTATTCCTATGTTCACCTAGTCCTTGGCAGCTTCTTCTGTTGTGGCTAGTTTAGCTTCTAAGGTTTTGATGAGGCGATTTTTTCGCTTCAGCTGATTTTTCAAAACCCCGAATGAAAATTGGTTTGTCATAGCAAATGCCCCTAATGTCCCGACTATTTCTGTCGCAAACTCTTCTTTCTTCTTGTCTTTCCCGTCGGTCAACACCTTAAATTTCTTGGCCGTTGATCCTGCTTCTTGATAGAATTCTCTTTTTACCACAACTTTTCTCTTCTTATAAAAAAATAACTCATTTGGAGGGAGCTCTTCCATCCTTATAGGTCTCAATTCTTCATTGAAAATACACCCTGCGTCTATGTGTTGACGGGCGAAATTGACCGTCCGTCAACTGGGAGAGTGGAACTGGTCCGG
>ML804088.1:326392-328892 GCA_009831015.1 Picea engelmannii
AAATGTAAGATTTGTCAGTATGCAAAGGGAAGAAACAAAATACTGGGTTGTATCAACCCTTGCCTATTCCAGAGAGGCCTTGGGATGCAATAAGAATAGATTTTGTGTTGGGATTGCCAAGGATAGAAAGAGGAAGTGAGTCCATATTTGTGGTAGTTGACATATTTTCAAATATGGCACACTTTATCCCATGCCAGAAAACCAGTGATGCAACACACGTTGCTAACTTTTTTTTCAAGGAAGTTGTGAGACTCCATGGATTTCCCAAGAATAGTTTTTCAGACAGGGATACCAAATTTGTTGGTCATTTCTGGAGAACATTGTCGAAAATGATGGGAACAAAAATATCATTTAGTTCTTCATATCACCCTCAAAAGAATGGGCAGACTGAAGTGGTGAATCGAAGTTTAGGGGATTTGTTGAGGAGTTTGGTCACTAAACATCACAGCCAGCGAGATCAGATTCTAGCACAAGCAGAGTTTGCATATACTGACTTAGTGAATAGAAGTACCAGAAGGATTCCATTTCAAATAGTGTATGGAATGAATCCAAGGGGAGTGTCATAGTTAAGAGATCTGGAGTAGAGTGAATTTAGAAGCACTGGAGCCGAAGCCTTCGTTGCAGAAATGCAGGAAATTCATAATCAGATCAAAGAGCAGTTAAAGAGGAGCAACAATGAATACAAACGCAGAGTTGATCAAAATAGGAGGAAACTTCAATTTGAGGTTGGTGATCAATTTCTAGCACATCTTAGGAAGGAGAGGTTCCTAAGGGGAACATATAATAAACTAAAGTTGAAGAAGATAGGATCGTGCAAAATCCTAAGAAAATTTGGCAAGAATGCTTATGAGATAGAGATGCTAGAAGATGTGGGTATATCTCCCATATTCAACATCACAGACCTGTATCCTTACAGGGAAGATGGAACTGGAGGACCCGAAGATCAGAAGGATATCCAGTGGAAAAAGTAGATTCATGTAGTAGAAAAGCCACAGATGGAGCAGATCGTAGATCAATGAATTGGTAAGAATACCAGAAGGAAAACATATTTTGAGTTTTTGGTAAAGTGGAAAGGACGAACAGTAGAAGATGCTAGTTGGGTAAGTGAAGAAAACATCTAGAAGCATGGAAAGTCAATGCAGGAGCTCATGGACATGAGTACATGAATTTTTCATCCAGAGGAGTATGATGTAGGAGCATCGCCAACAAAGCACAAGTAGATGACAACTAGGCACACTAGTGCACATTTTGAAGAAATTTAAATTTTGAAGAGAACGTATCACGCAAATCTTTTGAAAGGAATTGTAATTAAACAACATCTTAAATGTTGTAGAGATGGATAATTTCATAAGGACATCGAAGAATGTATTTTATTTTAATAAAGTTGAGTGCAGTACAAATTTGATGTATTCAATATGATTTGTCTGTCACAAATATTTATTGTAATAAATTCTAAGTAGTTGATAGCTTTTAATTCGATAGAATAGCTTTAGAGTCGTTAGAGGGAAAAGTTTGAAGAGCCCTCTTATATAAAGATTTTTATTCTTTCCTAGAAGAGGCTATTGAATCTATTGTATAGGTTGTCATTGTAAAGAGGTTTTCAACACTCTAGTTGTTAATGAAGTTGTTGATAGTTGTTGTAGAAGTAGTGAATGAACATATGTATATTTCAATGAATGAATATAACATAGGATCATTGTCCCAAATGCGTGGTGTTAACACGTCTATCTGAATGAATGAATGGAATACTTTCTGTTTATTTCAAATTCTCTGTTATTTATTTTTCTTGTGTTTATGCATGCATTTACATGGCTAGATGTATGAATTTGTGAGGTTTTAAATAATCTTCAACTATTTTTCTCTTCAATGAGCAAGTGAAAGTGTGCATAGTGTCCACAAGGAGTGCATTGACAGAGTCTATTTCGACTCATTTGCTCAAAAGAGATAACATGAACCTTATGTGTGCAAGGAGTTCATAGCGTTCAAAAGGAGTGCATGACAGAGTCCATTTTAGCTCAAAAAGTTATGGAGAGATACCTTGAAGGAAGTTTGTCCGCAAGGAGCACGTGACCAAGTTTTCTAACTCGGAAGCTCGGGAGGAATATTGAGAATCGTCCACAGAGTGGATGGATTTTAGAGGAGAACCTGTTGTAAGGCGTGCACATGATGGAATTCGACTAAGTGTCGAAAGGATTATTCTAAGAAGACAAGAGTTCGAGGAAGAATAAGCTTAAGAGGGAGAACATCGAGAAATATCCTAAGGAAGTAGTCCTTTGAGATTTTCCAGAATCAACAAAGCAATATCCATCCAGGAGGGATTGAAGTCATTCCAGACCATCAGATATGGGAGAGATTGCATGGAGACAAGTCGCGAGGTGTTTTGACATTTCGAAGTTTGGAGTATTTTGAGGTGTAGAGAGTTGGGATCGCCAAAGTCGTGAACTCGCGAGGTGAATCTTAACCGTTGGTTGCAAGAAGGCACATGGCAGTGGATTAGAGA
>ML804088.1:333892-338470 GCA_009831015.1 Picea engelmannii
ATAAACTGGGTCACAAAATACATTTGAGAATATTTCCCCAAAAAATTTGTCTTCAAATTTGTAAAAAAAAACTATAGTTCAGTACATATTATGTGAAATAAAAATTCATTTGCCAGAATGACTCCGATTGGGACTGTCGGGGACTACAAAGCAAAGATGTACAAGAATGAAGTTTGTAGAAAGAAGAAAGTCGTCGATGGAAAACGGTAAAACCTGGCAAGAAGAAAGAGAAAATTGTCAGATCTGGGTTAAAGTTTTGTTAGAATAAGTGGATGAAGACAGAAGAATGTAATAAGTATCAAATTACTATGTTGGTGTCCCATGCCTTGTCATTTGCTTGTTGATGTCCTTTTATGGCTTTCCCTAGATTTGACCTTCATTGGTAATCTGGTCGACAACCTTTTTCAACCATTCTTCGATGTAGCTCCTCATGGGCACCACGTTCATTTCATGTCATATTTTTATATTGAATAATCCACTTTCCAAGTCCCTTAGATCAATAGAAAAGTTGTGCAATGCTTCTTGAATATGTTGGTTTGTAATCGCATAACCGACTAGCCACATTTTCACATCATCTTCACCATATTCAAGAATGCCATAGAAATTTTCAAATGACAGTCTTTTATAGATATGAACTTGATCAGAAAATTCTTGTTTGGTTAAAAATAACAAGTTGAATATCAATTTCGGGTCCTGGACTTCATTGGTGATGGCAACTAGATCTATCTCAGTTGGTTTCTTGAATAGTTTGTGTCTTTTAGATATGGTTTGGCTACATTCTTGAACGATACCATTTAGGTTCTTTACCTTTTCTTTCCAACATGCGTTTGGCTGGTCTATTCGATCTAGGGAAGGGAGATCCTCTTGTGTTCCTCTGAATTCCATCATACCGGTAACTTTAACACCAAATGATAAAACTGCATCGAGATAAAAACCTTGCTCGTTCTTGAGATCTGCTTGTAGATACTCATGAAAAGCATGCACTCTTGTTCCAGAAAGAGACCATATTCTTTGACATCTCCCAAGATTATGTTATTAATTCCATTCTTTTGTTTATATTCTTTTCCACACAGCCTCAAGCCGATATGAGAAGGATTGTTGATCCTTTTAACTTTGGCGGAGGTGCAATGGACCCGACCATTGCCAAAGGAGTAGGAAATAGTGGAAGAGGCATTAGAGTTGCCTCCAATTCTTTGATTCGCTTCCTTAACACGAGGTTTTCCATTTCAAGGCCGCTAATAGAGTTGTCTAGATCATCTCTAGTTGCTCAATGCATCTTGGATATCTGGGAAGGGCGCATGTGTTGCATAGGTTGATCTATGAATGAGATGTCCCTTTAATATTCTTTACATCTCTATTTTCAATAATCAATTTTTTTGATTCATTGTAAAAACCAGAGCTCTAAAATGAAAAAGAATCTTCTTCGTCTAATGTATCTATGTCAATTATTTGCATTCTAGGATTGTGCGGAGCAGTTCTCTCTAGGTGGTCTTCGTCAAGGAGCATTTTTTCAATGTCAATTTCTAGTTCCATATCTTCATGGGAGAGATCGTAGATATCAATTTCTCCCCTCGGACCCTCCTATTCTTGGACTATTGTTTTCCGTTTTTTTCCCGTGGGAAGTTTCTGACAACTTTCAATTTTTCCGGAGGGAGGTTTCTTATCTCCTCCTCAACCTAAATAACTTTGTGTGACTTTGTTACTTGGGTAAGTCGTTGGAGTACTGCTACGAGATGTTGTGTTCATGGCTATGGCGATCGGGGATTGGGCACTTTTTTCACCCAGGTTTTTTCGGTTCTGCTTGTGCGAATCATTGGTACTGGTATGGAGTTAATTCAAGATAGTTCCATTGAAAGAACTATTGAAGTGGTTCCTGACCATGAAATCCCGAAATTTCCAAGGCAGAGAGATGAATTGTCCTTTCCTTTTTTCATGGAAAAAATGCAACTAGTAGATTACTCCCTTGTTATTCCAACAAAAAACATTGTACCAGATGTGTGACATGGAAGGAAGAAAGGATTTGTTTAGACCCAAACATCCTTATAAAATTATAGTTCTCCATTTCTTCTAGTGTGCCCTTCCTAGCTAGGAAGATTTTCGGCTGGCCAGAAAACCGAGGAAAATACTTTCCAAATATCAATGCTTTAAAAACTGAAACAAAATAATTAATGACCTTATAAAATTGTTGGCAAGCATCGTGTCTCCATAATTTTTGTCATGAGAATGTTAGTGGGTCAAATTCAGAGTTCAACTTCCTACACATAGATAGTCCAGGAAATGGATAACAATTCAACACGACGAAAAATAATAAGATGGCATAAAGAATTTCTTCCGCCTCCTGTATCGCAATAACTGGGAAGATATCTGAAAGGAAATCAACTTGCAGCAATGGAATATGGTTTGTTCCTTGACCGTAAAATATAAAATATACAGAATCACCCAAGAGATGTCAGTTGCACTTTCTTGTCTCGTTGTCCTAGTGAAAAGCCATGCCATTTGCCGAAAAAAGGTTTTTACATGCACTAACCTGTAATATGGCCATATCCTGGGGAAAGGGCGATGGGTCCTGTAATAACTTTGGCAAGAGGTCCAATTCATTACCATGCTTCTTTAAGAACTGCTTGCAATTCTCTCCCTTGGAAGTAGGCATTAGGTCGGGAAATGTTAACATCTTTTGAAATGCTTGAGATGATAGGGAGATTTGGAAATGGTTGCCCATATGAACAATTCGTTGGTTCCAAATATACTTCTCGGCGCAGCACGTGACCAAGTCCTTAAAGTAAAAAAGATCAGGGATACAACCTGTCGTTGCAATTTTAGATGTCGAGATAACTTTCATCTGGTCAGAAGTGGATGAGTAGTAGTCATAAGCTATGGACCACTGAAAACGATGGTCCTCGTGCCCAAAAATATTCAGGGTATTGTTGAGTCTCCATTTTGACATGTATAATGCCCTATCTCACCTTGTATCCGAGCCCTTTTTTCCTATGTTATAATCCTATACTTGACTATTTCCTCCAAAAACATTCATAATGACCTTATACAGGTACACAAGAGGTAACTTATGATTAAAGCATGTTTTGTTTAACTTTCTTGAGTTAATTCGATTAAAGTGTTTTATTTTGTATAATCCTAATGGTTTGACTCACGAGTAACCTATTCCAGTATTCCAGCATTCTGGTATTACAAGTCATCATGCAATCCGGTACCAAGTCTATTCTGGTACTCGAGGCAGTTTTGATCTGGTACTATCTGCTCTGCATCCATTCTAGTACCAAGTCATGCACTATTCCAGCACTATCTACTCCACACCCATTCCAGTACTTAGATTCACGATTGTGTGTATTCCGGTACCAAAACCTCTATTTCTAGAACACACCAGTTGGACCAGTATGATGATGAATATTTCGAGAAGGAAGTTGGACCGAAGCCTCCAAATCATTTTTCCAAATTGCAATGGACTCCATCACTCATGCACTTCGTGTCATGAGGATGGAGTTGATCCCTAGAGATTCGATGTAAATATCAATTGCAATATTTTTTAGAACTATTTAATGTTTATCCATAGATATTGATAGTTTTGGCTTACCTTTATAAGGGATGTTGTATAGACGATAGAGGGATAATAAGGAATGTAATACAATAGTTTCCAGAACTAGATGATACATATTGTTTCTATGTATGAGGTGAAGAACTGTTGATCCAATTTACCAGTTGAAGTAATGCAAAAGATCTATCATGAAAATTCTTGAGTATGAGTAAAACGTTTTAGTCTTTTATTTTCTTAAGAGGTTCCTTGTTGGTTTGGTAAGGGCCCACCACCCCAAATAAGGTAAAACTGTCTGTATATGCTTTGTGTGATTGTGTGAGTGTTTTACAGTATTGTGTTGTCAATGTTTTTTAATCCATTTCAAGAGTTCAACATTAATTTATTTGCTTCTGAATTGGTGTGAACAATCATGTGCTAGATTGAATAGATATTCCCTTCTCAAATATTGGAGATTTCCATTTAATTGTTTGAAGTGTGGGATTGGTTAAGAAAATGATATTTTGAGTTTATGATTGCTGTAGTTTTGGTATATCAAGGAACTAGAAGACTTCATATCTCATCTTCATGTCCCATAATGGAGTCTCTCAGTTGTGATGACTGTTCCTTGTGCTGATTTGTTTGAATTGAGAAAAGTTGGAATTGATTTCGATTTCAAGAGTGATTGGAGTGGACTATTAATTACTATTTTGATTTATACAAAAAACAAGATTCTTAAGTTCATCTCTCTAATTCATAAGTCTCGAATGAACAAACTTGTTCCCTAAGATAGAACCTTTTTGATTGATTGTTTGTTTGAGAATTTTCATTATCAGTTTTCTCTTCTAAGTTCAAAGGTGTTTGAAGTATTCATAAATCTTAGACACAGAGTTTTATGTTATTAATTATTTCCTATATACAACAGACATAGATAGGTTACCTTGTTTTTTCACATATAGTGTAACAACTCTTTTGATTACAAATCCTTGATTGACATATAAATGAGTGTAAGATATACATTGAACATATGTATACACCAACATTTTGGCGCC
>ML804089.1:25261-36054 GCA_009831015.1 Picea engelmannii
CTTATTTCCATGTACAAAATCTGAGTGTATGGAATCATCTCTGATGTCTGAAACTGATGGAAGAACAAGAGTATATGCATGTTGCACTGGAGGTGCATGCAAAGTACTCTCCTTATGTGTAAGTAGAATAGAGCAGTGATCGTCAGAAAACTTAGTGAATTTATACAACCTTGACTTGTGATCCACCTCACCAATTGCAATAATTGAATTGCCATGCATATCAATTACTGAAACTGAATATGATGTAAATTCAACCTTTTTACCTTTCTGAGTGATCTGATAAACTGAGAGAAGATTCATAGAAAGCTTTGAAACATGTAGAATATTCTCAAAACTGCCATTGTGGAGTTCCACTCTCCCTTCTCATGCTATTGCTATTGGAGTATCATCCCCCATGAGAATAGGGGGTCTTGAGCATGGACTCAAAGAAGAGAAAACTTTCTCTTTCGCTACCATATGATGGGATGCACCAAAATCTATAATCCATGAATCAGATGAGGAATTAATTGCAACCAAAGCTTGATGATTATCTTTCTTAGGAGTAGGATCTTCTTCCTTTTTCTTCTTGACTCCCTCTAGAATGAAGTTTCCAAGGTTGTTCTGTTGAAGTGTTTGTGCCATAAGATCGATATGTTTCTTTATGCATGTGGATTCTTCATGATTCGGTTTATTGCAGTAAGTGCACTGCGTTCCCTTCTTCTTCTTGAAATCTGAAGAGTCTCTGGAACCTGAAGAATCATTAAAGGGTTTGGTATATCCCTCCTTCCCGTTTTGTTTCTCCTTCTCGTTTTGTTTAGATGACCCTTTTCCATCATGCATGGTGAGTGCATGTGCTTTGGGATCTTTCATGAGGCCCATCTATATGAGTTTTGTCTGTTCTTGTGTAAGAGACTCAATGAACTGAGCCAACGTAAACATTTTCCAATTTGCTCCAAAAAGACATCTGCCAGAAAGGAAATTGGAGACATATAAAGCGTTTTTTGGTCCTAGATTTGCCAAGATTGTTAGAATAAGTTGTTTCTATTGTGTAGACTTGTCAATACCACATTCACCCAAGCTCAAAAGCAAGGATTTAAATTTAGTAAAGAAATCTTGTATATTATCAAAACTTTTAGGGTCTAAGACTCTAAGGTATTCAACTCTACCTCAAGCATATGACCTCACATCTCATCCTTCTTTCCAAAGAGTCCTTCCAAGGTGGTCCAGATCTCGTTTGGAGGCTTCCATGCAGCAACATGAAAGCATAAATTAGTGGAGATTAATTCAAGAAGTAGTCATGTGGCCTCATCCTTACAGTTCGCCCATATCATCTTCTCAATCGCTGATGTAGGTTTTGTTTCTGTCGCCATCGTCAAATTATATAGTCCTTTCCTTCTGAGTTGGAATTTTGCCTTGGGCTTCCAATCAAAATAATTGTATAGTGTGAGGATTACCACCAAGTTTGACTATATAATAGTTGTCCTATCCATCTCTCCCACTATTTCTAAGAACCCCTAAAAATTTACTCTCAATCTGCAAGTGAAAAATTAAGAAATCATGGCAGAAAGGGCACTTTAAGTGAAAATTCGTATCAGTTTCAGGAAACGATCTTCCGACTTACTTTCTGAGCAAACAGTGAGGCATCTCGCCAAACGATTGAAAACCCACTTGCATAATGGATCTATTTATTTCTCATGTGAGTCGTTTCCTCAAAAATTTAATATTTTGGGAGCAATCACTGTAGAAAGGTACAACCACGGATTCGTATCAGTTTCAGGAGGCTATATTCCGGCTTACTTTATGAGCAACCAATGAGGAATCTCGCCAAACGATTGAAAACCCACTTGCAGAATGGGTCGATTTACTTCTCACACGGTCCATTTCCTCAAAAACTTAACATGTTGGGAGCAATGACTGTTGAAAGGTACGATCGCGGATTTAGCTCGCCGAAACTCTGATTTTCCTTATTCTTTGGCTTGTCTAGCTTGCTCTAAGCAACGTACCTCTGATACCATGTCAGTGTTTCATGGAAACTTGCACAGGAGATCTAGCTAAAGCATACACAAACAAAGCTTATCAAGAAAAGGAAGAGAGATACACAATGAAGAATGAGAATCAATGCATATTATTATCTTATCAATGAGTGAGTGATCTTCACTCATATAGACAATGACATCCTATAATTAGGAATGCTTGTATAATAGTGATGGTCTAAGATTAGAAAGTCTAAAATAGAACTAGTCAGTTAACTCCCACTGAACTAGTGTTAAAGTCTAAAATATAACTAGTTAGTTAACTCCCACTGAACTAGTGTTACTCCCACTAAACTAGTGTGCTGAAAATAGAAAGTTCTCCAATATTTCCCTTGGCCCCCATTGAAGTTGTTACATTGACTCCATTTCCCAATGAAAACACACTAATCTCCAGACCTCCAAACACTTTCTTTTATTACCCTAAAGCTTACCAAAAACCATTCTTCTTGGACTCACTCTCCATATCATCTTGAGCTTCATTATTACCCTGAGTCATAGCAATCTCAAACCAAGGAAACCCCCTTGAGCTAGAGGAGGGCTAGCTTTAAGATAAAGAGGGATTGGAGAGGTAACATTTGCCTCCCTCTTGGTTACACCGGATCGCACTTGAGCTTTAGGAATTTATCTCTATGAGTGCGAGTTTGTGTGATAACATTTTGGCACCGTTGTCAGCGACAAAGTCCATTTCCCAGATGACAACATTGGAGGAGTTTTCAACTTCGAAGATATTTTCCTAGCAACTCCATTTCAAGAACGAAGACCTTTTTCTTGATAGATTTTCAATAATTTGTGCTTGTGAGGTGGAACAAGCATCATTGTGAAGACATCTACAACTCATCTTAGCAACTCCATTGTGATAAGGTACAAAAATTTGATTTGTTGTAGAGCTCTCATGTTGAGATTTGCACATGGTGAAGTATGGCTCTATGGGAATTTCACTAAGTATACAAGGATTTGAATGTCAAGGATATCAGCGGGTATCATAATTAATGTCTGTCGAAATGGTGAAATATCCTTGATCCCGCTGATCAGGATATTTGCTACTAATCTAATGTCTGTCTCGCAGATCTGATACACTGGGGGTTTCTGGATGCGTTTCAGTTGTGTGTTTGAGATATTTAGGGTTATTGCATGTGCATGTTGGTTATTGCATGTGCATGTTGGTTATTGCATGTGCATGTTGCGTATTTATGGTTTAAACAGTATATAAAGGATGCATGCGGAAGTAAAGAACATCAACTGCCCAATAACATGTATTATGCGACTCAAGCATAGAAATACAATAACATACCGGAAATATAGAGTATAATCGTCAGCTAGATCTCATGGATCGTCACTGGAATACAAACAAATAGCATAAAAATACCCGTGATTAGAAGATGAAGGCAAATTTGATGCATGCACGGATAGATCGGCAAAATGTGCGACTTCGGAGAAGTACAGTAACCGCTATCAGCTGGAAAACTCGTCCGGAAGGATAGACCGTCGGAATGCACTAGAAACTAGTCCAATAGAAGCGTCCTGGGCTCTAGACTAAAATGGATGAGTGTCGGATGTCAGATCTGGTCTCTTAGGCACTGGATCTGGACCCCTTAGGGGGTTTGCGCACCTCCTGGAACACTGGATGCGCCCCAAATGATTCCACCAACGGAATCTGCTGCTATAGAACTCAAAACGATTGTATTGCCAAATGTGGAACTGGGTCAGAAGGGTTTCCCCAGATCTGCTATGATGCTTTGTCCGCAACCTCAAATGTCCTGCCGGAAGCGCTGCGCCCTAAATGGCTGGATGATGTGCCCTGCAAGATTCCACCGTCAGAATCTGATGCAGAATGGCTCAATGTGAGCGCCCTGGTTGGATATCCATTGTGTCGGAAGGAAACTGCAATCTGAACTCGGACCTCATGCAGCTCTCCAAACCCTCAAATTGACTTGTGCCCTCACTGGTTGAGTTGCGCACTCTGCACTGAATACTCTTGAATAACATAGTGAAATACCTAGATGGTATCTCCGATGGGCTAGGGTGTGTCTCTCAACACCGAAACCGATCAATGGTGGTGGTTTCCTCCAGAAATCCACAAAACAGTAAGATCGACTCTCTTCCTCCTCTGGGAACTCTCAACATCAGATCACAACAATGCATAATGAGGAATTAGGTCCTTTACCCTTCCTTTATATCTTCCCGAAACCCTAATTCGCTATTGACCTTTTTCCTCTAAGTGACTTTTACTTTATTTTATTATTCCTTGATTAAATCACTTAATTAATTAATTAATTAACCATTTTACCTCTAAAAAGTTATTTATCCATCCTTATGGCTTCTCCGACCACTGAAAGTCACTTCTCATCATCTTAACCTATAGTTCTCTTCTTCCCAATTCCAATGAGCTATTACACTAAGAGGTTTCTCCAAGTAATATGACCATTATGACCTTCTTAGTGAATTTAATTAAGATATGATCCATAATAACTCAAAATTACGAAAATCGTCGAAATGCAACGGAACCAAAGCCAAGCTGTGCAGAATGGATCCTGATGATGAATGATGCAAGTCGGGCCCAATAAAACCCCTCAATATCTCCCGAACTCTCTGTCACCCCTATCTGGCTACTCTGGTAAGCGTAACACTCTGTAAAGTTATAATGTCCCAAAATGGGGACATTACAGTCCTCCATGTTGGAATATTGCTTGTCCTCAAGCAATAACTAAATCCAACTACATATGATACCGGGGTCCCATATCCACCTCTGTGACACAAGGTAGACTCCCCTCAAGATGTGGCCTCTCCAAGTGCTCGCCACGCATGACACCCACATGCTCCTGATGAGTAGAATGATCAATGGCCAAAGAATCTCAGTCAACTCCCCAAGCAACCAATCTACTCGAAACTCAACTCCATCAAACATTGAACTACCAAGCACTCCAATACCTGGATCCCATATCAAGATGTGAACTGCAATGCCCTGTGGAGTATAGTTCTGTAACATATCAACAACACCATGAGTCTCATGCAAATAACACATGGCCTCAACCTGAAATTGGTCTATCTTACCAGACCATACCAAACTCAACACAGCCCCCACCAATTGAATATGTTGTTGCCATAGTGAGGTACTACAAGACCTCAATGAATCACCAGCTAGTGACGTGCTCTCCTTAATACTAAAACTCAATGGAAAATCAAAGTGACTTCCCCCCTGCAAACATCCACTCGTCTCCAATAGTCAATGAAATGCCCAGCCTTGTAATCCGAGGGTGCCATGCTAGTCTCTGATAGGGACCATCATGTTGATGTTTCTCTACTCTGATCATGAATGTTTGCTCAAAGTATCCATACTAGACCCTCCACTCTTGGATCCTCATAAGATGAAACAAAATTTTGAACCAATGGACTCCCAGATCCCATGTCAAATTTGGAAGTTCATTACTTCCAATCCCCACTAACTGTTGATGTGCCCTACTGGTAACTATCGAAATCTCTCCACCCTCATCCCAATGAGAGTCTGAATATGTAGAAACCTCTGAGATATCCTCTGTCCCATGGCCTAGGATACTCTCCATCATGCCTAGGGCCTCAACTGTCTACCCCTGAGGATCCACCCCTATCCTATTGTATGCAATCAAGACACTCCTGTCAGGTGGTCCCAACCTACCAACTCTCCATGTCCCCTGCCACTGTCTAGCTCCCCCTGCGTTGTTGTCAATGATAAAAGTATCGGGAAAGGATACCATAAATATCCGCAACCAACTATAGGACTTGAAAGTATCACATGCTTTGGTCAAGCCCAAGGACTTGACCAAAAGCTCTTCCACCAACACCCATGGTAAATAATCGCCTATACTCATCATTGAACACCAACCATCGAGTACAACAATAGGTATCTCCATAAACTGAGGGTCAATCGTTCTCCATCCATCATCACTCACGCAAATGCTGCTACAATGAAGGTGATCTCCTAGATCTGTATACTGCTGCAAGGGAGAGGAATTTCCATGCTCTACTAAGTACATCTCCTCCCTGCAATCCAGTGCGTCCCCCTGAATCCCACTGTACACCTTTGTATGTCTATGTGAACTACCACTCATCACTATATGCCCCTGCATACTCATGTGATCTCATGTATACACCTGCAACATCATGGATACTGGGTGTACTACTCGGTCATCCTCCACATGAAGGTCAACCAATCCTGGAACACAAATGGAAGTATCCTCATAACTGCCCCTGGCTCTGGAATCCCCATGTGTATGTGTGTACCCAACTGTCTCAACACCCCTCGTGAAGGGTGGTCCCTGTGACCTGTGGACATCCTCTTGCATCTCTAGATCATATCTCTCCATACTCATCAGTGATCCTTGGTACTCCTCATGCTCCTCCCTCAACTGGTGCTCCACTGCTAAACCACCAACATCCTCTCACAATGTGGCTGAGGGATATATCTGACTCTCTGCTGAAATAGATGTGGTGGATCTCTGTCTAATTTTCTCAAGGAGTTCCTCTGATATGGACTCTGATTCCTGAAGGGTTGTCTTTTTGCCTTCCAAGAATCTTTGTGTGCTCACCAACTCATGAGTGAGTCGGTCCACCTCAATCCCCTGCTCCCTCAGTGCCCTTTGATACATCTCGCCAACCTCCAATAGGTAATCCCTATCCATCAACAACTGCTGGCAGTCGGGCCTTATCACAATCACTCTCTCCCTGAGTGTATGGAAGTCATCAATGACAAGTCCCCCCAACTATCATGTGCCATCGAGGACCTCCAACAATAACCTGCCACCAATGCATGTGTATCATCAATGTAGGTAGTGGCTACCATGATCATGTCCTCACTGACTCTCAATTATCCTTCCAAGTGTCGTGACTCCTGGTCACAATCCTGCTGAGGTGCTACCTCATGCCTCTCACTGCTAGTGTCAACAATGGAATCCCCAACAATACACTCCTCAAAATATAAGGCATTGAGCTGCCCATTGTCCCCTGTGCTACTGATTCCTCCTGTATGCCACTGCACGCCATCACCAACTGCGACCCCTATCTGAATTGCACCATATCTTGTATGGGCAGTTGTATCCTCCTGTGCACTCACCCTACTAATATCGTTTGTGTCTGGATCCCATATAGATGTGTCCAGACACATGTTATGGTCATCTCGACCAATAAGGAATGCATCCTCATCACTGTAGATCGATCCTGGGAGTAAGTGTCCCAACAAGTTGTCGGTCTCCACAACCTGGTCCATCAATGGAATCTCCAAGAGTGGTGACTCACTCTCCTCATACTGATAGGTATGTGTAAGGTCAACTATTTCCAAGCCATACCTCTCCTCTTAGGCCTGCAAATCTATATGTCCCTTGTGTACAATCCCCACACAAGGCTCCTCTACCTTATCAAGAATGCCACTGATATCCTCATGTGTCGTGGCTAGCATAGGTGACTCAGAAGATGAAAAATGTGGCTCGCTCATCATAGGAAGCTCATCATCCTCCATACATGACTTCCTAGAAGCCATGTCTACACTCATAGGTAGGTCATCCAACCTCCTAATCTCATCATGTCTAAGTGCCAACACATATGAATCCTCACAAGTGTCACCAACTATGTTGAAGTGTTGAATCCTCAACATTGCCTAACGGGGAAGATGAAGGACATGCGCTATCATCCTGTCCATCCAACTGTCCCTCAAATGCACAAGAGTCACTAGCCTCCGTCTCAGTCATTTGGTTGAGCTTGTAGTACATGTCTAGCTTTTGTACCCCAGCTCTGGCAGTGCATTTGGACGATCCATCAAAAGAAGGTATGGTGAGTTTACCAACTTTTCAAATGAAATCTATGTTATGCCCCTATTGTTGTTGTTGTCCTCCTCTCTGAGGCTCTCTGGGATGGTCCATGCCCCTAAGTCCACAGTACTCGACCAGTGTCATGTCATAATGGAAGTCACGACCCAATGCTGCATACTCCCTCTTGTACTCTGCAATGTCTTCCGCCTGAATGGGTACCCTGTGTGCTAACGGTTGTTGTGCTGTTACTGGTGGTGCCCTCTGAAAACTAGGAAACCATGGTCTGGGAATCCTACTCGAAGATGTGTACGTGTGAGTAGGTGTCTGGGGTCTATTGCCTGCCCCCGAGTTCCCCTGTGCTGCATGTGGGGCTGGTGTGCCCGGGGTGTCCACTATAGCTAATCTATCAACCAATTGTGCCAAAGAATGCGTCATGGTTTGCTGACTAACTACCAAATTGCTGAGTACCTGCATGAAGGCTGCCTCTGGGTCCATGGGTGCCTTACTAGTGCACTTTGGCCTCTCATATCTGTCTCCCCACATCCTCTCTGCCTTCTGGATCACCCGCTGAACTCATCGACTTTAGTCACAGGCTAGCAGGACTAAACCTCTAATACCACTAAAATATCCCTGACCCCGCTGATCAAGATATTTGCTACTGATCTACTGTTTGTCTCGCAGATCTGATACACTGGGGTTTTCTGGATGTGTTTTAGTTGTGTGTTTGAGATATTTAGGGTTATTGCATATGCATGTTAGTTATTGCATGTGCATGTTGTGTATTTATGGTTTAAATAGTATATAAAGGATGCATGCGAAAGTAAAGAACATCAATTGCCCAATAACATGTATTATGTGACTCAAGCATGGAAATACAATAACATACTAGAAATATAGAGTATAATTGTCAGCTAGATCTCATGGATCGTCACCGGAATACAAACAAATAGCATAAAAATACTCGTGATCAGAAGATGAATGCAAATCTGATGCATGCACGGATAGATCGGAAAAATGTGTTGCATGTGGGGCTGGTGTGCCCGAGGTGTCCACTATAGCTAATTTATCAGCCAATTGTGCCAAAGACTGCATCATGGTTTGCTGACTGACTACCAAATTGTTGAGTACCGGCATGAAGGCTGCCTCTGGGTCCATGGGTGCCTTACTAGTGCCCTTTGGCCTCTCATATCTGTCTCCCCACATCCTCTCTGCCTTCTGGGTCACCCGCTGAATTCATCGACTTTAGTCACAGGCTAGCAGGACTAAAGCTCTGATACCACTGAAATATCCCTGATCCCGCTAATCAGGATATTTGCTACTGATCTACTATCTGTCTCACAGATCTAATACACTGGGTTTTCTGGATGTGTTTCAGTTGTGTGTTTGAGATATTTAGGGTTATTGCATATGCATGTTAGTTATTGCATGTGCATGTTGTGTATTTATGGTTTAAACAGTATATAAAGGATGCATGCACAGAAGTAAAGAACATCAACTGCCCAATAACATGTATTATGTGACTCAAGCATGGAAATACAATAACATACTGGAAATATAGAGTATAATCGTCAGCTAGATCTCATGGATCGTCACTGGAATACAAACAAATAGCATAAAAATACTCATGATCAAAAGATGAAGGCAAATCTGATGCATGCATAGATAGATCGGAAAAATGTGCGATTCCGGAGAAGTACGGTAACCGCTACCAGCTGGAAAACTCGTTCGAAAGGATAGACCGTCAAAATGCATTGGAAACTAGTCTAATAAAAGCACCCTGGCCTCTAGACTAAAATGAATGAGTGTTGGATGTCAGATCAGGTCTCCGAGGCACTAGATCTGGACCCCTGGGGGGTTTGCGCACCTCCTGGGACACTGGATGCACCCCAAATGATTCCACCAACAGAATCTACTGATATAGGACTCAAAACGATCGTCTCGCCAAATGCGGAACTGGGTCGGAAGGGTTTCCCCAGATCTGCTCTGATGCTCTGTCTGCAACCTCACTAAATGGCTGGATGATGCGCCCTGCAAGATTCCACCGTCAGACTCTGATGGAGAATGGCTCAATCTGAGCACCCTCGCTAGATCTCAACTGGGTCGGAAGGAAACTGCAATCTGAACTCGGACCTCGTGCAGCTCCCCAAACCCTCAAACTGACTTGCGCCCTCACTAGCTGAGTTGCGCACTCTGCACTGGATACTCCTGAATAGCATGGTGAAATACCTAGATGGTATCTCCGATGGGCTAGGGTGTCTCTCAACACCAAAACCAATCAATGGTGGTGGTCTCCTCCAGAAATCCACAAAACAGTAAGGTTGACTCTCTTCCTCCTCTAGGAACTCTCAACATCAAATCATAACAATGCATAACGAGGAATTAGGTCCTTTACCCTTCCTTTATAGCTTCCCGAAACCCTAATTCGTTGTTGACCTTTTTCCTCAAAGTGACTTTTACTTTATTTTATTATTCCTTGATTAAATCACTTAATTAATTAATTAATTAACCATTTTACCTCTAAAAAGTGATTTATCCATCCTTATGGCTTCTCCGACTACTGAAAGTCACTTCTCATCATCTTAACCTGTAGTGCTCTTCTTCCCGATTCCAATGAGTTATTACACTAAGAGGTTTCTCCAAGTAATATGACCATTATGACCTTCTTAGTGAATTTAATTAAGATATGACCCATAATTACTCAAAATTACGGAAATCGCCAGAATGCAACGGAACCAAAGCCAAGTTGTGTGGAATGGTTCTTGATGATGAACGATGCAATTCAGGCCCAATAAAACCCCTCAATATCTCTCGAACTCTCTGTCACCCCTATCTGGCTACTTTGGTAGGCATAACACTCTGTCAAGTTATAATGTCCCAAAATGGGGACATTACAAATGGTGGGAGGATTGCCCGAAGTTCGATAGTGACCCATCTTCAACCATTGCACATATTGTAAAATTTGCCAAATACACTTTTGAGGCAAATGTAATACATGAAGATGTGC
>ML804089.1:42762-52783 GCA_009831015.1 Picea engelmannii
ACCCCCTTTGGCTTCCCTAGGAGTGAGCCTAGACGGAGGAGTCTAGATCGAGGTGACAGTGGGTCTAGACTTAGGTTTGTGCCTCCAAGGACACACCAAGTGGGTTGCAGACTTATCCACGCTTGTAGGTGTGTATTAGGACGACAACAGTGAGTATTAAAACCTGCAACTAAACCCTCAAACATAGCATTTGTCAGCACAATGCAAATTTGATTCTGAACATTTTCTAGCCAGAAAAGAAAAGGATATGACATGGAAGATGTCAGCGTTTTACCCAAAATTTGCAACGGATATGTCATGTAAAGGTTTGAGAACAATTGGCGGTCGTTTCAAGAGTATGGGTCATCCAATTTTAATGAAGCAATGTGAAAACCAATCTGGATCATTTACAGGTGGGAAATTCTTTGCAAAGAGTCACAACTGCCATAACTGTGACAACAAGCACCCTGAAGATGAGTACACCAACAGTCTTGGACATGGTAGAAGAAAATTGAAGTACAGAAACCTGGTAGGAACAATATACTTCATGCTAAAACATTTGACCCCTGACTGTTCGAAAGGGGAGGACGTTTGACTGTGGATCCAACTTGATCATTACAGTTGTGTCATCAGTGGCACAAAGCAACATGTTTTTTGCCCAGCAGATCGTTGAAAATGTGCAAAATTGAAATTTTTGTGTATATATAAGTGTACAATCCTATTCACCAAAACACTTCTTGAGCCGACCTCTGTGGGGGGTAAATTGTGGTACGAATGGCAAGGGTTGACCTGATTAGTCTTAGAATTTGATGATGGGGCCGACCTGAATGTACATTTAGGGCTTGAGGTCAACCTTTTGATTGGCTTTGAAGAGGTCGCTTTGCTTTGAATTAAGGGCATGTCCCCTTAGAATTTGTTTTGACCATGATTGAAAATTGTTCTAGCATTGAAGGCTCACTTGTCACAGCTGAAGGAAGTATAAAGAACTCACCTACATACCTGTTTACATGAAGGGCAGAGGAAACCCATCATTTAGTGATTAGGGGTTGAACATTCAGTTTGGAAGCCAGCTAGCCCACCTTTAAGGGTGTTTGGTGATTGGATATGCACACTTTGAGGATCATGGGCATTCAAAAGGGCCTCTAGAGGTTGGACACTACACCATCACCCCCAGTTTTCCTTTTATTTATGGTGATGGGTTATCCTAGAGAGCTCATGCCCCTTCAGAATTGTACATGTGGCATGAAAAGCCCTTGCATTTTGTATTTTTGATTAATTAATTCTCAAAGAGGGCATTTTCCCCCTCCATTGGATAGAATAGGGGATTTTATCTTAGAAAATAATATTTTATTGTAAGAGGAAATTCAGCCTTTCCCTCTATAAATAGAGAGGCATTTCCTCTCATTTGTACATCACAACTTAAGGGAAAAATCCCTTAGGTGGTCTGAAATTTGTTGGAGCATCTTTGCCTTATACTCATGTGCACTTTTAGAGAATTGATCTAGTGGATGATTTTCTTGTTTTGGTGGATGTTTCATGAAAGTAGGTTTTTCTTCATGCATAACAATTTGGCCTAGTAAGTGGTCCTTTCCAAGTATTTATGTTTGTTCATGGTATTTAAGTGAATGCTCTATCAAAGTGGTGATAAGTTGCATGTTATCTTGTTTCCTTGAATAATTTTTGCTAGAAACCCTAGGGAAGGACTGAGAGTTGTCATCCCCTTCCCTTGTTTTACCCATCTTAATTTGTTGAATCATACAGGGTCAAGATTAGGGATTGTGAGGGGACATCCCCCTAATCTTGTCTTTGAGGTTGGACCCTAGAGTTTATGAGGGGATAAAGTCTAGGATTTGACCTAGTTCCACTTGATCCTGTGCTAGAAGCTCTTGAAGAAGTAGGACGACACCTAGGGTTTATGAGGAGATAAAATCTAGGGTTTGCTTTCCTAGACGATTTGACCCGGGCTTATGAGGGGATAATCCTAGGGTAGATCTTCAAGTCCTTTTTTTCCCTTGGCCTCCATTGAAGCTATTACATTGACTCCATTTCCCAATGAAAAGACATTAATCTCCAAACCTCCAAAAACTTTCTTTTATTACCCTAAAGCTTACCAAAAACCATTCTTCTTAGACTCACTCTCCATATCATCTTAAGCTTCATTTTCATAAGTCCTAGCGATCTCAAACCAAGGAAACCCCCTTGAGCCAAATGAGAGTTGGCTTGAAGTGAAAGAGGGATTGATGAGGTGACAGTGGCCTCCCTCTTGGTTACACCAGATCGCACTTGAGCTTTCAGACTTTATCTCTATAAGTGCAAGTTTGTGTGACAACAAGAAAAACCCGTGATCACTAATCTGAAGAAGGTGATAGCTTTAGATTCAGAGTTGGTGGATCCCATGTTGTAAAGGCAACTGAAAGGTTCCTTGATGTATTTGGTCAACACCAAGCTATGTTTTTGTTTTGCAGTGAATACCTTGAGTCAGTTCGTGGTGGAGCCAAGGCAGGGGCATTGAGTAGTAGCAAAACAAGTGCTCAAATATTTGAGGGGCACAATGGAGTATGGTCTAAGATATCTTGGAGATGGTGAAGTGAAGTCGCAAGGGTATACAAACTCAAATTGGGAAAGAGCACCTCGAGGTGTTGCTTTAGCTTGAAATCAACCATGATATCCTGGTTCAACAAGAAGCAAACTTCCATGGCACTTAACTCAATAGAAGCAAAATACATGGCAGCTAATAATGCTAATTGTGAGACCATCTGACTTTGCAAGTTACTTGCGGGATTGGTTGATCAGGAGTTGGATCCCATGGTCATTTACTATGATAATCAAAGTTGTATCAAACCCTCTAAGAATCCAATGTTTCATGACAAGTCCAAACACATAAAGATCAGGTATCACTTCATACGAGACATGATTCGGAAGGAAGCAACGAAACTCAAGTATATTCCCTTATAGATAAACTAGTAGTTGATATCATAACCAAGCCTTTGACAAAGGGAAGTTTGAATCATTCAAAGATAGACATGTATTGGTGCAGAATTCCTTCCTTGTTAAGAGGGAGTGTTGAGAAATATAGCTCGGACAAGGACTTCTAAACAGGTTTAGTGTGAATGTGCTAGAAGTAGTTTGAGATATATCGAAAAGTAATTCTATTTTGTAATTCACTTTAGTAAAAAATGAAAAGTTTTATATTTAGCTATTGAGTCTAATCAAGTGTATTTCATGCATTTATGAATTGGACTCGGAATTAACCTCAACCACAAATCTCACCGAGAGATTAGGGTTTTGGTAGATTAGTATTTCAGCTAAAAGTATAAAGACATGTCAAGATAGAAAGTTTTGAGACACATTTTTTGTCAGACAAGTTGAGCGACCAAAACAGAGAGAGAGTAGAACGGTTTGGGAAGGAGACTCATCCGTACAACAATAGGCATACAAGGTAGATCTGTATGAATCCGTACATCCATACGAGTCTATACATTTTCGTACAACATACAATCGTATGGACATGTCGTGCAACAAGGCTAGATCAACAGGTTTTTTTTGTTTTTTTGTTTCTCAAGCAGGCATACCTCTCTCAAGCAGGTCGTATACCTTGTTCAAGATGACTTTGATAACCGTATAACTGCTAGTTTGTAGCAAACTATGGAGTTTAACTTGTAAGCTTTTGAAGGAACAAAACGTTGATTTTGAAGGATAAATTACCTATGTATGTGTGAAACCGTTTTATGCTTCCACTATTTACTTTTCCAACTATTGTGTGATTGAAGCTATGTGTAATGTCCCCACTTTTGGGCATCATTATATTACAAGGTGTTATGCTGACTAGAGTAGCCAGATGGGTGTGATAGCAAGTATAGGAGTAATTGAGGGGTTTTATTGGGCCCGACTTGCATCGTTCATCATATTTCCTCATTAGGATCCATTCCACACAACCTGGCTTTGGTTCTGTTGCATTCTAACGATTTTCGTAATTTTGAGTTATTTTGGGTTATATTTTAATTAAATTCACTAAGAAGGTCATATTGAGCATAATACTTGGAGGAACCTCTTAGTGTAATAACTCATCGGAATCGAGAGGAATAACACTACAGAATAAGATGATGGGAAGTGACTTGCAGTGGCCGGAGAAGCCATAAGGATGGATAAATCACTTTTTGGAGGTAAAATGGTTAATTAATTAATAAAGTGATTTAATTAAAAAATAATAAAATAAAGTAAAAGTCACTTGGAGAGAAAAGGTGAACAGGAGGTGTAAGAGAGAGATATGGGCCTCTATTCTCTCATTATGTTGATTATCATTTTGATGTCTGGCTTCTTGCTAGAGAGCCCATGCACTTGGGGGTTTTTGAGGGTTTTGACTGAACAAACCCTAGAGATCGACTCGGTGGTGAAAGATGCAACCCAACCTGGTCCAAGCTTGGTCACGGAGGTGAAAGATCCCTCCCTTACCATTCTACATCAGTTCTATTTAGTTACAGGAGCTCTTGAGGCAGCAGGGTGTATTGTTGGAGCATTTCTGCAGAGCTAGGGTGCACCCATCTTGAGAGAGTGGTTCGATTTGCACAGAGGTGATCAAATTCGCAGTAGATCTCACTCCAGGGTTGCTATCCATCACCATAGCGCCTTATTACAACAGTGTTTGAGGGTATTCATCAGGTTCTTCAATTCTTCTACTAGTGGGGTGTATTTCATCTTGAGGAGGGCGCACTATCCTTAGAGATCTTGTGTTTTGGAGGGGAATACCTTTCCCAATATACTAGATCTTTCGAATTGGGTTTTCCTAACTCCTGATATACCGTTTTTCAGTTGGTATCAGAGGTTTGGAAACTATATTCTTGGAGGCCGAATTATTGGCTTGTTTCATCTAGGAGGGTGCATCTGTTATTAGAGACATTGTGGTTTGGGGTTCTTCCAGTTGAGCTACTCTCTGAGATTGTTCCTATCATCTTTCCATCACCCGATCTATCTTCTCATAGAGTCTTGCAGGGGTTTGAGGCCATCAAAGAGGAGTTCATACCTTCCTTGGACCATTCCAACTGGGAAGTTCGCATTGTGAGAGAGGAGACTTCACATACAGCAGAGGGTATCCGTTGGTCTTCAGTGTTACTTGGTGCTCAGCTTGAAGAGCCTTTTGGAATCCTAGATCTTCATCTCTAGTTGTATCTTGGGGGCATCATCAACCACACACTCTATTTTATGAAATGTATTCCAGATCTGCTCCATTTTGTATGAGGTCAGCTATATATGAATAATAAATCATAGCTGAGGTATTTGTGCTATCTACTTGAGTTGTTTCTACTGGATTTTGTTGTGTATATGCTATTGGCTACATTGCTATCTTTACTTACCGCAAACACACAATAAAACCATTATTATAAACCCCAACACAACTCAAGAGACTTAAATCAGAAAAGTGTTTGACAAAATGCCACAACCAGAAAAATCATAAAACTAAATAAAAACCCAATGTTCTGATTAGATTTGGTTGGGAACATTACACTATGGTTTAAAATTAATTTTTGCATTAATTGAGTTAAACATTTTATGTGTTTGATTGAGATCATAAGGACAACTTTCATCTAGGGTTGGTAATTTTACAAGGGCAAGGCCAAGTGAGGATGAGGATAGCAACTTGCAACAACAATCACATAGCAAGGTCCTAGAGATCAAGACAAAAGAAAAGAGTCTTCAACAATATGGTTGGGAGCTACAACAAAAATTGTTTAGACAACGATGGCACTACTTAAAAAAGAGAAGGGCCACAAGAAATATAATGAAACCAGGGGAGGTGGAAGGGGAAACGTAGCCCCCAAATGACAAGGAAAAAGGGGGCATCTTGCCCAAAAGGATCCAACAATGACTAAAGAGAGTATATAGAGGATTTAGGAGATACTAAAGGGTTTATAGATGGAAAATTCCTAGTTAAGGGGGACCCATCATAAAAAAGGGAGGGAGGGTAAGGGAACAAGGGAAAGACAAGATTCTCCTGCAAAACAAATAAGGAGAAAGAAGTGATATTTCCTAAGAGTGAATCCAACCCATCAATATTTGATTTAACCCACAAGGAACTACTAAAACGATGAACTATCTTGGGCCTCAATGTGGGGTCATGGTGAAGAAATAAAAAATGCAACAAATAGTTTAGTAAACAAACTAGTTGCCTTATCCCAAAGGAGATGTACAACTCAAAATCTAGATTGAGCTACATAGCGTCCAAGGCTAGGCTTGTCCAAAAGGATCCAATAAAAACTATAAGAGAAACTATGGAGGCTTGAGGAGATACTAGAGGGTTCACGAATGGAAATGGCCTAGAGAGGCACCAAGGGGGGGCATCATTGAAAAGGATGGGAAGATAAAGGAACTAGTAAGGAAAAGTAGGGAAGTAGTTGGGAGGAATAATTCTCCCTCAAAAGGAAAAGAAAAAGGGTGGGAATAATGTATCTTTATCGAGGAAGAGTGAATCATGTTATCCCCCACTTTTAGAGATAACTAAGAGATCATGTCTCGAGGCCCATAGGTCCTAGATATGGAGTACCAAGAGCAGGATTGACTTTAGCATGGCCCTGGAGGGCCCACCTTTTCTTTCTTCTAGCACCTTTATCTTATCAGCATCAACAACATCCATCACCATTGGCTTGGTCTTGTGTCAGAGATGGTTCTTGCTCCATGAGATAATTAGTCTAGGTATCATGGTATGTGTCACTTTGATCATCAAAACCCTTGAATATGTGCATTTGATTCCTTTTGTTTCTAACAAATGCTTGGATCTTACACTTTCCCACTTGACCATGTCTGGGGGGATTGACAGGATGCCCTAGTAAGCATGTGTCCTTAGGTTTTGGTTTGCCACTGGGGGGGATTTCTGAAAAGCCATCATCTGCTCCCTTCATAGCACCATTTTTTCATCTTGCTTCCCTCTCACCTATCCCATTCCACTTGTTCGGGCACTGGGTTGACCTATTTTCAGGATTGCACCTTATCACATGGGACGAAGGGGCTAAAGGCCCATAAGGTAAAAGCAAGCTGGTAAAAGATAAAAGCCAAAGAATAAAACCTTGAGATGCTTCACCCAAGGATCCCCGAGAAAGCAATAAAAGGCTTCTCAGCAAGAAACAAGAGGGACCCATAAAAATAATAAAACAAGACCTGATTAGAGGATAGGGGGTCTCATCACGAGCCAACCTATTAGGTCCATGGGTACCTAGCAGTATGACATTACCACCAGCTGGTCACCATGCCAAGGTAGTGACTCTTGGTTGCATAGCCAAGGGAAAGGGGGTCTCATCACAAGCCAACCTTCTCATTTATGTGAAAGTAATTGTGGGTAACGTTGTCACCACTGGTCACCACGTCAAGGCAGTGTCCCCTGATTAGCCTCTTGAAGAAAAAAGAAATATAAAAATAAAAGAATAAAAAGCATGAATGGGCTTGGAAAAATTTGCATCCAGGACAGGTGTAGCTCGCCTTCTACAAAGGCACCCACAAGTAAAGCTTTGCATCCTTTGCCCTCACTGCACCCACCTGCTTGGACATCCCTTGACCACATCACCCACTTACATGGCTTGGATGAGGTCTCTTCGGGAAACTTTCCTCTTCCAGTGGACACTAGCCCAATAGGACGCCCTGTCATTTTCTCCAAATTTGTATTGCAGGCTTGTGTAATGTATTTGAGCTTTTGACTGATGTATTAGGGATTTTATGCACGTGTTTAATAATATTGATGATGAGATGTGATTGATATTGCTATGATCCCTGTGACTGATGAGCCCATGAAGGGCGTAGCTATTGATGTGCAGGATCATGCACGACGGACATGTACCATTTAGATTGGTACACATGGGGAGGTGATCAGTTCAGACCTCCATGGGGCTGAAGAACCCATCAGGTGGGTGCTGAGACCCCATCAGGGGGCAGAGACAAGATGGAGATGGATCAGGGGCTTTTCACTGGAGTAGAGGAGGACGTTCCACCAGAGGCACCTTGGCAGAGCTTGACCTAGGGGGATTGGCCCTTTTTTAGTGGAACATTGGCCTTGGAAGGCCTAGGACGTCACCCGTGATGATCATGACGTTATCCAGCCTTATGGACGTCTTGGGAGGCAGATGTGGCAATGTTGGCACATGTGGCAGGTTGGAGAAGCCCAAGGAGGGCTAACATTTTGCTCTAGGATGCCCCATTTTCCCTAGAAGGGGCTAACGTCTCCCTGAAAGGGGCATGACATCTCTCTTTATCTTGATTAGGTTTTAATTTTGAACATTTAATGTAAAATGGTATGATTTTAGTATTTTGGCCTTCTCGGCCTTTTTCATGACCTAAAATGTAAAATTAGGTCATGGTACTGTATAAATGGAGGGTTTTCACCTTCATTTTTTCATCATCTCTCACTCACTCATTAGTGAGGTCTGAAATTTGCACTAGACTTGGGTTCTTTGGCTGAAATTGGGAGGCGCACTTGTTGAAGGAAGGCATTTTGGATCTCTATTTGGCATTTTTGGCATATTTCTTTATGGAAGGTGTTACAACTAGGGTTTGCTATGATTTTCTTGGTGAAATGTAAGTGAATTGCTGCAAAACTTCTTAATTGAATGGTTGTATTTTTACTTCTTGCATTTATTGTTATAAACTTGCTGAAGAAACCCTAGGTGACAAGCACACATAGTAGGTCCTTGTCTCATGTCCCCATCAAGAGATTTTTCAGCCATTGTTTGAAGAGGGAAAGAGCCTAGTCGTAGCTACACTCTTCTTTTCTTTTTATCTGCTAGTCATTTTTTACTTTCAAGCTAAGAAGAAGAAGACACGTCAGAGCCTAGTTCTTCTACACTTTGATGGGCCGATTTTCTAGGGTTTGTTGGTGAAGCCTTGTTGTAGCAACACATTGCCTTCCAAACCCTCTTGTCTTGGTTTTATGCTATTTTCTCAGCTAGTCGTCATTGACATTGAGTTAAGGAAGGAGGAGAGAGCACCAAGGCCTAGTTCCCCTACACCAAGGTGAGCCTCTCTCCCCTAGGGTTTTGACTTTGAGGCCTTGCCCCGGCAACACCTCAAAGATTCACCTTCTAGTCCTTAGTCGTACTATATTTTTGATCCTTAGCTCCTGCGTCCTCTACTTTTGACTCCATTAACCCTAAGGCACTGATCTAAAGACCTTTTTTGTCTTGAGTAAACTTGATCACAACAACTCTCAAAACTTGGAATGAAACCCTAACTACTAACCCTAGCTTAGAAACTAACCTTACTAACCTACTGTTGTCGTCATCTCTAGCTATAAATATCATTTGTGCAGCTAACGTTTCTCTTATAAGAAATTGAATGGTGGTTTGAAGGCATTAATTGAATGAAGTGTTGATTGTTACATTGAATGCCACATTTTCTTAGCATTTATTGAAGAAGTGATATTATATATATCATTACTATTTTATAAACATTGACTTTGTCAATATTTATTATCCAATTGCTTATATGTATATCAGATAGTCATTGATTTATATGAAGTACTAACCAAGTGAGCAAGCTTGCATATATCAGTTTCTTGTTGCTTTGTCTCAGGCAGGTGCATCTCTCTTTTTTGGGTTATACTTTATTATTGGTTGTTAGCCGGACTATCTGCTCGGTGGTGACTTGTGAGGGGGGAAACTTATCCTTGTCTTATAATTCTTTGCCTTCTTAAAACCCCAGGTCACCGGGGACGTCTCCGCTGGGCCTTACCACCCTAAACAGAAAGAACCATCCCATTGAGGTGACATTGGGTGGGATTGGTTCCAGTTACGCCAGTTTGTCTCTCCAATCTCTAGCCTTTTATCCTTGCTACAAATTGTTCGATAACAAATCCAAGCCACCAATAGTTGGTTTAATCCACAAGGAACCACTAAAACAATGAACTACCTTGGGATTCAACATGAGGTAGTAGTGGAGTAACAAAAAAATGTAACAAATAGTTCAATAGATAAACTGCACGTCTAACCCAAAGTAGGTGGATGACTCAAGAGATAGTGTCAGCCCCATGGGGTCCAAGGTTAAGCTTGGGAAAAGGCAACGAGAG
>ML804089.1:83341-110601 GCA_009831015.1 Picea engelmannii
TTATTTTAAAGAAGCAAAAACTATTAAAAACATTTCCATGTAGATTCATTAAAAAAAAGTTTTAAATCCTATAAAGTTGTCAATTTTTGGCAACTTGAAACTCTTAAGAAAAGAAGGTAAATAATGTATTCTTAGCAAATGATTATATATAATATATATTTATCATTGAGGATATATCTCATCTCCAACAACTGCCATCTAGGCCCACCAGGTGGCACCCAACCCGCTAACGCCACATCAGGACCCCCATCCATCCTTCCTAGCACCCTTTTTCGATCTCCGCTCCATCGATCCTACAACAAATAAGATTCTAGTTGACCCAATTTCAATGTCACCATGTGGTACCTACCACACTGTCTTACAACACTTGCCACCACTATGGAAATATGAATGTTATATGTCATCCATCATGTGTCATCCATGTCATTCTAGTTACCTCACAAGCCTCCCTCTAGTGACCTCACAAGCCTATCCATTGGTAGCCATGATCGCCAAGGATTTAGGTCATTTAATGGATTTTATTTTGATTCTACACACTCTCCACCTCTCCAACACTATTTTCCCTCCCCCTCGCATAGTTCATCTCTAGTCTATCCCACTTTCAACCTTGCCCCTCTCACAAAGTTCAACTATGATTTGCCCATCTACAACCTCATATCTCACAAATTTTGTCTTTGGTTGATCCCTCTCACAAAGTTCAACTGTATTCCCTTCGACATCCTCGACTTGGGTCTCATTAGCAACTCATGTTCTAGTCCCAACTTTATCCTTGTCCTTCAATTCATTTCATGGATTTTATTTTGAGTTCTCAGCTCATGTGCAACCTCATCCCTCACTGATCAAGTTTGATTCTAATCATGTTTGCAACCTTATCTCTAGTCCCATCTTGCGCTATCTTGGTAAGTTTTCTTACAATTCTTATTCTTTAAAACTTGCAAATTTTTAAATTCAAAATAGTTTTTTTTTTTTTATAGATTTGGGATAATTAATTTTTTTTTTATATAGAGAGAAAGATTAAAATACCAAAGTTATGTCATTACACCAGCGTTATACTTTCATTTTTATGTAATGCATATAATTTACATCATACTGACATTATTTCATTACACCAGTGTTATGCTTTCCTTTTTATACAATGCATGTTATTTACATCATACTAGTGTCATAGCTAGATATCTGTCAGATCTATTCTTTGTCATTCTTAGCATTATATGTGATGTTATGTATAGTGTTATTATATTTATTATCACACCTATTTGTGGAAAGTACATTTCAATCCATGGCAAACCACTACAAAGTTGAGTTTTTGCTTGATGGTAGATTATTTTGTACACATGCTCTACTTAGAATCCCTCCACTATTGCCTCCTACATCCATGCAATGGCATATACCACACCTATGACAAGTTAACTTTTAGTGACCATCATCAACACCTGCACTATATAATGCAACCCTTACCCGACAAGTTTTGAGGGGAAGGGGTTCCTGCAACACTAAAAAAGCTCATAAGAACTCCCACAAAGTACTTTATTCTCCTACTTCCACAGAGAAGGAAAAATATGATTGAAATCGAAAATAAATTAATCATTACATGGTGAATAAATATTGTTTCTACTAGGGTGTTGAACCAACCTATCTATTGGATATTTTGGCCTTAAATTACAAGGAAAAATTCAAACTAAAATGTGAAAATGGGATAAACAACAATCGTGTAAATTGCATAAATCACATGTGGACAATGAGACTTGGGGATCTCATGTGGATGGTGGGTCTCCATCAAAGGGTAAAATAAATCTGTTAATATTCATTTATGTTTTATTGAGTTGCTACTCATGGTATTTTTGCATGCAGGTTGTTGAGGGGAAAAAACAACGTCTTTCTCCCAATGATGCCCCAACCAAGCCAAAGGTCAAAAATAAAAAAACAAAAGAAAAATCAGTTGCCTCCTTTGGAGGATTCCTCAGCTAAGGATCCCCCTTCTACGGACTATTCTATCTACCCCTTTACAAACTGTAACACAACAAGAATCCCTCATTTTTTTTTGTTATGTTACTATGTGATAAATCTATGCTGACTATACCAACATTATAACTAAGATTTGATGTCGACATTATAAATCTTGATGATGGATTTTATGATAACTATGTTGGCTTTATAAATATTGGTGTTGGAATTATGCTCAATATGTCAACGTCGTGTAGGCATAAAGTTGTTCTCACTATGTCAGCGTTAATACATTTTAACACATCGACACGAGAATTGTGACTCTACAAACTACAAACAATTATGTTATGATTTATCATGCATGACATTATGTTTAGTATGCTTACTATGCCCAGGTTAATACATTTTGACATGTATGCATGAGAATTGTAACAACACAGAATGCAAACAGTTATGTTATCATGCTATTTAAATTTTTTAATGTTTTTATGTTATTCCAAGTATAATAACTCTGCAAACTGCCCCTATGAAAATTGTAACTTTGCAAACATCAATTCAGCGAGGACCCCCCTTTTTTAATTTTGTTATGCTACTTAAATTTTATTTTAATGTTATGTTATGCCAAGCATAATAACTCTGCAAACTATCCATAAGCAAATTGTAACTCTACAAACAACAATTCTTCCAACTATAATTTAGCAAGGACTCTCCATTAAAAAAAATAAAAAATGTTATATGTTATTTGTAATTTTTTATGATGTTATGTTAAAGAACACCTAAATAACAAACAACATTATCAATCATGAAATCAACTTTATAAAACACGAAGTCGGTGTTATAAATCATGAAGTAGGCATAAATTGTGACATAGATGTTATTCTAACTATGTTGGCTTTATCTCTTGGCAATCTATAACTTTGCAAACAATAGTTGATTCGGATTTTATGAGCATAATGAAATGAACATAGATTATTGTTATTATTCACACAAAGACACAACGAACAATAACATAGATACAATAAAATTGGCTTCTATTTAATAAGGAAATGTGTTGAAACTATAAAATGTAGATTGAAAACAAGCTTGCTATAATGGTGGTGGCTTATCTCTGAGAAGAGATGTGACGGTTGTACTCATTCACAAGAAGATGATTACAATGAGGCTCTGAAAGCCTTTTTACAATAAACATGAATTCCAAAACCCTAGACATCCAAAAACCTAACCCTAGGAGATGAAGTGCCAAAATTTATGTGGGCCCCGTTGGGATAAATTAGTACATCAACTTTCTGGGGTTGTAACTTTTGCATACGATCTTCGTTTTAGGTGCATGATAGCTCGTTGGAAAGGTCTATCTGAGGAATACACATTATGTTGTCAAACTCTAACTTTTTATATATTTGGACTATGGTGATCTAGGTAGATATCGGTGGCCACCCACCTTCTCCAACTAGCTCAAAACATTTTTTTGGCAATTTTGGTAATTTACTATTTTTAGCAGTTTTTTGGGTCCTGAACTTCCAGAGTCGTTTTAAGGCCCTAAACGATGTTTTTTTGAGAAAACAGCGAGAAAAATGGATTGTAGATTGATGTTGCTCACCCAAAAGTTGTAGTCCTCGGATAGATCTTTCCAACGAGCTATCGAGTGCCCCAAACAAAGATCATATGCAAAAGTTACACCCTTGGGAAGTTGACGTATCAAATACCCCCATCGGGGCCCGCAAACCTTTTGGATTTTCATCTTCCGGGGTTAGGGTTTTAGATTTTCCTTATGTTAAAAAGGCCCTTAGAGCCTCATTGTAAAAATCATCTTCTTGCAAATGTGAGTAGTTGTCATATCTCTTCTTGGAGATACGCTGCCAACATTCTAGCGAGTCTTTCACTCTATATTTTTACAGTCTTTGTACATTTATTTCATTAATAGAAATCGTGTATTACTGTATATATGTGTTTATGGTTGCATCTCTGATACATTTATGTTATAATATTGAATATCTATGATATCTCTGTGCATTTCTGTATTATATATCTGCTCTCATTTCGTGCCGAAAATAATCCGAATCATGTGGAGAGCCGTAAAAACGATGTTCAGGGCCTTAAAATGGCTCTAGAAGTTCAGGACCCAAAAACTACGAAAACAAATACCAATATGAACTAGTTGGAGTAGGTGGGTGGCCACCGATATCCACCTGGATCAATCCTCCCACCTTAGGAAGAAATGGTATCCATTATGTTGATTTCCCCCATCAGGTGAGAAAATCTCAGCTAAATTTGGCCTCAGGTGAGCCACTTGCCTTAGTGAAGGAGATAAAGCTGGATCCTCTGCTGGCGAGTGCACTTGACCTGTGTGTCCATGATCTGATCAGTGGATGCTTGTTCCATGCAGTCAGGGTTGAGCTCTGTTGGTGTAAATTTTTTTGCTATCTCTGAGGTGTCCAGTAATGGTGGAAAATATGGTCAAAGGAGATCCACATTGAACATTGGGTAGAAGCAAAGGAAGGGGGGAATGTTGAGCTTAAAACCATTGTCGCTCACAACCTTAGTGATGGTGTAAGGTCCATAATGGAGTGGAAAAAGCTTCTGATGGGGCCCTGTAAGGCGTTCTTTTTGCAAGTGTAACCACACTTTGTCTCCAACTTGAAACTTGTGTCGCACCCGGTGTTGGTCATGGCACTACTTGTACTTGGCATTGAACTTCTGTAAAATATCCTGAACATGTCGGTGGATGTGTTGGATCCACTCAATGAACTAGGTGGCTTTGTCAGCTTCAATTGTATCATGGGACAAGTTTGCGTGGGTGGTCACAAAGGGTAGTGCAACATCCATGGGACCCAATGGTTGAAATCCCAACCCCACTTGAAAGGGGTTGTGGCTGGTTGAGATATGTATGGATATGTTGTAGTTTTTATGAACATAGGTAATAATCTCATCCCATGTGCAGGGGTTCTTGGAATTGAACATGCGTAGGATAGGCATGATCATCTGGTTGACGACCTCGGTTTGGCCATCCGTATTGGTGTGGAAGGCAGTGGATTTGGTGAGCTTGGTGTCTAGTAGTGACCAGAGGCTCGACCAAAATGTGTTGAGGAAATGACTGTCCCGATATGAGATAATGTTTTGTGGGATCCCAAAATGCACCCACACTCATTCAAAGAAGATCTTGGCAGTGGCCTCTGTTGTGATGCTCTTCTTGCAGGTGACCATAATCACCATCTTGGAAAACGATCAATAACTAAAAAAACAAAGTCATTTCCCTGCTTGGTTAATGAGAGGCATGAATGGTAGTCCATTGAGATCGATTCCTAAGTATTGTCAGGAGTAGGAAGAGGAGTGTATAGGCCTTGTTTCTTAGTGGTCTGTTTGGCAATAGTGCAGAAAGTGCAGGACCTGATATACTTGCTAACATCATGTCGAAGTTTTGGCCAGTAGAAATGTCATTGCAACACTGCCACTGTCTTTTCTACGCCGAAGTGTCCTACTATTATAACCCTAAATTGCACCACACATGCTTACCTAGCATCAGGCCAACTCATATCCCTTCTTTGCCAAAAAATACTGAACAACTCTTCTAAAAACTCCATTTTTAAAACTCCATGCTAGCTGGCCCACTACAACCCGCGTGGATCTATAGTGTCCACGCTAGCAAGCCCACTACAGCCCGCGTGGACCTTCAGAATCATGAAAAAAGGAAAGTTTCTGATGGGACAAAAAGCTATGGGTGAGTTAACTGAAACTCCTGGCCATGCATGGCCGAGGGTTCATCCAAAAACCTAGCTCCTTCTAGCCTATAAAAGAAGGGGTAGGGGTACCATTTGGAAAAGGAAAAAATATAGCAAAGAAACTCTACCCATTTACGTATTCCATTGTCCCAACCCTTTATCCTTTCCTCTTGCCAAAGGAGATTTAAAGCAAAGTAGTTGAAGGAAAAAAGAAGAGGAGCCCAGGATCAGGTTCAAGGAGTGGTGACCGGTCTCAACTTTTGTAAGTTGACTCACTTTAAGTAATAAAGAGAATGCTTTTCCCGTCCCAATTCATGAACTTTCTATGATTTGATTAGTTTATGTTTGATTTCTAACCCGTGAGTATAGAAGTAGCATACATGCATAGTTGTTGTTTGTCTTGAGTGCAAGTCATCTTTGGAAGGAGCATTGCGAACAAGTTATCAATAACAACGGAGGATCGACATCGAACGTCGGTAATAAGGTAGGTGGTCCTTTCCATGCATTTACTGAAAAAAGGGGATTTAAATCTAGGGATGTAGGTAGAAAGTAGTTTCTATTCGGTCAAATCTGCATGCAAAGTTTGAACTCTATTTGCTAGTCCGTAGGGTGTTTTTCCCAACAACACCTACCACCCGACTGTAGTGGACTTCCCAAATCAGCTTCAATTGCTCGCTTGATGCAATGAAAAGATGGCCCAGATGGAACATCAACCCATCCTAAAGATGGAAATTAGTGACAACTATGTTTGCACCCAACATCTGGTAGGTGGTGGCAAAGTCAGGGTCTTTCTCATAGAGGTGTGGCCATCTGGAGGTCTCATGGTTGCAAGAGTCTAGCACAATGGTGAGTGTCACGACTAGAGGTCAGTTGAGGAAATCAATGACCTGGTTGGTACTTCCTGTCTTATACTTGATGCTGAGGTGGAATTTTCGCAAGTATGTGGACCACTTCTAATGGCGGTCATTATGCCTACATGAACTGTAATGACTTATGATTAGTGTGGATGATTGTCTCCTTCCCAAGAATGTAATGCCTCCATTGGCAGTAGGCTTGAACAATGGAGTACATTTCTTTGTCGTAAGTAGGGTACTTACGGACGACATCTGATAGTGTCTCACTATGCTAGGCCACAGGGTGGTCATGTTGAGTGAGAACTGCGCCCACAACATAGTATGAAGCATTTGTCTCAATCTCAAAGGGTTGTTGTAGGTCAAGTAATGAAATCACTGGGGTTGAGAAAAGACACTACTTCATATCATCATTGGGACATGCCCCACACAAAACCACCACCCCTGGTTACTTGGTTGAGGGCCCATTCAATATGGGAGAATCCCAACATGAAACTGTGATAGAAATTGGTAAGAACTAAGAATATTTGAAGCTTAGTGAGCATAGTTAGGGCTGGCGAGTCTCAAATGACCTAGATATAGGTTGGATCCACATGCACACCATGCTCAACAACATTGTATCCTAGGTACTATACCTTTCCCATGCTGAAGGAGAATTTTTCTAAGTTGGCATATAGCTTGTGATATCGTAGAGTGTGTAGAACCTATTGAATATGTTGCAAATGTTCCACCCAAGTCTCGTTGTAGATGAGGATGTCATCCAGATACACCATTACAAAATAATTGGTCAAAGGCCGCAAGATATCATCCATCATCCTCAGGAAATTTGTTGGGGCATTTGTCGTACCAAAGGGCATGACCAACAATTCAAAAAGACCTTCTTTTGACTTGAAGGCAATCTTCCATACATCTGTATGCTCTATTAGGATCTGATGGTAGCCAGACTTTAGATCAATCTTACTGAAGTATTTTCCCCCCTTGAGCTGATCGAGGAGATCGTCGATTCAGGGAATTGAGTATTGGTTCCTGACTGTGATTTTATTTAGGGTCTGATAATCAATGGAGAGTCACCAGGTCCCATCTTTCTTCTGCACCAACACAATTGGGCTTCCAAAGGGTGATGAGCTCGGTTGGATATGCCCCTTGTGGAGAATTTCTTGGATCTGACACTTGATCTCCTCATTTTCTAACAAAGAGCGGCGATAAACTGTCCCATTGGGTAGCGGTGCGTTGGGGGTCAGATCGATGGAATGCTTGACCTGACAGTGCAAAGGTACCCCAGTAGCTGATGAGAAGATGTCTTTGTATTCTTCTATGAAGTTATCCACTTTCTTTTGCTGCATGTAGAGGTTGGTCGTGGAGGCCATGGATGTGGCTGCAATATTTCGCTCACTCTGAGAGAAAATCACAAAGAAGACAAACTTCATGGTCTGAGGGATGACCTTTCTACATTGCTTGGCAAAGATCAAGGAATGGCACTAGGTGGGACTACCTCAGGTATCCTGTACAATTTCATGTTCAAAGTAATAAGAACACTATGAGGCCTAGACTCATATACATCATGACTTTTCCATAAATAAGGTTAGCCCAAAAGAATACCACAAACTTCAAGGGGAACAACATCACATAATACCTCATCTTTGAAGGGCTTGATGTCGTACGACAGGTGGCACTGTTGGCTGACGTGAAGATCACTTCCTTGGAGGATCCACCTGATGGTGTAGGTCCGTGGGTGCAACATTATCGACAGGGCTAGCAACTTTATGACCTATGTTGAGATGAGCTTCTTCTGGCTACCGCTATGAATGAAAGAGGCACTCGCCTTTCTTTGTCTCATCGGGTTCATCGAGCTAGATATTGGTGGTATCAAAGGTGGCACTGGGTTCCACGTCAATGATCTGTCTCCCCTTTTCTGGTTTTGACTCATATTCAAAATTCACACTTGATTCATAGGATTTCACCTCAGCCACCAATGACTACATTGAGTGGCAATCAACAATGTTATGCCATGGGCTCTTATGGAAGCCGCACCACTTCCCGGTATCTTTCTTCGTCTTTCCATTGTCCTTCTTTTCTTTCATATTAGACTGATTGTCCTGAGGCTATCCTCTGTTCTTTATTCTACAGGTTGGGGCTTCCCTTTCCCTACTTATGTTGTGATGGGTTCCCAGACCCAAACGGTCACGTTTTTTGTTTAAGCTTCTGCTCAATTTTGATGGCATATCGATAGGTCTCGCCTAAGGAAGAGATGTCCAAAAACTCCATTTCTTCCTAGATGTATCTATGCAGACCACCATGATACCTGAGAACTAGATTTCACTCAGAATATTTGATACCCATCTTGGTGCACACATTATGGAAGATATTTGTGAACTCTGGCACTACTTGGTCTCTTTCCTTTCGTAGTGTGGTCCATTTTGTATACAGGTCATCATAACTTCCAACAGGGTAGTATTGTTCCTTAATAACATCACTGAAGGACTCCCATGTGAGTGTGACTGTAAATAATGAGTGTTCCTTTGTTGTATTTTTCTCATAGAAAGTCTCCCACCTATATTTGACACGGGGAACGACTTTGAGGAGTGCAAAAGTAATAGTTTATCTATTCAAAAAGTTATGGACAAAAAAATACCTTCTAGAAGATTCAACCATTTGTCTACAACATCTGCGTCTATATGACCTTCAAATATAGGAATATCAAAGTTGATTTGTACCCTGAAGGGGGAGGAACCTCCGCTCAAGGAAGATGTGTCGCCTGTTGGTAGCTGCTGAAGGATTTGTGCAAAATTATCCATCATCTCGTTCCTTTGTTGTATGAGGGCTTCCTTGAGAAACAGTTTGAAAGGATATCCTATCCCATAATCTTTCTTTTCTCCCACCATGGAAGGTCGCTTGGGTGTGCGAGAGATTTTTTCCTTGAGAGAAACAAGCTCGAGACCCAACTCTTTGTATCTTGATCTTGTCGGAGACATGCACTATGAATGACAAGGAGCAGATCGCTCTGATACCATTGATCTGGATTTTATGAGAAAAACAAAATGAACATAGATTATTATTATTATTCACAAATAAACACAAGGAACAATAATAGAGATACAATAAAATTGGCTTCTATTCAATAAGGAAATATGTTGAAACTGTAAAATGCAGACTGAAAACATGCTTTCTAGAATGGTGGTGGCTTATCTCTGAGAAGAGATGTGACGACTGCACTCATTCGAAAGAAGATGATTACAATGAGGCTTTGAAATCATTTTTACAATAAACATGAATTCCAAAACCCTAGACATCCAAAAACTTAACCCTACGAGATGAAGCGCCAAAAGTCATGTGGGCCCCGTTGGGGTAAGTTAGTACATCAACTTCCTGGGGTCGCAACTTTTGCATACGATATTCGTTTTTGGCACATGATATCCCGTTGGAAAGGTCTATCCGAGGATTACACATTATGACATCAAAGTCAAACTTAGACCATTGTTTTATCGTGGAGATCCCTAAAAACGTTGTTTAGGGCCTCAAAATGACCCCGAAATTTCAGGACCCAAAAACTAGGAAAAATACTGCCAAACTAAAAAACTGCCAAGATGAGCTAGTTAGAATAGGTGGGTGGCCACTGTTATCCACCTGGATCAATAGTTCCTTCAACTATAATTCAATAAGGAATCCCCATTTTTTTAAGAAACTTTGTTATATGGTATTAAATTTTGTTATGTTATGCAAATCACACCTAAATAATAGTCAACATTATAAATCATGATGCCGATGTTATTGTAACTATGGAGGGATTATTTAGGTTTAAAGTTCTACTTACTACGTTGGCATTAATACATTTTAACACATGCTAAAGAACTTGTTTTCACGATACACCTCATCATATTAGGTTTATTGATGGAGATGATGGTGTTGATGATGTTTATGCAAGCAAGATGTCGAGACCAAGAAGATCAAGCTCGCATGTGATATGGGAATTGCATGTAATCATTTTGTAGTGAATTTTTATACGTGTATTTTTTTTTGTTTCGATTACCTATTGGGCTAATAGAATTCATGATTACTTTGTGCAAGTTAGCTCACAATCCTAACTAGGATATCGACAAAGCTCCAATCTTCCCCTCGCATTATTAAGCACAAGTTCAAAGAGGATCCTCCCCTCCATGTTGTCAATCAAGAGAGTCTCCCTCCCCGTATTAATCTATAGAGATCCCCTCCCCCTCCTAATTTAGAAATTCCCCCCTCTACCCTTCCTATTCATCTTGTCAATTATGAAGATGAAGATGATAATATACCTGACAATGTCATACTAGCTTTGACAATGGTGTCAGTGTTTCATGGAAACCTGTACAGGAGATCTAGCTAAAGCATACACAAACAAAGATTATCAAGAAAAGGAAGAGAGATACACAATGACTAATGATAATCAATGCATATTATGATCTAATCAATGAGTGAGTGATCTTCACTCATATAGGCAATGACATCCTATAATTAGGAATGCATGCATAAAAGTGATGGTCTAAGACTAGAAAGTCTAAAATAGAACTAGTCAGTTAACTCCCACTGAACTAGTGTTACTCCCACTGAACTAGTGTGCCGAAAATAGAAATTTCTCCAACACCCTCCCTAAACATCACTATGGAGTAAAAAATGAGTCCCGACTACTAGGCCATTTTAGGCACTCATGTACAATGAAACTAATGAACACTGAATAAAAACGAGGAAAGAGGAAAAATTGCGTGGGAACAAAACCCCCCCTCAAAAGATAATGTATCAAAAGAAGAAAATGGCAGTTGCTAGGAAACTGTGTTCTTCAATGCAAGACGATCCCGCAAAGTTTGAAACTTATGCTCATTGAAAGTCTTCGTAAAGATGTAGAAATATTTATGGATTTGATGAAGTCCTTTGGCAACTTGTCTAGCCTGGTACCTCTTGATCCTGTGGACCCATCTACACCTAAAAATATTCCTTTCTGGTGGAAGTGGAACCAGATGCCAAGTCTGGTTCTGTAGGAGTGATTCATACTCCTTTTGCATGACTTCTTTCCATAATGGATTTCCCACAACCCTATTGTAGTTATGTGGATCAATAGATTGAACCATATAACAATGCATGGGCATCGCAGGTTCTGAAGCTGAAATTACATGAGAAGGTTCCTCATGCTGAGATTGAGTCATCCTCGAATCCAATGGATTCCCTGCAAGGTTGCCTGCTGCCTAAAGTGTGGTCTGTGCCTTCTTGGGCATCTGCTGAAGAGTCGGTGTTGGCTTCTTATCTAGCTGTACTACCTACTTATTTCCATGTATAGAATCTGAGTGTATGGAATAATCTCTGATGTCTGAAATTGATGGAAGAACAAGAGTATATGCATGTTGCACTAGAGTTGCATGCAAAGTACTCTCCTTATGTGTAAGTAGAATAGAGAAGTCATCGTCATAAAACTTAGTGAATTCATACAATCTTAACTTGTGATCCATCTCACCAATTGCAATAATGGAATTGTAATGCATGTCAATTACTAAAACTGAATCTGATGTAAATTCAACCTTTTTACCTTTATGAGTGATCTGATAAACTAAGAGCAGATTCATAGAAATCTTTGGAACATGTAAAACATTATCAAAACTAACATTATGGAGTTCCACTCTCCCTTCTCCTGCTACTGCTACTGGAGTATCACCCCCCATGAGAATAGGGGGTCTTGAGCATGGACTCAAAGAAGAGAAAACTTCCTCTTTCGCTGCCATATGATGGGATGCACCGGAATCTATAATCCATGAATCAAATGAAGAATTAATTTCAACCAAAGCATGATGATTACCTTTCTTAGGAGCATGATCTTCTTCCTTCTGCTTCTTGACTCCCTCTGGAATGAAGTTTCCAAGGTTGTTTTGTTGAAGTGTTTGTGCCATAAGATCAATCTATTTCTTCATGCATGTGGATTCTTCATGATTCGGTTTATTGCAGTAAGTGCACTGCTTTCCCTTCTTCTTCTTCTTGGAATCTGAAGAGTCTTTGGAACCTGAAGAATCATTAAAGGGTTTGGAATATCCCTCCTTCCCATTCTATTTGGATGACCCTTTTCCATCATGCATGGTGAGTGCATGTGCTTTGGGATCATTCATGAGGCCCATATGTATGAGTTTTGTCTGCTCTTGTGTAAGAGACTCAATGAACTGAGCGAACGTAGGCATTTTCCAATTTGTTCCAAAAAGACATCTGCTAGAATGGAAATTGGAGACTTATACAATGTATTCTGGTCCTAGCTTGGCCAAGATTGTTAGAATAAGTTGTTTCTCTTGTGTAGACTTATCAATACCACATTCACCCAAGCTCAATAGCAAAGATTTAAATTTAGTAAAGAAATCCTGTATATTATCAAAACTTGTAGGGTCTAAGGTATTCAACTCTACCTCAAGCATATGACCTCGCATCTCATCCTGATTTCCAAAGAGTCCTTCCAGGGTGGTCCATATCTCGTTTGGAGTCTTGCATGCAACAACATGAAACCATAAATCAGTGGAGATTAATTCAAGAAGTAGTCATGTGGCCTCATCCTTATGGTTCACCCATCTCTTCTTCCCAATCGTTGATGTAGGTTCTATTTCTGTCGTCATTGTCAAATTATACAGTCCTTTCCTTCTGAGTTGGAATTCTACCTTAGGCTTCCAATCAAAATAATTGTATGGTGTGAGGATTACCACCAAGTTTGATTATATAATAGTTGTCCTATCCATATCTCCCACTATTTCTAAGAACCCCTAAAAATTTACTCTTAATTTGCAAGTGAAAAATTAAGAAATCACGGTAGAAAAGGGCACTTTAAGTGAAAATCCGTATCAGTTTCAGTAGGCGATCTTACGAATTACTTTCTGAGCAAACGATGAGGAATCTCGCCAAACGATTGAAAACCCACTTGCACAATGGGTCAATTTACTTGTCTGGTGAGCCGTTTCCTCAAAAACGTAATATTTTGGGAGGAATCATTGTAGAAAGGTATGACCACAGATTCGTATCAGTTTTAGGAGGTTATCTTCCGACTTACTTTTTGAGAAAACGGTGAGGAATCTCGCCAAACAGTTGAAAACCCACTTGCATAATGGGTCGATTTAATTCCCATATAGGCCGTTTCTCAAAACATTAATAATTTTGGAGAAATAATTGTTGAAATGTACAACCATAGATTTAGCTTGCTGAAACTCTGATTTTCTTTATTCTTTGGCTTGTCTGGCTTGCTCCAAGTAGCGTAGCTATGATACCATGTCAGTTTTTAATGGAAACCTGCAGAGGAGATCTATATAAAGCATACACAAACGAAGCTTATAAATAAAAGGAAGAGAGATACACAATGAATAATGAGAATCAATGCATATTATGATCTAATCAATGAGTGAGTGATCTTCACTCATATAGGCAATGACATCATATAATTAGGAATGCATGCATAATAGTGATGGTCTAAAATTAGGAAGTCTAAGATAGAACTAGTCAGTTAACTCCCACTGAACTAGTGTTACTCCCACTGAACTAGTGTGCCAAAAATAGAAATTTCTCCAACAGAGTTTACTCATGATAATGATTCCATGTTTCTATTATTAATTACTCTTTCAATTTTATGTTTTTGTGGTTCTCCCATTGTTTAATTGTTCTTATTTTCCCTTTACAGGAAGAAGAGAAAGACAAGGATGTTGATGAACTAGAGGAAATTTATAATAAGAGTGGGTTGGAGCTAGAGAGAAAAATATGCAAGGTCGCAAGTACTTGGCATTATGAGTTTTTGGAAGTCACTCTGATGTTATTCTGTTTTTTTACTTTGAATTGTCAACATTATAACTTTTATTATTTTCTCCCAAAATGAGAATCCATGAAGTGGATAATATTAAGCAACAATCTAGACAAGATTCAAAGATGGTGAGGATAAATGTAAATTTTCATTTAATGTTAATATTTTATTTTATTTCATTTATTTTTTATTTTTTATTTTTAATTCTAATTTTGACATGAGGTTACTCTTATTTTATTCTAACACCCTCTATCATCAACAAGCAACTTATGATGATCTTGACTTTGGTCATGATGCCACCCAAGTGGAGCTGAGGAAGGAGGTCAAGGAACCAAATCCATGGTAGACAATTGTGCATTCTAAGCATAACCTACCACATAGTAAAAGAAAGAAAATCCCTAGTGTTAGCGTCGGAAGTCACTCTTGGATTGCTTGCAGGAGTAGAGCCCAACACCCATCAGTTTAATGTCATGATTTGTTTGTAAAGGGATGATCAAATGGAGATAAAGACTCGAGGAGATATCACTCTAACACAGGGATTGGGTCTAGCCTGTATGGGACAAAAGAGGTCTTGATCTAACTTCAGCCAGTGGGTTGATTAAAAGATGAGCAGGTGGAAGACTTGGTAAGAAAGGTGAACAAGCATCTTTGGGCAACAGGCTTTCAGCGGTTTGTGGAGGAAAGACTCTGAATGCAAGATCCTCTTGGTTCAGGGTCTCAAGAAACTGACAGGGGACTTGACTGGATCCGCCAATTCCAAGTCGCTCAATGCTGGGAAAATCGCAAGAACTGATTAGAAACGACGTAACTGTTACAGTGATCCAACCTACATCATCCTATAACAGCTACATCTCGACTGGATCCTCCAATTTCGAGCTGTTCTAACACAGTTTAACAAAGACGTAAAAGAAACTGGCATTCATAAGACAAGAAGTCTCAAAAGTTCATACATAACTAGAGTATCAGTGCTTCATTAAATCTTTACAACCGGGAGCTCTGCTCGACCATTGATCCTTTGAAAAATATCAAAACTAAGTATATATACTCCTAAAACATTTGCCCCACAGAGGCGTCTTAGACTTTCAAGATGGGATGTCTCTTCAATCAAGTCTGGCCTGCATTCCTCTGTCATACGCCACCTTAACTCTGCACGGCTCATGCTAAGGGGTAGTTGAGCCCTTAAATGCCGAATTAGCATGCGCAGACTTCCCTGGTGAGTCGAGGACATCGACATGGATTCTATGGGAAAACCAGTACAAAGGACCATCTCGGGCAGACTTCCTGTCGGGACATCCATACCTCGCAATTAATGAGTGAGGCGAGGTTTCAACCACCCTCTCTCTTCTTCATTCACTCTGAGCAGGTATCAGGATTGAGATCAAGTTGAACTGGCACCTGGAGAACACAGTGATCCCTTCTGCAGCTAAACTCGGCACTTCGTCCCTTTGCGCAGTTCTTTCTATCACCCCCAAGTGATCACGGGCTGTGACCCTGTGCCTATCTTCAAAGGCGCTTTCGACATTTCTCTTTTCGTGGATAGGAGGAGGCTGCTCCTCATGCTTCAAAGTTACGATAAGCAAACCAATGACATGTCTTGATCGTGCACCACGTGTCCCTCTGGATGGACGACTGAGATCTTCTCGGCAATACTGTGGGCCTGGGTCCTGGACGCCTTCGGCACTTTACGTCTCGCGGCTGGGAGGAGCTAGTTCTTATGCTTCAAAGTCGCGATGGGCGAAAAGGTGAGGAGCCTAATCATGCACCACGTGTCCCTCTGGATGGATGGCTGAGATCTTCTCGAAAATACTGTGGGCCCGGGTCCTGGATGCCTTTGGCACTTCGCGTCTCGCGGCCGGGAGGAGCTAGTCCTTATGCTTCAAAGTCGCGATGGGAGAAAAGTCGAGGAGCCTAATCGTGCACCACGTGTCCGTATGGATGGACGACTGAGATCTTATCGGCAATACTGTGGGCTCGGGTCCTGGACGCCTTCGGCACTTCGCGTCTCGCGGCTGGGAGGAGCTAGTCCTTATGCTTCAAAGTCGCGATGGGCGAAAAGGCGAGGAGCCTAATCCTGCACCACGTGTCCCTCTGGATGGACGACTGAGATCTTCTCAGCAATACTGTGGGCCCGGGTCCTGGACGCCTTCGACACTTCACGTCTCGCGGCTGGGAGGAGCTAGTCCTTATGCTTCAAAGTCGCGATGGGTGAAAAGGGGAGGAGCCTAATCGCGCACCACGTGTCCCTCTGGATGGACGACTGAGATCTTCTTGGAAATACCGTGGGCCTGGGTCCTGGACGCCTTCGACACTTTGCGTCTCGTGGCTGGGAGGAGCTAGTCCTTGTGCTTCAAAGTCACGATGGGTGAAAAGGCAAGGAGCCTAATCGCGCACCACGTGTCCCTCTGGATGGGCGGCCTTGATCATCTTCGGCGATATTGTATAGCTCTTTTTATTGTCGGTGCCCTCCACAAGTAACCGTCGGCTAGGGCTTAAGTGCTAGTGCCTCTCGCAACTCGCGACCCCGCAAGTTGGAGTGTCGAACCTTGGCACTCTCCCTCCTTGAAATCCCGAGAGGCGATGGCTCGTTTCCTTTCCACAATTCTCACGACTCGCGATCTCACGCAACCAAAGGATATGGTCCGCCCTCCGAACTCACGAACCTCGAGTTCAAGAAATGAACTCGCGCATCAACTGATCGCGATCAACGACCTTCGTTACTTCGTGAGTTCTCCACAGAGACTTCTAATCATTCACCTCTTTAAAAACTTCTGCGCTATACTTGGCATGACTCGACTGACTGCAATTACCCATCGACCGTTGATCTTCTTTGCAAAATAGACCTTGGATGCTGCCAATGACATCTTTCCCGCTCGCTTGACTTGCTATTTGGAAAAACAGGGATTCTCCCGCGTTGCGCTTGAGCATTCCGTGCAACTTGCAGACCCGAATGCTCTCGAGCCCATGACAAGAATTATCGCTAACATTAGGCTCCATGGGGGATAGAGTCATCCCTGTGATGCTCTAAGAACTCCTTCTGCAGCTTCAGTGCCTTGCTATTGGTCTATGGAGTCACCTACTAAGCTGAAACACTAAAATAAAAATAAAGAACAGAAAAGGCAATATTTACAAGACATAGGAGCCACCGAGGGCTCAGACAAAACATTTCTTCAGAAAATGCCCATTCAGTGGGCTGAAAAATTCTTTACCCTCCAAATCCTGCAACCTATACGTGTTATTTGAGAAGGTCTCAGAGATTCTGAAGGGCCCGATCCACAGGGCTTCAAATTTTCCGTGCTTGCCCTTGTCTTGCTTAGGAGCATCCCATTTCAGTATCAGGTCCCCTATCTGGAACTCCTCCTTCTTGGCTTTCCTATCAAAAACCTGCTTGATCATCTGCTGATGGTCTTGAATTCTATCCAATGTCTGCTCCCTAGCTTGATGGACTTCCACTAGCTGATGAATCCTTCTGATCATGTCATCAGGTTCCTCCTGATGGTCCTGGAGGAATTTTGCTACAGGGAGGGATAACTGAGAGGGGAAAAAAGCCCCTGCTCCATAGACTAATTGGAAAGGAGAGACGCCGATAGATCTCTTCGTGGTCACTCGGTTGGGCCATAGAGAGAATTTTAATTTGGAATGCCAAGCCTTATGGTTGTCTTCCAACAACCTTTTGATGATCCTTATCAGGCTTTTGTTGGAGGATTCTACTAAACCATTGCCCTATGGATAATACGGGGTGGAGTGAATCAGTTTGATCCCGAACTGTTCACAGAACTTGGCTAATGGTTTAGACCCAAAAGTTGCTACATTATCAGTGACAATCTTATTTGGGCAGCCGAACCTTATGATGAGGTCCTCCGGGAACCCAATGATTACCTTGTGGGAAGCACTCCTGGTAGGGATAGCTTCAAACCACTTGGTAAAGAAATTTGTAGCAGTCAGGATCCACCTGTGCTGCCCACTGGAAGCAGGGTGAATTTCCCCAATGAAGTCTAGGCCCCACTGCTAGAAAGGTCCTGAAACCACCACCGGATTTAACGATAGAGACTTGAACTGCTGCTTTCCTGCAAATTTTTGACATTTGATGCAGGCCCTGACCCTTTTGCAGACTTCAGTGAACATGGTAGGCCAGTAATATCCAGCCCTTAGGATTTTGTGGGCTGTGGCTTTCCATAAATGGTGCCCTCCACAGAGGCCGCTATGAAATTCAGCCACAATCATTTCGGCCTCTGGTGGACTCATGCATTTTAAAAGCACCCCCAGGGGGTCTTTCCAATATAACATTTGATCGATCATGCAGTATTTGACTGCCTTGAGCTTCAGAGCTCGTGCTTTGCTTCTTTGCAGGCCGTCTGGAGGCCGCAACCCCTACAAAAAGTATATGACATCCTTATACCAAGGACATCGAGCCAATGGGGGCTCTCTTCGAGGGTCTATTTCAGACAGTCGACTTTGAAGGATTCCTGAGCATTCATTTATGAAACTTATCCCCAGAGCTTGGCAGTTTGCTTCAACCAACAGTTTGGCTAAACCTTGACCTTTGATCAATTTGGTGGGCCATATTTCTAGGTCAAACTCCAGGATTTTGGCTATCCATTTACTTCTTCTCCCATCTATATCAGGCTGAATAAGAATGTCTTTAACAAAAGCTGAGGGGACATAGGCGATGATCTTTGATTGCAAGACATAGGTTCTAAAAGATTTGAGAGATTTTGCTAGAGCATAAGCCTGCTTCTCCATAGCATCATACCTGACTTCGACATCCCTCAATGCTCCGCTGAAATAAGCAATAGGCTGATCTAGCCCAATGTCATTTATCTGTAATAAAACAACATCCATTGTGTCAGGTGAGGCAAAGGAGAAAATAAGGAAATCCTTTGAGTAGTCGAGACTGATAAGCACGAGAGCTTCAGTCAGGGCCTTCTTGATTTGTTCAAAGGAATGTCACGATCTTTAACATGGTTGTTATAAGCTTTACCTCCTCAGCAAAGTTAGGCACAAACCTCCTCAGAAAATTAATTTTACCGAGGAAAGATTGGACCTCCTTCTTGGACCTCGGGATTGATAAGGCTTGTATCACCTCAACTCTGCTGGGGTCAATCCTGACTCCTTCTGTTGATACTATGTGGCCTAGTAACTTTCCCTCCTTCATGGCGAACATAGATTTCTTGGGATTTAGTGAAATGCCAAACTTTCTGCATTTCAAGAAAACCTTCCTAAGATGGTGACGATGTTCCTTATCAGATTTTGAAAACACTATGATGTCATCCAGATAAACGACCACAAATTTATCCTTTTCCCCAATGAAAGCTATATCCATGGTGCGCTGGAATGTTGCCCCTGCATTCATTAATCCAAACGACATCTTGGCATACATGAATGTGCCCCATGGAGTGGTGAATGTTGTCTTTTCCCTATCCTCAGGCAGAACGGAGACTTGATTGTAGCCAGAGAAGCCATCAATCATGGATATTCTAGATGCTCCTGTTACCCTCTGCAATATATGTTCCATCTTTGGCAAAGGGTAGTTATCCTTTCGTGAGCTCCTGTTCAGGTTTCTGAAGTCTACACAGAGTCGGATTTCTCCATCCTTTTTCCTTACTGGCACCAAGTTGGCCACCCACTCTGAATATCTCAGTGGTACAATGATCTGAGCTTGAAGCAACTTCTTCACTTCCCTCTCCATGATAGGCAACAACATAGGGTTGATCTGTCTCAGCTTCTGCCTAAATGGCTTCGCCTTCTCTTTTAATGGGATTTTATGCTCGATGATAGAGATGTCATAGGTTTTGAGGTCTTCATAGGTCCAGGAAAACACATCAGCAAATTCCCTCAAAATTCCAGTGTATTCAGACCTCTGCTCCTTTGTCAGACTTCTTGACAATTTGACAAACTTGGGCTCACTCTCAGTCCCAATGTTGCACTGAATAGTACCAGTGTCATCCTCTAAGGTTTCTCCCTTTAACAACACATCATTTCTATTAAAAATTCTTTCCAAAGGAACTAGTTCCCTTGGAATATGATTGTTGGGCAGCTGTACAATGTTATGCTCTGCAATCTTATTCAGAAAAGTACCCCCATCAAGCTTTTCTTCAGAGACAGAATCTTGGTCGATATGCATCTCTGAAAATTCTTCGACAGTCTCCAAGAACTTCTTGATTTCGAGATCATCCTCGAATACCTTCCAATGTTTGACGTTGTCTGGTATGGAGGGCCTGTATTTCACTTCCACATCGTATCTAAATTTAGGGGGCAAGGGTACTTTAAAGTTACTTGCTGATGCAGCCAAGGAATCTGCCACTGTGTTCTTCTCTCTTGAGATGAAAGAAATGTTAAAAGTCGAGAAGAAACTGTCAACAAGATCCCACACCTCATTTATGTAGCTTCTAAGTCGAGGATGCTTAGCCCGATAAGCGTTTCTGATCTGTTGGACTACCAACTCTGCATCACCGAACACTGCTACCTCCTGAATTCTCATTTCCTTTGCGGCTCTTAACCCCAGGACAAGAGCTTCATACTCTGCCACATCATTGGTAGCTTCAAATTCTAATTTGTATGACAGAGATATGATTTCCTGAGCAGGTGACACAAAAACCACCCCAGCTCCAGTGCCTTCCCTGGAAGAGGCTCCATCAAATAACATTTTCCAGACGGGGGTGATGGAGGGAGGAAATTTAGGGGAAATGGTGGACTATTTTCTAAGTTTGAGAGGAGGCTCGGGGGCATGGGTGAGATGTAGTAAACTGGAGCCTAAATCAGTGTCCAAGGCAAAGATAGGATGATTGGTAGGGTTGGATTTGTCGCTGATTATATAGGCCAGTTGAGCTTCTCTGTATGATCTTCTATGCTATCCTCCAAACACTGGAATGGTAGAATATGTGAGGTCCATCTGCAAGGTTCCCCCCAGTCTTTTTATCCAAGATCTTGATAACAACATACTGAACTTGGGGGGGACATCGACCACTACAATGTCTATGACCACACTTTTCATGGGCAGTTGAAACAAGGTCACGACCAGGTCTTTGATAACTCCTAGGCACTAAACCTTTCTGGAGTCAAAGGCATAGAGGTCATGATAGGCTTGGGTAACTTCTAGCCCTAACTCCTCCATGACAGTTTTGGGCATGAGGTTGTGAGAAGCCCTTGAATCCATCAAGCAGTTGTGCAGTACTTTATCATGTATGTTCAGGGAGGTGTAGAAAGGAGGGGATGAGTCATCTCTGTCTTCTACCATAGGGCCTAGAATAATACAGGCTTTTCATCCTAGAGGTTTATGGAGTCTGCGGGAAGGCATGAGGCTTCGGATTGTAAAATCTCAGAGAAGCATTTTTTAAATTCCCCATGTTTAATTAGCTCGGTGAGGGGTATAGGGATTCTGATCTTTTGAATCTCATGTTCGTAACTAAAAGAAGATGTAAACTTTAGGATTTCTCTAGTTTCAGGAACATGATTGTGGACAATGGGAGAGAGGGGTTGAGCCTTCTTACCTCTGTGACTGTCTGCTACTTCATTAGCAGGTTTCTCCGTTCTAGTGGACTGCTCAGGAATATCAGGTGTTGTTGTCCTTTTGTCAGACCTCATGTTATACCTGCCTCGGTCGCCGCTAGCCTTGTCTCCCTTGCTCAATTCATTTAGTTGACTATCCATGAGAGATTCCTCATATGCTGATTGAGTGAGATGAGGAAAAGGAGGAGTGTCTCTGAAGCAGTGGATTTTAGGATCAAGCTCATTTGTTTCCCCTTCTTCCCCCTCAGCTACAAAATTGTTTTGGAAAGGGGCCTGAATTTTCTAGTCTTCTTTGTCTCTTCCCCTCTCTCTTTTCACATTCGGGGAAGTAAAATTGTTCGGCCTCCTAAAACCTCCTTTGTTTTCGGTGTTCTGAGGGCCCTTGTATGCCTGCCTCCCCTCGACCTTCATTCTCTCCATCTCTGCAGACAGAGACTTCACCATCTTGGTCAGTTCATCCACTTGAGGGTGGGGAACCGATGATCCAGAAGTTGAGGTTTCTGACCTTCCCCTTATTTTGTCTGCGTCAGCCTTGTTCCTCAGTCTGTCAGCTGCTAACACATTGGATCCCACCTCTATGGTTGCATCTTGCATTTGAGCCAAGGAGGTGGCTCTTCTTTCTCTCAATAATAGGCAGAAATCGGGGCCAAACGCACTAGCATAAGAAATTTTGGCAGAGGCTTCTGAAGGCTTTATCTCGGCATGGATTTTATTATACATCTTATTGAATCTTTTGGAGAAGTCAGAGATAGAATCTCCATCCATCTTCTTCAAAGACCCGAACTCTGTCATGTAATACATGAAATCCTTCCTATCTCCCCACTGCCTCAGGAAAGCACTATCTAGAGCTTCAATCCCAGCAATAGATCTGGGAGCCAATCCTCTAAACCAATTCCTCACTTCACCATCCAGGCTATGGACAAAGACTCTCATCCAGACATCTTCATTTTCAATGTTGAGGTTGTCTGCATAACTGTAGAAAGCAACCAGGTGCTCTTCGACAGTTATGTCTCCTTCCCCAGCGAACTTGGGCATGTACTTCAAGTAATCTCCAGTAGGGAGGGGGTTCATAGGATGGGGTAGAACTAAGGGAGCGTATCTGGCAGAAAATATGGCATCCATTCTATTCATAGGGGGATTAGCACCAACCATAGGGATATTAGGTAGAGGAGAACCAGGAGGAGAAGGAGTTCGCAAAGGGGCTACTGGGAATGAGTCCCGAAGTGGAGTGGGAAACAAGAGGGGATTTAAGGAGAAGGCTAATGAGCTCAAGTCAACGGGTGCTTCTCTTTGCGCAGGAGTAGTAAAGATAGGAGTGGGGAAATATTCTGCATTCCCGGGTCTACGCCAAGGTACAGTTTCAGGGGAGAGGGGAGTGACAAGGTTTTGTCCCTCCGGTCCCAGATCAGGAGAGAGGGGAGTGACAAGGTTTTGTCCCTCCGGTCCCAGATCAGGAGAGGAAAACTCAACAGGAACACCCCCAAAATTTATGAAACAGGAAACTTCAGAAAACGGTCTGCTGGAAAGCTGAGGAGAGGAAAATGGAGTTTCTATAGAAGGAGATAGAGGATTACCTGGTTTAGAGGTGGAAGTTTCTCCTTTAGAGGCTTTTCCTTTTATGAAAATCACCTCCGGATCAGTTACAGGCGTAGCTAGGGGAAGTTGTGGACGTGACCACGTGTGTCTGCCTCTAAAAGCCACAATTAATACGACAGGTTCACTCTAGTGGGGTCGTCAGAATGGAGTCGCCAGGCGCACAGAAGCAATCTTAGTAATTCTGATATATGATACACCTTCAGAATCAGTTAATCGTTGTCGTTCAATCCCAGGGAAAATATTCAATTTCGTCCCCGGCAACGGCGCCAGAAATGTTAGTGTTGGAAGTCACTCCTGGATTGCTTGCAGGAGCAGAGCCCGACACCCATCAGTTTAATGTCACGATTTGTTTGTAAAGGGATGATCAAATGGAGATAAAGACTCGAGGAAATATCACTCTAACTTAGGGACTGGGTCTAGCCTGTATGGGACAAAAGAAGTCTTGATTTAACTTCAACCACTGGGTTGAAAGATGAGCAGGTGGAAGACTTGGTAAGAAAGGTGAACAAACAGCTTTGGGCAATAGGCTTTCAACGGTTTGTGGAGGAAAGACTCTGAATGCAAGATCCTCTTGGTTCAGGGTCTCAAGAAACTGACAGGGGACTTGACTGGATCCGCCAATTCCAAGTCGCTCACCATTGGGAAAATCACAAGAACTGATTAGAAACGATGTAACTGTTACAGTGATCCAACCTACATCATCCTATAATAGCTACATCTCGACTGGATCCTCCAATTTTGAGCTGTTCTAACACAGTTTAACAAAGACGTAAAAGAAACTGGCATTCATAAGACAAGAAGTCTCAAAAGTTCATACATAACCAGAGTATCAGTGCTTCATTAAATATTTACAACCGAGAGCTCTGCTCGACCATCGATCCTTTGAAAAATATCAAAACTAAGTATATATACTCCTAAAACATTTTCCCCACAGAGGCATCTTAGACTTTTAGGATGGGGCGTCTCTTCAATCAAGTCTGGCTTGCACTCCTCTGTCATACGCCACCTTAACTCTGCACGGCTCATGCTAAGGGGTAGTTGAGCCCTTAAATGTTGAATTAGCATGCGCAAACTTCCCTGGTGAGTCGAGGACATCGGCATGGCTTCTGTGGGAAAACTAGTACAGAGGACCATCTCGGGCAGACTTCCTGCCGGGACATCCATACCTCGCAATTAATGAGTGAGGCGAGGTTTCAACCACCCTCTCTCTTCTTCATTCACTCTGAGCAGGTATCAGGATTGAGATCAAGTTGAACTGGCACCTGGAGAACATAGTGATCCCTTCTGCAGCTAAACCCGGTGCTTCGGCCCTTTGCGCAGTTCTTTCTATCACCCCCAAGTGATCACGGGTTGTGACCCTGTGCCTATCTTCAAAGGCGCTTTCGACATTTCAATTTTTGTGGATAGGAGGAGGCTACTCCTCATGCTTCAAAGTTACGATAGGTGAAACAACAACATGGCTTGATCACGCACCATGTGTCCCTCTGGATGTACGGCTGAGATCTTCTCGGCAATACTGTGGGTCTGGGTCCTGGATGCCTTCGACACTTCACGTCTCGCGACTGGGAGGAGCTAGTCCTTATGATTAAAAGTCACGATGGGCGAAAAGGCGAGGAGCCTAATCACGCACCACGTGTCCCTCTAGATGGACGACTGAGATCTTCTCGACAATACTGTGGGCCCGGGTCCTGGATGCCTTCGGCACTTCGCATCTCATGGCTGGGAGGAGCTAGTCCTTATGCTTCAAAGTCGCGATGGGAGAAAAGGCGAGGAGCCTAATCGCGCACCACGTGTCCCTCTGGATGGATGGATAAGATCTTCTTAGCAATACTATGGGCCCGGGTCCTGGATGCCTTCGGCACTTCGCATCTCACAGCTGGGAGGAGCTAGTCCTTATGCTTCAAAGTCGCGATGGGCGAAAAGGCGAGGAGCCTAATCATGCACCACGTGTCCCTCTAGATGGACGACTGAGATCTTCTCGGCAATAATGTGGGTCCAGGTCCTGGATGCCTTCGGCACTTCGCATCTTGTGGCTGGGAGGAGCTAGTCCTTATGCTTCAAAGTCACGATGGGCGAAAAGGCGAGGAGCCTAATTGCGCACCACGTGTCCCTCTGGATGGACGACTGAGATATTCTCGGAAATACTGTGGGCCTGGGTCCTGGATGCCTTCGGCACTTCGCGTCTCGCGACTGGGAGGAGCTAGTCCTTGTGCTTCAAAGTTGTGATGGGCGAAAAGGCGAGGAGCCTAATCACGCACCACGTGTCCCTCTGGATGGACGGCCTTGATCATCTTCGGCGATACTATATAGCTCTTTTTATTATCGGTGCCCTCCACAAGTAACCGTCAGCTAGGGCTTAAGTGCTAGCGCCTCTCGCAACTCGCGACCCTGCGAGTTGGAGTGTCAAACCTTGGCACTCTCCGTCCACGAAATCCCGGGAGGCGATGGCTCGTTTCCTTTCCACAATTCTCGCGACTTGCGATCTCGCGCAACCCCGCCCTCTGAACTCATGAACCCCGAGTTCAAGAAATGAACTCGCGCATCAATTGATCACGATCAATGGCCCTCATTACTTTGCGAGTTCTCCACAGAGACTTCTGACCGTTCACCTCTTTAAAAACTTCTGCGTTATACTTGGTGTGACTCGGATGATTGCAATTACCCACCGACCATTGATCTTCTTTGCAAAATAGACCTTGGATGCTGCCAACGGCATCTTGCCCGCTCGCTTGACTTGCTATTTGGAAAAATAGGGATTCTCCCGCATTGCGCTTGAGCATTCCGTGCAACTTGCAGACCCGAATGCTCTCGAGCCCATGACAAGAATTATCACTAACACCTAGAACGTGCATAACACCGCAGGATGTGTGGGAGACATGTAGCAACAAGTGGGAAGAGTGGTACAAGGATATGGTAATGGGAACCATTGCCTCTATCAAGTGAAATCACAACACATATGGCTTTAAAAACTTTATCAAGTTATCACAATTGTATTCCCATACCTCTATCAAGCATAACAAGTTTAAAGTCCACGTGAGGAGAATTGTGGTACACGAATAATACTTTTTATTATTTCTTGTCATTATCTCGTAAGAGGTTTCCTAGATTGGGGTCCTATACAAGACTTCCAAACAAACACTTTATTACTACTATTTGTACCATTTGTATATATAGTATATAATTTTGACATTACTATAATGCCTTTGTTTTTTTGCAATTTTGTTTTTGTTCTTGGTGATGCTGTAGTTATGTTAAACTTATGGTTCATGTTTATAGAATAAATAATCCATGCCTACTTAGATCTACATTCACTTTAATGATTTCATATTGTTAAGAGACTTCCATCATTTGCTTTATTTATTTCAAGCGAAGGTTCTCATTTCTTATAAATATCTTATCTAGGCTTCCAACCAATGATGTATGTTCATTTCAAGAAAAATGGGAGTAATAGGGAATTATGATCATTTGGCATTTTTTACAATTTTTTAATATATATGTGAAGTAATAGAGAACATCAAGGCATTAAAACCCAATATTATGAATAACGGACAATCACAATAGAGCATACAAAGAAAATAGAAATAGGAATAGGAAAAAGAAGAAAAAACAAATTGAGAGAAAATGACCATAAACAGTGTGCAACTATACTATCTGGTGTAGATCCTCATGTCTCACACATTAAAAATCCAATCTCCAAGATCCAAGAGTTTCTCAAGAAACATGTTATGCTCCAAGACCCAAGAGTTTACCAAGAAACATGTTACTCACCAAGAAATGAGAAATGAGTAGTAAAAATGGGGTTTCTTATGGGTTTTTTTACGAGTAATGGGTTTCTCCCAAATATGGTGCCTCAACGTTTGGTCACTAGTA